>MCJB01019978.1:0-52604 GCA_002018475.1 Nicotiana obtusifolia
CACACTATGTGAGGCTCACACTTTTTCCATTCTCTCTTTTGGGCGAAGCAAAGCGATGGCTGAAGGCAGAACCAATTAATTCTATTTCATCATGGAATGATCTAGCAAGAAAATTTTTGGCAAGATTCTTCCCTCCAGGCAAAACTACAAAGATCAGAAGTGAGATAGTCGCCTTCAAATAGAAATTGGGGGAGTCTTTATACTCAACTTGGGAAAGGTTCAAAGGGCTGCTCGGAGACTGTCCTCATCACAATCAGACAAATGAAGTGCTAGCTCACACTTTCATAGAAGGGCTACATCCTGAGACAAAGATTGTGGTATATGCTGTAGTTGGAGGTCAAGTGTTGGAGAAAAGCTTTGATGAGATATATGCGTTATTGAACAAATTCTCCAAAAGCAATCCTGATTGGCAAGGAGAGATGGGCAGACACACAATACAAAAATCTGCAGGGGTTCCCGAGTTAGATGTCGTCTCTGCATTATCAGCACAGATTTCCACATTGACCAACCAAATCAATCAGATGACCTTGGTTATTAACAAGCAACAAGCCCAGCCATCGCGACAAGTTCAAATATTTTGTGAAGTCTGTGGAGAAGGTCAAATGAGCAACATGCAAACTCGATGAGTCACCTTGAGAAGATGATGAAGAGATTTATGGCTGACCAGTAGGCCCAAGCAACAAAGATGATGAAGAAATTAATGGCTGACCAGCAGGTCCAAGCAGTAGCGACGAGAAATTTGGAGCGACAAATGGGATAACTTGCCAGTGCCCAAAATATTCGACCAGTTGGGGCTCTTTCTAGTGATTCTGAGCCTAATTCTAAGCTCAAGTTAATGCAGTTACCTTGAGAAATGGAAGAGTGTTAGAAAGAGTTCCAAATAAAAAGAAGTATACGGCTAGTCCTGAAGGAGAATTAGTTCCCAAGCTAGTTGGGGAGAATGAGAAAGAGAACAAAGGATCAGAGCCAGTAATTTTGACAAGGCCACAACCTCTATTTCCACAAAGACTGCAGAAGCAAAAAGATGATACTAAGTACAAGAAGTTCTTAGATATTTTGAGCCAAATGCGTGTGAATTTACCTTTGGTGGAAATTTTGTAGGAAATACCTAAGTATGCAAGGTATCTCAGAGATATTGTGGCAAACAAGCGAAGATATACAGAGTTTGAAACAGTTGCACTTACTAAAGAGTGCAGTGCTAGAGTTTAGAGTAAACTTTCTCCTAAGTTGAAGGATCTTGGGAGTTTCACAATTCCTCCGTCTCTTGGAAAACAAGAAGTTGGTAGTGCCCTGTGTGATTTAAGGGCTAGTATAAATTTGTTGCCATCCTCTTTGTTCAAGCAACTCGGATTGGGGGTGCTTAGACCTACTACAATTACGGTTTGCAAATAGGTCACTAGTTATGCCAGAAGGAATTATTGAGGATGTGTTAGTTCGAGTGGGAAAGTTCATTTCCTGCTGATTTTATTGTTCTTGATTACGAGGCAGATGAGGAAGTGGCCATTATTTTGGGGCATCCATTCTTAGCTACTGGTAGAGCGATTATTGATGTAAGGGAAGGAAAGTTGAAGATGAGAGTTGACGATGAGGAAGTCATTTTAATGTGTACAAGGCACTTAAGCTCCATAAGCATTATGAGGACTTGTGCATGATTACTGTGGTAGAATTGAAGAGGATATAGCAGAGTCCTTATGTGAATTGTAGTGATCCAGATGGGACAACTGAGTTAGAGGAGGTGGTGTTGCAAGATGAATGTGTAAAGATGATTGAGAAAAGAGCCAGAGATGAAAGAGGAGATCTTCTGAGAGCGTGCAAAAAGGCTAGACTTCATGGGAGAAAGAAGAAGAGAAAGTGCCCATCTTAATCAGAGTAGCAAAGTCGTGCCACGACTATAAATAAGATGCTTGTTGGGAGGCAACCCAGCTTGTATTTTATTTTTTTATTCATTTTTTATATTATCAAGTTTTGTGTTGTTTTTGTTTTGCAGAGTAGGGGAAGTCTGAGTACCCGAAGTTGAAGATGAGGAGCATGTTTGAGCTTAAGTGTGGGGTCATCCCGACTCTTAATATTGAGGAATATGTCCGAGCTAGGTCCGAGAGGGTCTTAGGGAGTATTTCTCACCCTTGTTTTAATATTTTTCTCTGTGATCATGCATCGAGGATTATACATAATAGGTGTGGGGTGCGGAGACTACTTTTTGAAGTGTAATTGTATAAAAGTATTTTTTAATTAGTTTTTCTTTTAGAACTCGTAGTAGACATAGTCTAGGTTCTCCAAAAAAAAAATGAAAAAAATCAAAAAAAGCTTGGACTTTTTCCGACGATGGATCTTTTGAATAATTTCTTGAGGGATTAAAGTCCGATTTAAAAAAAATACCAAAAAGATTTGTTTTTAGGATAGTTAGATAGTATCCCTTGATTTTTCTTGGGGCACTGGTTCTTTTTCAAGGGTGTAGCTCGAACCGGGTACTTTATTTTTTTCTGAGTAGGTTGGGAAGAAACTGAGTTGCTCTGAGGTGCCTAGTGACATGTTTGGTGCTGACACATTAGGCTATTGTATGCGATCTATCTTCCCGTACATTTGATTTGAATTGTGAAGCCTGAATAAAATAAATAGCCTATTCTGTGACGCCTTCTCTCAGTTGTTTGACTTGTATGCCACATAGTGCAATATTGCTAAAAATTTCTTAGTTATATGTGCTTGCTGGACTTGAGAGCTGAACAGAACCATCTTGATTGAGTCATGTGCAATGAGTGTGTGGGGATTTGTGATCTTCTGTGCTATCCTGTGTAGTTTAGAACTTGCCCCGTATGGTAATCGAAACAAAATCATTAAGTTGAGCTAGTCTAGGAGATGACGTAGGCGTTTCTTGCTTGATCATAGATGTACTTGTCACATAAAATAAAAAATTTCGTTGCTAGACCCTTTGAGCTTATAGACATTTCCCTTGGCACCACATTACAAGCCGTACCCCTATTTCTTCTTAATTTGAGATTGTTGAACCTTTACCTCCTAAAACACTTAGTCGCTAAAAGAAGTAACGTAAGAGATTGGGGAGTAGCTTTCGGGTTGAACCAGGGAAGGGCCCTTAAGGTGCACTAAAGTTGTGAAAAAAGGGGCACTAGCCGATGAACCTTAATGTATGGAGTGTGTGTAGAAAAAAAAAAGATAAAAAGAAAAAAAATTGCAAGAAAGAAAAAGAATAGTTCAAATAATGTAGAAAACACACATCTCTTAATCCTATTAATTCGTGCTAGTGAAAATATAGAGGTGCTTAATTGAAAAGAAGAATATATTATATATGGTGTATGATGAGTATTGTTTAATTTTCAGCAGTTAGAAAATTTTGCTCGACTTGTTTTTATGATAAATATTTTTTATGGAAAAATAATAAGTTTTTCACGATAGCAATAATTGAGTGGAATTTTTTGTGGCGAATTTGAATTAATCGGTTATAAGGTAGATACCGAATACTAGGTTGGAAACAAAAAAAAGAGTGTCCGACGTGGCTATGTTCCTCTGAGTTCATTCAATTCAGCACAAATTAACAATCCACCGACAAAGCTTTTTCCTCAACCAATTCTTTTTTTCCTTAAAATTCTCAAATTCCAACACAATTCTTAGCTTTTAAAGTTTGTAACAATTTTTTTCAAATACAATAACGACCAAAATTATGCCTTCCTAGCAAATTGGACAATTATACAGGCACACTGCTCATCTCGTATACTCCTTTTAGGGTCGTTTGGTAGGTTGTACTAAATAAAATAATTTATATATAAAAATTTAATCCGTCCAATATAATGTTTGTTTGCTCAATTCAATTTATGCATACCTAATGCATGAATTACTTATACCTCATAGGAGGGCTTAGCTAATACCAAGAAAATCAAGGGATTACTAAATCCCTGCATTAACTATACCTGGATAAGACCCTAAAATTACTAAACCGCCCCTCAAACCCTTTTCCTAAATTTCTTTATATACAGAAAGAAGAATATTTAAGGGTATAATTGTAAAGAAGATTTTGTATAGTTTTAAACCAAACACAAGCTTATTTTTAATACAATGAACCAAACATTTGATAAAAATAATCCCAGCACTACAATCCCTGCATTACTAATACCTGAATTACTAATCCCTGCATTACTTGTGTTCGTACCAAACGACCCTTTAATTTATGATTTCTTGGCAATGGGTTATTTAGAAAATCTCAAGTCAAAATATTTCGTTTTTTTATGTTATTATTTCTTATTTTAAAATGCTGTTAATATTTTCCCGCTGAATATTTGCTTATGTAGATTATAAAAGAATATGTACTATTAATATCATCTCAACTAAAAATCGTATTTGGTCATATTAGATTGTTTTTAGTGAAAAAAATTCCTTTGGTATTCTGGCAATATCTAGTTCTAATTTTTACCATGGTGTAAGCTAGCTTCCAATCGGACACACTCACGTAGAGTAATTAGTAATTCAGACGAGTTAATTAGTTTAGAAACGAAATCTGATTATGTTCTGATTTACTTCTTGTTTGGCCGGATGTTATCTATTGTATTGTATCGTATTGTTACTTTAGATATAATATTTGCTTTGATTGTTACTTAAATTTTATTGTATTGTATCGTTTAATTCGTCGTTACGTAATGATGAAAAGTGTCACTTTATGAAACGATGAATTTGGTGTGGTGGTATCTTTGTCTTACTTTTTCCTATCATCTTGTCCTTCCTTATTGTTAAATAATCATATTTTATTCTTTATCCTACTTTTTATACAATAATTCTACTCCGTATTTTATTTTTTTCTTATTAATGTTGTAAGTTTATTTTTCATATTGTTGGTGCGTGACGTCATGAAATAACGGCAAATAATACAATCTATCCAAATATTTTATTCATTAAATAATACAGTACAATACAAAATGATATATTATGAAATAACATGTATAACAATAAAAGAAGATTAAGTATGAGAAGACCATTAAGTATCGACAGTACCGAGGTGGATGTGAGATAGTTCTCTTTGACAAAAAAATATAGATTTTGGTTCAAAAAATTAAATTTATATAAAGGAAGATTAATTTTAACTAACAATAATATCTCTAAGATGAAGTTCTTAAAAAAGCAACAAATACTATGTAGATATATTCAGGTAATGGCTGCAGCATGCAATAAATATTCCATAAATCAAAGGTAATGGTATAATATTCAATATCAATGAATAGCAATAAATAACATTTAAGTAAATAGAATGAATGAGTCACCCAAGAAAGGATGGAATCAGTGAACTTGCCCCGAATGTGTTTTAAGGCAAAATCCTAAGTTTTGCTTGGCTTGAGAAGTGATTGTAGGCTTTCTTTGGCCCCTTTGAGCTTTCTATTGCCTACCAATGTTGTGATCCCTAGTCAACCTCGTTGAGCCTTAAGCCTTTCTCATTTAACATTCATATTACAAGCATTTACCCGTTTGATCGTGACCCTCTCTTGGCACCCGAGCTTTCCTTAACACTCTTTTGAAATAATTAGCTAAAAACGTAAGTTTGGGGGAGAGACGAGGAGCTTAAAAAAGGTATTAAGGCACAAAAGGAGAAAAGTAGTGATGAGAAGAAAATGCAAGAGTAGAAAAGAGCAAAAAAAAAAAAAATACAAAATAGTGAATAAGTAGAAGAGTTGAAGGGATTCAAAGAGAGATAACGATCCCAAGCATGAAGAAATCAAAGAGGGAGAAAATGAATGTAATGATCAAGAAAGAGTGATGTTAAGTCTCTCTAGTTTCCCAAGGAAAAGAAAGTGCCTCAAAAAATTGGCAAAGTGTGAGCCGAGAAATAAAAAATGGAGTGCTTAAGGAAAGATGCAACCACTCATCCATATTGTATCCAACCCTAATCCAAAAGCCTTCATTACATCCCGAAAGAAGTCCTAATTGATTTCAAGCTTAGTGAGCTTACATTAGTGGCGATCTTCATGAGCGGCAAGCCTATGGTACCAGAAGCTGTACTTATGATATTCTCTTGAGAGAGAGGAGTGAATCTTTCATAAATTCTTGGATTGAGTGCTAAAATTCTTAAGTGAGCCAGGCAAACGATGACCTTGGATTGAGTCCACCAGAACCTACATGATAGAGCAAGATTCTTCGATGGGTAAAGTCAATTCTTGATGCTCAAATGTCACATTAGAACTAAATGTGCATGAATGTTTAACTTGTCGCCTTGTTGATAATATATGAGTAATTGACTAGTTATTGGTTCCTTTTAACTTTTGTTTTAGTCTAAAAGTATTAAATTATGTTCCTGAAACTAATAAAATTATACAAAATTGCAGGAACGCTGGAAGTTGGGCCTTCGAGATGAAATCCGACTCAAAAAGGAGCAGTCTAAGCACAAGGTAATAAAAGGCAATAAAGGGCACAAAAGCACACGATGTGCGGTCCGAGGAAGGAATTCTGCTATCGTAGAAGAAATTAAGGACCAGAATTCCATCTGCGGCAGTAAATAAAGAAGGAATAATTAGCAGGCATTTGTGCAAATTACTGACTGCACATGAATTGTGCGGCTGCAAAAGCTGGGCTAGGAGTCAAGATAAGAGAGTATGCAATACCAAGTCCAGAGCCTCAGTGAATTGCAGACCGTAATAGATTTGTGCGGCCGCAAACGATTACCTTGCTGCTGCAATCCTAATATTGTGGACCGCAGAAGATTGTCTTGCAGCCTTAGTTCTAAATCTGTGGACCGTAGAAAAGTTACCTCACGGCCACAATTCAGAATTGTGCGTCTGCAGAACTCCAGCTCCTGCCAGATAAAGAAATCTATAGATCGCACATGGAATTGTGCCGCCGCAGAACCTCCCGAGGGGTAATTTTTTTTTTTGAGATTTTCAGCCTCGTATAAATAGACAAGTTTCACAAAATTAGGTCAAGTTTTGAACCTCTTCAATTACTATAGCCATTTTTCTTTGTCTTTTTGGAAGTTTACTTTGCTTTGGTGTATTTTACAATAGATTTAATCATTTTAAGCTTTTCATTATGAGTTTAGTTAGTCTATCTTCTCTATTTTCTCAAACCCAAGTATGAGTAGCTAGATTTTACTAGGGTTGTGACCTAACCCTAGTGTTTAAACCTTATGAGTATCTAATTTAGTGCTTGTTTATGATTGAGTGTTTATTATTTAGCTTAGTTCATGCTTTAATTGTGAAATTAATGATTGTAAACATCAGTTCATGCCTATTTTTTAGTCTCTACTTGAGAAAGAGAGACCTAGTCTAGGATAACTTAGCTAACAAGGAATTGCGTCAATCAAAAGTTGATTAACCCAATTAAAGAGTTCAACCTAGAGATAGTACTAACCCGACTTGATATTTTATTACCTATTTTGTGTGACAACCATTTGGTCTTGAGAAAGCCAAATTGGCAAAATCACTCTTTGACCGAGAGGCATTGAATGGGTAATTTAGAGTTGATAGCTATAATACATCCCAATCAATAAAATAAGCATTAAAGTCTTTACCCCATAAGGCAAACACCTAGGTAATGGTCACAGTCCTAGGCTTTTTATCAATTTAGAATAACCTCAAAAATAATTATCTGTATTTTTTTTTCTCTTTATTGTGTAATCTTTAGAGTAAAATTAGAAATAGAAAATAAATCTTTGTGTGGAAGTGCAATCTATCACCACATTGAAATATATACCCCTAACTCCTATTTTAGCTCCCTGCGAATTCGACCCAGACTCTTAGTTGGATTTCTATTATTACAAATGACTGTTTCATACCTCTTTTGATGTGTGCATTTGGACGCGATCAATTTTTGGCGCCGTTGCCAGGGAGTAAAAAATGGTGTTAACTATATATTTGGGTGTATTTTTGGAATATCTTCTTTTTCTTCTATGTTACTAACTTGTTTGAGAAATTGTAGATATAACCATGGCAAACAATGAGCTCGAAAATATTGCTTTGGGGTAAGTGCAGCCGCACTCGCTCCTCTTTCCCTTAAGAACATTGAGAGTATAAATAGAGGACTAGGGCTACTGTTACTCTTTTCCCTCTCTAAGCAAAATCACAATAATCTTTTGACGTTTCTTGCTGAGTCTACCTGTGTATTCATACAACATCTTTGATCAAGCACTCATCGCACTCACTTATTTGGTATGCTTCACAATCTTGTTAATCTTTTTTTTTTTAATTTGTATATTTTTATTCAATTTTAGGCTATTTTTCAATAGAATTCAATTTTACATACTTGTGGGGGTAAATCTGTAGTGGATTAACTAGCACATGTTCTAGGAGAAATGGGTAAATGTGTTCTCATGCTTTTATGATGTTACCATGTCAAAATTTGCGCAGTAATTGCAAACCCTAAATTGAAATAACTGATTGTTCGTATATTTTAATTCTACGGCCGCACCTGAAATTGTGTTGTCCATAGAAGTTGGCTATAGGTCAGCTTAGTTAAAAATGAGTTTGCAGCCATTGCGGCTGCATAACAGCTCTTTCACTGTCTTAAGAGAGTCTACATTTTGTGACTCAAATATACGGCTGCAAGAAAATTTTGCAGACTGTAGAATTCCCATTGCAGCCATAGAACTGCCCTTGGCTTGTCATTAGAGAGTTTACATATTTGTTACTCAAATGTACGGCCGCAAGACAAATTGTGCGGACCACAGAAAATATGTTACGGCCGCACATAAGCCAATTCTCTGTCATCAGAAAGTTGGCATAATTCTGGTTTCTGATTTGCAGCTGCAAGGAAAAATGTGTGGCCCGCACTTCACATCTGTGGTTGCAAGAGAGTATTATGCGGTCAACAAGGCCTCATCTGAGGCCGCAAAGAAAAATGCACGAACTGCAAATCCTCATTCTGCAACCATGATTTAACTGTGACCTTCACTGTATTTTCTGGTGTTTTCTTTGATATCTCTTGTGTCTGATTAAATATTGAATTGCCACTAACAACTGCTTCTACTTGATACAAATAATGATTCAATCGAGAGGCAGAGGTGATACTGCTAAAGGGAGGGGTGAACCTTATAGGTGTCGAGGCAAGAGTGCCTTACCCCTCGGCCAACAAAGAACAATCACAAAGAAACCTACAACTGATAGACGGAGAGGTGCAAACCTTTCTGAGACCAGCTCTTATGTCCCATCTAGGAAGCATCAGAGGGCAACTCAGCCTCTGTATAAGAGCAGCCGATTGTCCATTCAAGGCCGCCAGTGAGGTATTAACTCAGGGACGAGTCATCCGTATCTCATAGCACTTTCGAGGGCTCGGAAAGTGCTAGTCAAGCTTCTGAGCCATCTACTACACCTGTCCCTGAGGCACCAAATACATCAGTTCAGGTCATCCATGATGATGGTAGAGGAGAGATGTTATAGTTGCTTGCCTTGAAAGGACGAAGAAGAAAGAGGTTTGGGAGGACCATTTTGTCAGCTTGGCCGCCTTCACAGTTTCCGTCAATGGTGGCCAGTGATGCCGCTTACTCTTGAGCAGCAGTTTCAGTTGAAGGATCTGGAGAAATATAACCCGGCACTGCTGAGACAGTTCAAGGAATGCAAGGGGTAAATGTGGTTCACCCAGAGTGTGGTGTATGCCAAAGAATATCTTGTTCGGAAATTCTACGCTAATGTGGCGCATATCAAGAAGGGCACAAAGGTAATCAAACTGCGTAACCTTAAAGTGAGATTTGATCAAAATACTCTCAACACGTACTCTGGTTTCGAAGATGTCGAGTCGAAGGAATACTTAGAGAAGTATGCAATGGGTGATGCAGCCCGGCCTTGGTTAGCAGAGATTCTAGCAGCTCCTGAGCCGCCGCCACCATGGATTATAGCTGGGGTTCCTATTCACATGAGCACCCTAAGCTTTGAGGTAAACGGGTGGCAGACCTTTTTCTACAGCAGACTGGACTCGAGCCAGAATGAGAGCTATCTCCTGATTCCTCAGGCAGTTCTAATTGCTTTTATCATGGCCGGGTACCCTATTAATGTGGGTGCCGTGATGTCGGCCAATATCTCAGTGATTTCTTGGCAAGATGACTCATCCTATCTGTATCCCAATACTATTATAGAGTATCTCACGGATGCGAGAGTTGAGCCAAGGGATTATGATACAAAGGTACAATCGAAGAAGTCTTTCTCATGGTACTCACTGATGGATGTGACCAACCCTAATAGAAAAGGTCAACCGTCTACCACCACAGGCCAGTGTGATGAGACAGCGGCGGTAGTTGTGAGGCAGTTGGTGTTCCATCCACTTCGGCCGAGCTTTCCTCTAGTGCCGCAACTATGCCTCTACCATCATCTTCAGTTCCTACTGCATTTCCTCTCACAGGTTCCACATCGGATTTGAAGACGGTACCATGCCTACTGCCCCACTTTCTGTGTTGTGAGTCTCCGAGACATTGGCGAGCCTCAACAATTTGATTCAGACAACCACTGTAAAGCTGTCTGATTTATCCAGTACTGTTGTAGAACAGTCTTCTGTTCAGGCATCTCAGATTCCCTTGATAGTTGAGGAGACATTGAAGAAGCTCCTAAAGAACCAGAACACTATCATGGCTACCTTGGTACAGCACGGGTCAGTGATCGAAGAGATGGGCAAAGAAGTAAAGAAGATGAGAAAGTCTCAGGCCAGTAAGAATTCACTGGACAAGCTCCAGAGGCAGGTGACCAAGCTTGCTGCAGCCGGAGATATCCTTTTTGACATGCTGACCGACCCAATACCCTTTAGACCTAGATCCTGAAGCACCATCAGCACCGGTGGCACCAGCTGGCCAGTCTGCGAAGCCAAACTCTACTGCCGACACTACCGATGCAGTGCGGTCAGATGTTCACCAACCCAATTACTCCTATAGTTAAGGATGATGAGATCTTTTGATGATACCTAGGATGATGATATTGATGCGGACACAGAGATGTCCAAGGAGCCATAGGGAGTTTTTCTTCACTTTTTCCTCTCTTTTAATCATACTTTGTTAAGCATTGGGGACAATGCTTATTTTTTATTCGGGGGGAGGGGGGATGGAGTTTATTTGATCTTATTTGGTACATTCTGATACAATTGACCTGTAATAACTTGATATCATTTTCTTTCTCTTTTTCTCTCATTATGTATATATATTCTCTCTTTTTCTCTCACTATGTATACTCAGTAGTTCTTGTTTATTAGCTTCTTTATTTTTTTCTTTCATTCTGAGTTCTTAGTTTGAATTAGTAGTTTCTTTGTTTGATTTAGTAGCTTCTTTATATGTTCTAGTAGGTAATAAATCTTTGGTTTACTTAATGTCATGATTCTTTCCAAAGGTAGTTGTTGTATGAACCGGGTGACTCGGCCTAACGACGGATGGCGTGACAACCTTCTTAAGGGAATTAGTCCATTTTTGGTGTTTAGGTAATAATAGTAGTAGTAATGAATAAAAAGACCTAATTGAGTCATGCTCGAAGAGTCGAACGTGCTTCAATTGGTACCAACACAATTAAGTACGTGCTTATGGTTAAAAACAAGGTTTTTGAAAGAAATAGCTCTAGTTAGTGATTTTGTGACTCTTGTGTTGATTTTGGCAACCATCGTGTGGTTTAATTGAACCATAGTAATGTTGTCGTTGTGGGCCGTAGACTCTATCATCTTTAATAATCCGGTTGCGTGAGAGGTGAATGGCTTTGTTGTTAGTCCAAGTACCCCTGCGAAAAGTCTAGAACTTGCCCGAATGTGTTTCAAGGCAAAATCCTAAGTTTTGCTTGGCTTGAGAAGTGATTGTAGGCTTTATTTGGCCCCTTTGAGCTTTCTATTGCCTACCAATGTTGTGATCCCTAGTCAACCTCGTTGAGCCTTAAGCCTTTCTCATTTGACATTCATATTACAAGCATTTACCCGTTTGATCGTGACCCTCTCTTGGCACCCGAGCTTTCCTTAACACTTTTGTGAAACAATTGGCTAAAAACGTAAGTTTGGGGGAGAGACGAGGAGCTTAAAAGGAATTAAGGCACAAAAGGAGAAAAGTAGTGATGAGAAGAAAATGCAAGAGTAGAAAAGAGCAAAATAAAAATAAAAGTACAAAATAGTGAATAACTAGAAGAGTTGAAGGGATTCAAAGAGAGGTAACGATCCCAAGCACGAAGAAATCAAAGAGAGAGAAAATGAATGTAATGATCAAGAAAGAGTAATGTTAAGTCTCTCTAGTTCCCCAAGGAAAAGAAAGTGCCTCAAAAAATTGGCAAAGTGTGAGCCGAGAAATAAAAAATAGAGTGCGTAAGGAAAGGTGTAACCACTCATCCATATTGTATGCAACCCTAATCCAAAAGCCTTCATTATATCCCAAAAGAAGTCCTAATTGATTTCAAGCTAAGTGAGCTTACATTAGTGGCGATCTTCATGAGCGGCAAGCCTATGGTACCAGAAGCTGTACTTACGATATTCTCTTGAGAGAGATGAGTGAGCCTTTCATAAATCTTTGGATTGAGTGTTAAAATTCTTAAGTGAGCCAGGCAAACAAAAAGTAGAGGAGGAAGAGTTTGGAGTCCACCATGACCTACATGATAGAGCAAGATTCCTCGATGAGTAAAGTCAATTCTTGATGCTCAAATTTCACATTAGAACTATATGTGCATGAATGTTTAACTTGTCGCCTTGTTGATAATACACGAGCAATTGACTAGTTATTATTTCCTTTTAACTTCTGTTTTAGTCTAAAAGCATTAAATTATATTTTCAAAACTAATAAAATTGTGCAAAATTACAGGAATGCTGGAAGTTGGGCCCCTGAGATGAAATCCAACTAAAGAAGAAGCAGTCTAAGCAAAAGGAAATAAAAGAAAATAAAAGGCAGAGAAGCACACGATGTGCGGTCCACAAAAGAAATTACGGACCGCAGAATTTCATCTTCGGCCGCAATTAAAGAAGGAACAATTAGCAGGCATTTGTGCAAATTGCGGACTGCACATGGATTGTGCGGCGGCAAAAGATGGGCTCGGAGCCAAGATCAAAACGTATGAAAAAAGACCAAGTCCATAGCCTTAGTGAATTCCGGACCACACAAGATTTGTGCGGCTGGAGAAGAATGCCTTGCGGCCACAATCCTAATATTGCGGACCGTAGTAGATTGTCTTGCAGCTGCAATTCTAAATTTGCGGACCACAGAAAAGTTTCCTAGGAGTATTTTTGTCCGATATTTTCAGCCTTGTATAAAATAGACGAGTTTCATGAAATTAGGTCAAGTTTTGAACCTCTGCAATTACTGTAGCCGTTTTTCTTTGTTATTTTTGGAAGTTTACTTTGTTTTGGTGTATTTTACAATAGATTTAATTTTTTTAAGCTTTCATTATGAGTTTAATTAGTCTTTCTTCTCTATTTTCTTCAAACCCAAGTATGAGCAGCTAGATTTTTACTAGGGTTGTAACCCAATCCTAGTGTGTAAACCTTATGATTATTTGATTTAGTGCTTGTTTATGATTGAGTATTATTATTTATCTTAGTTCATGCTTTAACTGTGGAATTAGTGGTTGCAAATATTAATTCATGTTGATTTGACTTAGTCTCTACTTGAGAAAGAGAGACCTAGTTTAGGATAACTTAGCTAACACAGAATTCGGTCAATCAAGAGATTGATTAACCCAATTAAAGGGTTCAACATAAAGATAGTAATAACCGGACTTGAGTTTTTATTAACTGTTCTGTGTGATACCCATTTGGTCTTAAGAAAGCCAAATCGAGCAAAATCACTCTCTGACCCAGAGGTATTGAGTGGGTAATTTAGAGTTGATAGCTATAATACACCTTAATCAATAAAACAAGCATTAGAGTCTTTACCCATCAGGCAAACACCTAGGTAATAGTCACAACCCTAGGCTTTTTATCGATTTGGAAAAACCTCAAAAACAATTATCTCTAGTCTTCTCTCTCTTTATTTTGCAAACTTTAGAGTAAAATTAGAAATAGAAAATAAATCTTTGTGTGGAAGTGCAATCTAGATAATTTAATCACTCACATTGAAATATATAACCCTAACTCCCATCTTAGCTCCTTGTGGATTCGACCCCGACTCTTAGTTGGATTTCTATTATTGAAAATGACCGTTTCATACTTCTTTTGAGGTGTGCATTTGGACATGACCACCACGCATTTCAAGCTCTTTAATTTTTTCGGGTGACTTACTGGAGTTATGCTATCCACGAGTTAGGATAACCTCATAATGTCATGCATCATTATGATGCATATTCCCGACGCGTCATTTTGTTTCATGTGTGATCTCTGATTAGACCTGCTGTTTCGGTTCAGGTGCTAGTAATGATGAGTCATTTTTAGTTTTGGTGCCAAGACCTTAATAAATAGAAGTATTTGGATGCGATTTTGAAGTTTTAAATTTTTATTTGTTTCGAAATCCCATACTTTTCTCTTGCTTTCTTCTCCTACGAACTTCTTTTCTCTGTTCCAGTGATTTATATTGTTTTTAACTCCTCCTCATTTGGTACCTCTCTTCCTTACATCGAATCATGTCTAACGTACCTTCTTAGTCTGGTGAGGGAAGTCATGTGGTTCCCTTGGAAGTGGTGTTTCCCTCTCATGGGGAAGGTGCTTCCGCCATTATTGAGGATGAAACATCCCCGTTGATGGAGGAAATAATCTCGCGTAATCCCAATTCCAGGTTCGATCTTACCAAAATACTGGGTGTTGCATCTAGAATTTTTAAATCGCTGATGACGCTTAAAGAATTGGCAGAGCTCAAGGCCAAATTAGGCCTTCCTAGTCATGTCGAGTTGATCCCGGCCAAAGGGGACGTGGTACAGGTACACCTCCCTGGGTACTGCACCCTCTACGCCTATCCATTCCTCTTCAGCTATTCTCTCCCTCACCTCCTGCTAGTGGAGGAATTTTGTCATCACTACAGTGTTTGCCCGACTCATCTTGCATCGTATGTCTTTAAAGTGATAAAGATGTTGACCAAATTCGCTGAGCTGGAGAGGGTCGAATTGATACTAGGGCACTTGATACACATGTTCGCCCCTGGCTTTTATATGGGGACGATATTGAATCTTTGCCACCGAGGAGGCAAGTGCTTGGTTATGAAGATGGAAGACAAACCTAATTGTCAGTTCTGGCTTAACTTCTTCTTTGTCAAGATTGAGGACGTCATGGCTAACGTCAACGGCTTTCCCAAAGCTTGGAACTACACTCGTAAGTGCCATGTTTCCTTCTGTTTTTTACTTTTTATTATGAACTTTAGTTGATGATGATTTTTTTATTTTCCCTTTTGTAGCCAACAATCAGCCTCTTTCTCTGGCCCCTAATATTTTTGACTGGGTCGAGCGCCCCCTCTCTCACATATTAGGGATCCATGATTGGCCAAGTTTTTTCAAGAAATTTGGGTATGCTCTCTTCAATTGGTAATATCTTATCTTTGGCCGTGGCCCCTCCTTCTCCTATTTTGTGCAGATTTATTTTGTTGACTTAGTACTGTCTTTTTCTTAGGCAGGGGTTCTCAGAGGAGCCAGGCACCAGGCCTTTTTTTCATAGGGCGGCTGCTGCCTGCTCGACTTCAGCTCCTATTATGGCCACTACATCTTCCGTTCCGATCTCGACCTCAGCTACCGTAACTCAGGAGATCGTCTTAGTTTCTTCTGCAGCTCCTAACTCCTGACCTTATTTGCTAATTGATGAGAAAGACACCTCGCCTAAAGAATATGGTTTGATGCCTCGTAAGAAGAGGGCCGTGGATGATAGGGGAGAAAGACCGGCAGCCGTCGTTATAGGAGATAGTGTCCTTGTCCTTCGATAAATGGTCACAGTGCATATCGGGGAGAGCCTAGAGGCAGTCCTGAGGCCCCTTGTTGGGAGAAAACCAGTGTGCATCCTACAGAGGAGGCGGCCGAAGGCGTGGTAAGTAATGACGACCTTGTTCCTTCGAGGCACAGAGAGGCCTCATCTTCCGGCGTCACGGCGGACGTTCATCCACGTCTAATCTACACTCAATAGTGAGTGAAAATGGTCGTTGGAAGAATAGTACTCAACAAGAGTCGAGATCGATTTTCACAGGGAGTTTAATATGGGTGTTAGGGGTATACACTTGATAAGAACAAATGAAATAATTAAATTATGCTTCCAAACAAAGGATTTTTGTTTTCTATTTGTAAATTATCACTAATAATTATAAACTAAAGAGGAAAAACTAGAAAGCAAATGATTGTTTTTACCAAATGGTAAAAAGCCTGGGGGTGTGACCTTCACCTAGGTGTTTACCTAATGGTTTAACTACATTAACAATTATTTTATTAATCGGGATATGACCTTCACCTAGGTGTTTACCTAATGGGTTAAGTACATTAATACTTGTTTTATTGATCGAGGTATATTATAGCTCTCAACTCTAAGTTATCCACTTAATACCTCTAGGTCATAAAGTGATTTTGCCTAATTTGGCTTTCTTAAGCCCGCATGGTAATCAAGCTAAATAGTTGGTATGAGCTCAAGTCGGATTTTCTCTATCTCTAGTTCAAACCCTTTAATTAGGCTAATCAAATCCTTAATTAACCTAATTTCTTGTTAGTCAAACTTTCCTAGACTAGATCTCTCTTTCTCAAGTAAAGACCAAGTCAAAAAGGTATGAATCAATATTTGCAGGCATTAATTCTAAAATTAAAGCATAAACAAGATTAAATATTCAACACCCAATCATAAACAAGGATTAAAATAATACCCTTAAGGTTTACACACTAGGGTTAGATCATAACCCTAGTAAAAGTCTAGCAACTCATAGTGGAAAATGAAGAAAACAAAAAAGAAATACTAATTAAACTCATAATCTAAGAATAAAATGATAAACTATGATGTCTAAATCCCAAAATAATCACAAACTTCCTAAAATAAAAAATTACTTCGGTTATAGCTGCTTGAACTTCAAAACTTGACCTAAAAATGTGATTCTCGTCTATTTATAGTGGACCCAAAATTCGGTTACAAAATGCCCTCTCAGAAGGTTTCTGCGGCCGCATAATTCCATATATGGTACGCACAATTTCATATGCGGTCCGCACAATTCCATATGTGGTCCGCACATTGCTTCAGCTTGCAGGGACTTGGAATCTGCAGCCGCACAATTTGGTCTGCGGTTGCAATGCAGCATCTGCGGCCGCACAATTCTTGTGCAGTCCGCACTTCAGGCAAGGCTTCAAGTCTTAGTCACTTGCACATTCTCTCAACTTTTGAATTCTTTGTCAGTGCGGACCCTTTCATGTGGCCGCACAATTCATGTGCGGTCCACACTTCTGCTTAAAGTCTGCTGGCTTCTTCACTAGTTTTGCGGCCGCAGAGGGAATTCTACGGTTGGCACTTTCTTCTGCGGTTGCAAAAATACCTCTGCGGACCGCACTTCTTGTGTTATGTGCCCTTTCTTGCCTTGTGAGTCGGAACACTCTTTTTTGAGTCGGATTTATTCATGAGAGCCCAAATATTTAATATTCCTGCAATTTGCACATTTTAATTAGTGTTAGGAACATAAATCAATACTTTTAGACTAAAATAGAAGCAAAAAGGTGCTACTAAGTGGTCAAAATTCAGACTTATTAGACGTGCCTTCCTCGATTGATGATAGGGGAAGGCTGTCGTTGAGGAGGATGTTGGATCTGACTTCGACATAGATATAGACGAGTTGAGGATGATCGACAAAGGGCTTACTCAACTTGAAGTGAGGTTGGAAGGCGTTTCGAGGACTATATCGATGGCGATGGACCTTAATCTTCTGGTTGATACTGAGAAGATTATCCGCTCCCTTGTCCCTCTTTATTCTGGAGCTGAGGATACGACCCCCAAGACTATAGATGATAGTGTCCTATCGAATAACATGTCGGCCTCGCCCTTCGGTTAAGTACATTTGCTATCCGTTATTTTCCTTAGGTTTTGTTCTTTCGTAAGTTCTAACTTCATTTATTTTATTGACGGTCATCTTGAAGATTGAGAGTACTCGTAGGGAGCAGATACGCAAAGACATTATGTGAAGTTAAAGTATACGTCTTTTAGGTGCCTTGAGAATTACCAGGAGCTTCAGTGTCGGCTCCGCGAAAGCGGCAATGTTCACCAACTAAGGGACGACTTGGAGGCAAGAGACGAGGAGCTAGCACGGATAGTGGGGAAGTGTAGCTTCTTAGAGGGGAAGTTAAGGAACAAGAAGGAAGAGCTCAAGCTCAGGAAGGGGATCGAAGCCCAAAGCCATGATCTTTAAGCTCAGGTGGTCTTACTGTGAGGCCAGCTTGAGGAGTGTCAATTCAGGGCGGAGGCTCTTAGTGGCGAGACCACCGAGAAGATGGAGGAGCTAGAGAAGGTGGGGTCTACTTGGTTGGAGGCTTTGAGGAAAGCGGAGTCTCTTGATGTGGTGATTCGGACTTGCCATTCCGAGCGAGAAAATGATTTAGCAACGGCAAGACTCAAAGAAATGCTACTCGATGAGAGGACTGAGGAGTTGGAGAAAGAGACCTATGATATTTACGATCGAGTGGCTACTTGAATGACCTTCTTCATCTGCAACTTCCATCTTCCCTAACATTCCTTGTGATCTATATGAAAAGTGGATTCATGCTCTCGGCTGGATATGCTTCGCAAGTTACATGTAGCGGGCTCTGCTCATGCGCTGACTATGAGGATGCTCGTATTAAAGCTCGCAAGGCTTGGATTGCATGTGGTTATTATCCAGCTACTCCTCATACTGGTGAGGAAGATGAGTGTGACGAAGATGCTATAGATCGCCTTGAGGACGAGGCTTGATATGATTCCATATGCCCTCCGGGCGAGGATGGCAAAAGCGATAGGGGTCGAGATGGCCAGGGAATTTGCAGTCAGGGTGGTGAGCATGTTAAAGATCGAGCTAGCGAGGATGTTCAAGGCCATAATAGCGGTGGCCAGTAGTCTTCTTTTTGACCTTTTGTGTATTTTTCGTCGGCATCTTCACGAGCCTTTTGTAAATAGTTTAGGTATATGAAATATCAAAGTTATTCCTTACATCTTATTCCATTCATGTGGTTTATTTTCTGTACTTGTGTATATTTTGTTTCTTTGTTGAGATGTGGCCGAGGGCTGATAGGTGTTTGTTCGAGCAAGGCCGACCACTTTAAATCGCGGTTGAGGGCTGGTAGGTGCTTATTCGAGTGGGGTTGAACACTTTAAATCGCGGTCGAGGGTCGGTAGGTGTTTGTCCGAGCGGGGTCAAACATAACCTTTCATTAAATCACGGCCGAGGGTCGGTAGGTGTTTGTTCAAGCGGGGTTGGACATAACCTTTCGTTAAATCGCGGCTGAGGGCCGGTAGGTGTTCGTTCGAGCAGGATTGGACATAACTTTTCGTTAAATCGCGGCCAAGAGTCAATAGGTATTTGTTCGAGTGGGGTCGAACATAACCTTTCGTTAAATCGCGATCGAGGGCCCGTAGGTGTTTGTTCAAGCGGGGTAAAAACATAACCTTTCGTTAAATTGCGGGCGAAAACCGGTAGGTGTTTGTTCAAGCGGGGTCGAACATAACCTTTTGTTAAATCGCGGCCGAAGGCCAGTAGGTGTTTGTTTGAGCAAGGTCGAACATATCCTTAACACGAAAAAGGTGTGCTGATAAACATAAGTTTCTTATTGCTTTGGTTATATACTTGGAGAAAATTACATATTTTGGGTTTTGGTTGGCGTTCCAGTCCTAATCCTAGTCTATCTAGTCCCTTCATTAGTTGACCTGGAGAGTATCAAGAGGTCGAGAAATGAAATAGTAACCACGATCCTACCCTCGCGTACTCGAATCGAATTGTTCCCTTCGCCGCCTCGTTAAAAACCTCCTTGAGAAAATCCAAATGGGAAAAAACTCAAGTGAGGGATAAAAGAGTAGGACTTGGGGGATGCTTTTTCTCTCAAAATTTGAGGTAGCTGATGTTCCATTTGTTTGGTAGTAGCTTTCCTTCCATTGTCTCTAGTGGGAATGAAACCTTGTTCACTTTGGTTGTGATTTTGACCATCCCAATTCATTCCTAGCTTGCTTTCTTGAGGATCTTTGCTTGCTTTAGTTTTGGCCTTTTCAGTACGTAGTCCCCGACATTGAGCAACTGGACCTTTGCTTTCTTCTCGTAATAGTGTTCTGCTTGTTTTTTCGGGGCGACCATTCTTATGTACCCCATATCTTTTCATTCGTCAATTTCGTCGAGTTCCTGTCTTCTACCCTCATCGTTACTCATGCCACTTTCGTGGGAGTACTTTAGGCTGGGTTCTCCGACCTCGACCGGTATAACTGCCTTGGTCCCATACACTAGAGAGTAGGGTGTCTCTCTTGTGCTCGTCTTGGGAGTTGTTCGATAGGGCCATAATACTTCTGATAGTGTTTCCGGCCACAACCCCTTGACATCTCGAGTTTTTTGTTCATGATGTTTAATATGGATTTGTGGGAGGATACCACTTGCCCGTTACCCCTTGGGTGATACGGGGTTGAGAGTATCCTCTTGATATGTCACTTCTCGAAGAACTCAGCGATTTTCTTTCTTGTGAACTGTGGTTCGTTGTCATAACTGACTCCTCGGGTAGGCCGAATTGATAGATGATGTTTCTTCATATAAAGATGATTATACTTCCTGTTCCCGTATTTGGGCGAACATTCCTGCTTCCACCCATTTAGAGAAATAGTCAGTTAAAACCAAAAGGAATCGTATTTACCTCGTACCGCTGGGAGGGGGCCCATGATGTCTATTCCCCATTTGATGAACGGCCAAGGCGAGGTGACTGAATGGAGGTGTTTGCCTGCTTAGTGAATCATTGGGGGCTTACTCTTGGCACTGCTCGCATTTCCTTACGAAGTCTGTGGCGTCCTTTTTCATAGTGGTCCAATAGTATCATACTCGTATGAGGCATCTAACGAGTGCTCAATTGTCGGAGTGAGCGCCGCAATGGCCTTCATGGACTTCTTTGAATATGCGCTGGTTTGTTTTCGGGCCAAAACATTTCGCCAGGGGGACGCTGTAAGTTCTCTGTACAGGTCATTATGAAGGAGATTTTATCTGGCCACTTGAATTCTTAATTTCTTGGCCTCTTTTTTGTCGTCAGGGATGTGTCGTCCTGCAAATATGCGATAATACAATTACACCAGTTCCAATTTAAGTTTATGGTTCTTACCTCGATTTGGTTTAGTGATGAGTTGAGGAGGTGGACCAAGCTTTTATCTCCAGTTGTGATGCTTTTGGTAGCTGCGACCAGTTTGGCGAGGCCATCTGTTTTGGCATTATGCGCTCGTGGGATATGATCAAGCTGGCATTTGTCGAATTCAGGCAATAGCTTGCAGATTTTGGTCTGGTATTTTTGCAGCTTTTGTTCCTTGATTTGAAAAGTCCCTCTGACTTGGTTGACTACAAGCTGGGAATCACACAACGGATTTTCAGCCGTTTCACCCCATACTTGAGTGCTAGCCTTAGACTTGCAATCACGGCCTCATACTCTTCCTCATTGTTAATCATATTCGGGTACCTTATGGACTGGCAAATTACTTCTCCTGTTGGGACCTTGAGAACGAGTCCAACTTCGGACCCTGATGCGTTGGATACGTCATTGGTGTATAGGACCTAGAGATCTTGTGTATGGAGGGAATCTTGACGAGCACAAAACACCACTTAAATTATGCTCGCTAGTCAATCATAGTATAACCTAATATTGTATCTCCAGGGATTGGAGTTAAACAGTATTTTCATAGTTTCTAGCTTAATCACTATTGGATAGGTGCAAGATAATTGCTTGGGATCCAACTCTAGATAATTCATTTCTAATATTTAAGCGAGTCTCTCGAATTCATTCAATTATTAGTCCAAACGTTTAGTAGAAACTCCTCTCTCGATTAAGTCTCAACCTCACAAGATGAACCAATTTAAGGGCGTGAAGATGTGCAAGAATGCGTAGTGGATTGGTCTTTAGGAGAACCTCTCTCGATTATCCTCCTAGCTAGGTTTAATCAACATTTCAACTAGTCTCTTTCGATTACTAAGAGAATCGAAAGAAGAAATATTGAACTCAACCAATAATATAATGCAAGGATATCACAAGTTATGCCTCTCTCGATTACATGAAAAATCATAAATACACCAAATCCATCAAACCCTAAAGAGAACTACTCCATAGATATGGAGTAATTCATCACAAATAAAGTTAAATTAGAGAAAAAGATAAATTCAATCCAAACTCTTGTCTTGAGTAAGGAAGGAATGATGAAATCCTTATGCTCGTGTTCTTCCAACTTCTCTTTAGCCTCCTTAGGTCGAGTAAGTGTCAAAAGTCCAAGAAATAACGTTTTTCCATGTATTTATACCAAGTAGGGTCGGGCACAAACTAAATCACCTTGTCCTACGTGAAATAGGATAATTACTCTATAAAATTTGCGCCGGCACGCCGCATGAGGCGACGCGCCATGCGGGGCATTAGTGGGGAAATCCAGAGATTGTTTCTGACAGGCAGCAGGCTTCACGCGTCGTTCTAGTGAGGTTTTCTCAGAGTACATAATTGTCCTCGCTTTTTGATATCCAGGGGGGTTTTCAATCCCCAATGTGATCCCGGCTTAATCTCTTGGGCTTTTACTCAGACTTCAAAGCTCCAAATCACTCAAATTCATTCTGCAACACCTACATAGCTCGGAATCACTCCTATAAGGAAATAAATACACAATAAGTACAAAGCACTAACGATTAAAGCTCAAACACAATAAAAGTGCAATAAATTAGAATGCAATAAGCAACTAAAATACGAGATTATTGTCTACCATTAGTACCTCATACTTAAACCATTGCTCGTCCTCGAGCAATCAAACTATACTTCACATAGACACGAACTTTTTGTAAAACTTTCATAACTCATCATACCAAGAATATTTGAAACAGATTAAGCACTCTAAAATAACATCCTTGCCTCAAGATTTGACTCACAATCACCCTGCATTATTTATAATCCTCTCACTTACTATAACATAGAAGTCAACGACATTACCTTTTCTTTATGAATTAATTGCCCTCACACAACAATAGAGAGTAGTTCCACACATAATGAGATTTAAGAACAATTAGGAACTCAAGATAGAAAGAATCCGCTCATTCTCAGAAACAACATTCATTTGCCACAAAAAATGCACCATAGGCTTGCTCGTAGTGTACTACTTTACTAATTGAGCTCATTCAGTCAAGGATCAAGTAGGACTTCAACTGGTTGTAATGTAAGCTGTAGGATGTGTAGGATATATTTAGCTATAAGAGTGATTACACCTCCTTAAGCACTTTAATACATACAAATAGCCATTCAAAACCCCACACTTATGTCAAATCATGACTCCACCTTCACAACAATATACATCACTCCCAACTTATTTAAGCACAATTACATCAAGAGTTACCACTATCAAGCAAATATTTTCACAATCATACACTTATTTTTTCTTTCTTTTTCAATTCAAGTGACTCTTATTTTTTAAAACAGTGCACCTTCTTCCTTATTTCTGTAGTTCCATTCAAAAGCCAAATCAACTACTCCACACTTCAACTTTTAGAAAGTTCATGACAATTTCAAGTGCTCACGAAGGGTACAAGGTTCAAAATACATGGTCAATTCAAACAAATGGGTAAGGCGTGTAATGTGGTTGCCAAAGAACATATTACAGGTTTAAAAGGGTTAACTAAGATACATAACAATTAATTGGGTAAAAGCATACAACTGACTCAACAAAGAAATGCCTAAATCACTTTCAAGACTGAACAAAATTACTATTTTGCTTTGCAAACACAAAATACCACAAAACCTCACACACACATGGCATATAACTCACTCAAGATCGGACTCATCAAGACACTCTAGTCAAAGCATTTAAGCAAAATTAGAATCATACAATTTAAAGTACTTATACAAGAGTCAAAAACTAAACTTAAGCGTCACAACTAAAGCACTTACTATTCTCAAGGTATAATAAAGTTAAGAGATATTGCTATCACAGCACAAGGTTTCCTACTCCTAAAAAAATAAAAACTAACTACACTCGATTCAAATAAAATCCTTGAAAAAGAATCGCGGCACAAATAAAAATTAAAGAAGAATTAATACACTACCTAACAAAAGAGAATCTTTTTGTCTTTTTCCTTCGACTTTACTCCCTTGAGAAACCCGTCAAATGATATCCATCATCGGAAAAATCAACATTAAAATTTATTTTTTCTATCTCTAACTGCTAAAACAAAAACTAAACTAACATATATACATACAATATGCAATCATCCCCCACCCCACATCTTAAGTTGCGGCATGTCCCCATGACACACAATTAAAAAGGAAAAGGAAACTTCCCTGAACACCTAGTCGGGGTCCGAGTCGAAGTCGGGATCTATTCCTCGCCTTCGAACTAATGCACACATCCAGGGAGACAGCTTCTTTTCAGCCTTCTTGGGGTACACCCCACACTTTTCTTTCTTACTCAATGCAGCCTTCTCTTTTGAGCCCTTCACTTTCCATGCAACACTTGCAGTCGCTTTTTCCTTTTGCGCCATCTTTTTTACATTCATCTCAAAAGTCACCGTCTCCTCGCCCATTCTAAGAATGAGTTTCCTCTCGTGTATATCTAGTATAGCTCTACCGTCGCTAAGAATGGTCTTCCTAAGATGAGGGGAACCTCTTTGTTCTTTTCCACATTCACTACTATAAAATCTACAGCAAGTACGAACTTATCTATCTAAACTAAGAAATCTTCCACTATCCCCTCTGGTATCAGAGTCGTTTGGTCTGCCAGTTATGAAAATATTGGAAATGAACTTATCTCTCCAATTTTCTTCTCTAGTTTCCTGTGAATAGATAGAGGCATTAAATTAATTGAAGCACCAGAATCACATAAAAACTTATCAAACTTTATAGAGCCTAACGAGCAAGGTATAGTAAACTCCCTGGAGCTTCACACTTTTGTGGGAGTTTGTTTTGCAATATCATACTGCAATGCGCTATGAGCTTGACAACTGATGTCTCTTCTAACTTCCTCTTTTTTGTCAGGATCTCCTTCAATAATTTCGCATAAGCTGGCATTTGGGAGAGCATTTTTGTGAATGGCAAATTTAATTAACCTATTTCAGCATATCCAGAAATCTCTCAAATTGTTTGTCTAGCTTTTCTCAATATAGCTTTTGAGGAAAAGGTGGAGCATGCATATGCTCGCTCTCATTAGATTCACCCTTTCTCGAAGTTTTCTCCTTTTTCTTTTTATCAATTTTCATCGGGCCCTTCATCTTATTATCAACATCATTTTTCAGCTGCTTCCCACTTTCTTTTTCAAGTATCACCTCTTTTTGGATCGGGGTGGGATCTTTCAACACTTGCCCACTTCTCAGAGTCACAGCATTCACCGTCTCTTTGGGATTCTTTTCTGTATCAACAGGGAGAGTACTTGGAACCCTCTAAGATAATATTGTTGCAATCTGTCCCATTGTCTCTCCAAGTTTAGCAAACTAGTTCCCAATTCTTTGATAGTTGCTCCATGAGCGTCCAGCCTGTCATCTATATTGATAATGAAAGCTTTCATTAGATCGACCAGGCTGAATGGGCTGTTGAGGCTGAAATTGCGCCTCTACTCATTTTGGTATGCTGGAGCTCCTTGTCCTTGTGATCTAGAGTTATTTTGTTGCCAAGTATTTGCAGTACCTCCATGTGAACTCCATGAAAAACCGGGGTGCTTCTGATCCATTGCATTGAAATTGTAATTCCCAACAGCATTTACTTCCTCAGTTGAGGCTTGACACTCATGAATAGGTTGTCCTCTTCCACATATATCACAAGCTGCGTGAGGCTCACTCTGTATCGAAGCTAAGGTCAGCGTTCTTATTTCTTTGGCCATAGCATCAAGCTGTACCTACACAATATGTTAGCATCAACCTGGTGAACACCAGTTGATCTTCTTCTTTCAGCACTCTCAGAGGGCCACTGATTTGCATCTTCAGATAACTCGTCAAGAATTTTCACTATCTCCTTTGGAGTCTTCTTCATCAATGGGCCTCCAGCTATATTGCTCAATGTTCTACGTGAGGCCGGTATCAATCCATCCCAAAAGTCCTAGAGTTGCATCCAGAGTTCAATTCTCCTATGTTGACACTTTCTAACAATCTACTTAAACCTCTCCCATGCTTCAAAAATAGTTTCATTCTCTTTCTGGCAGAAGTTATAGATTTCTCTTCTAGAGTTGCCCGTTTTAGCTGAGGAAAAATATTGATCAAGAAAATTTCTGGTCATCTCCTCCCAAGTTCTAATTGATCCTGTGGGTAAGCTTCGAAGCCACTGCCTAACATCATCTTTAAGTGTGAAAGGGAATGCCCTCAGATACACTACATCTTGTGACACACCATTGTATTGAAAGGTGTTCATGATCTCCTCGAAGTCCATTAGATGTGTGTTTGTATCTTTTATTTGGCTTCCCTCTGAACACAAAGTAATTTTGAAGGGTTTGAAGCAACCCTTGCTTTAACTCAAAATTATTAGCTACAAATGGAGGTGGTTGAACACTAGATAATCCTTGATTGTAGACCGGTCTAGCATAATCGCCAAGGGTTGATTTTGAGCAATTCTACGACCACCTCTGCTTCGAAGATAAGTTGTGCATCTCTAATAGCTGCTTCCTCACCATCCCTTGCAGCTTGTTCTCTTCGTTGGGCTGCCTCTCTTGAAGCCAAATCCACATCATCATCACCGATTCTAGCTATATCTTTGGTTGAGGATTTCCCAACCTTTTCTAATGTCTCGGTGGGATTCTTTTCCTTCCTTAGATGTCGCAGCTATTTTTCTATCTCTGGTTCGTATGGTAGCACTTCTTTAGCAGAAGCTCGAGTCATGTACCAATCTAACTTGTAACCTGCATAGAGTCAAAGAACATCAAATGTAAAAAGTGAAAACTAAATTTAAAAAAAGAAAAAAAAATTCTTGAATAAGCACTACAAACTATTTCAAACGCTATTGATTGCCAATCCCTATCAACGACACCAAAATTTGACGACTTGAAACACACATTTAAATTATGCTCGCTAGTCAAAGATAGTATAATCTAATGTTGTATCCACAGGGATTAGAGTTAAACATTATTTTCGTAGTTTTTAAATTGATCAATATCTAGGAGATTCAAAAATCGAGGTTTATGTGATTAAAACTACAATTAACTAAGAATCTAAAGCTATTGACTAATGACTATCGCAATAAAGATAAGCAAGAAAGGTATCAGTTGGAGAAAATAGGGGTTGATTGGATAGGTGCAAGATAATTAATTGGGATCCAACTCTAGATAATTCACTTCTAATATTTAAATGAGTCTCTTGAATTCACTCAATTATTAGTTCAAATGTTTAGTAAAACTCCTCTCTCGATTAAGTCTCAACCTCAAAAGGTGAACTAATTTAAGCGTGTGAAGATATGAAAAAATGCATAGTGGATTGGTTTAGGAAACCTCTCTCGATTATCCTCCAAACTAGGTTTAATCAACAATTCAACTAGCCTCTTTCGATTACTAAGAAGAATTATTGAACTCAACCAACAATATAATACAAGAATATCACAAAATTATGCATCTCTCGATTACATGAACAAGTGAATATAGATACAATAGTTAAATCATCCAAAAACTCTTCAATACATAACACTAGATTTATAATCCACAAACAATTATCAATACACCAAATCCATCAAATCCTAAAGAGAACTACTCCATAGATATGGAGTAATTCATCACAAATAAAGTTAAAGTAGAGGAAAACATAAATTCAATCCAAACTCTTGTCTTGAGCGAGGAAGGAATGATGAAATCCTTGTGCTCGTGTTCTTCCAAATCCTCCTTAGACTCCTTAGGTCATGTGTCAGAAGTCCAGGAAATAATGATTTTTCATGTATTTATATCAAGTAGGGTTGGGCCCAAAAATAATCACTTTTTCTTACGTGAAATAGGATAATTACTCTGTAAAATTTGCACAGACGCGCCGCATGGGGCGATGCACCATGCATGGAATTAGTGGGGAAATCCAGAGAGTTGTTTCTAACAGGCAACATGCATATTGCACAGCTCCGGTGCGCCATGCTCCACACTCCACGCTCCACGCTAGTGATGTTCTTTCGGAGTACGGAATTGTCCTCACTTTTTGATATCCAGTGGGGTTTTCGATCCTCCAACATGATAATGGCTTAATCCTTGGGCTTTTATTTAGACTTCAAATCTCCAAATCACTCAAATTCATTCTGTAACACCTACATAGCTTGAAATCACTCCTACAAGGCAATAAACACACAATAAGTACAAAACACTAGCGATTAAAGCTCAAATACAATAAAAGTACAGTAAACTAGAGTGTAATAAGCAACTACAACATGAGATTATATCCTACCATAAAAATCTTGGATAGCTTCCCTTTCGACTTCAGGCATTATTTTTGCACTGAAGTCAACGATGGAGTCGGTGAACACTTGTGACTTTATCACTGTTCGCGGCTGATATGTGATATCGTGCTCGATTACCCATTTGGCCAGACTCTCTAATAGCTCGGGCTTATGCAAAATGTTCCTCACCGGAAAGGTCATGATGACCAAGATGGAGTGGCACTGGAAATTGGGTCTAAGCTTCTGTGAAACTACGACCAGGGCCAGAGCTAGTTTTTCTATGTGTGGGTACCTCGTCTTGCCATTGAAGAGTGTTTTGCTAATGTAATAGATGAGTGATTGCATACCTTTGTTTCGCGGAACAAGACATCGCTTATTGCCACCTTAGAGATGGCTAGATAGACGAGGAGTTGCTCCTCAAGCTCGGGTTTTGAAAGCAGGGGCGATGATGATAGGTATGCCTTTAGTTCTTGCAGAGCCTAGATGCATTCTAGAGGCTATTTGAGGCCATTTTCATTCTCGAGTACGCCAAAAAATTTATTACATAAATCCGATGACCGCGAGATGAACCTTGATAGGGCGACGATACGACCAGTCAACCTTTGGGCTTGATTTTTGGTGGTTAGGAGTTCCGGTATCCCTTATATAGCTTTGATTTGGACGGGGTTGAACTTGATCCCTCACTGTGACACTAGGAAACCCAAGAAGTTTCCAGAGGCTATGCCAGATGTGCATTTCTCCGGGTTCAAATTCATTATGTATCGTCTGAGTATGTCGAAAGTTTCTTTCAAATGATCGATGTGATCCTCTGCCTTTCAAACTTTACTAGCATATCGTTTATATATACCTCCGTGGTCTTACCGAGCTAGTCTTTGAACATCTTTGTTACTAATCTTTGATAAATATCCCCCGCGTTCTTCAGTCCAGACGGCATGACCTATAGCAATACGTTCCTTGGTGGGTGATGAACATGGACTTCTCTTAATCTTCTTCCTCCATAAGAATTTGATTATAGTTTGCGTAAGCGTCAAAGAAACTCAGTAGTTCGTGTCTGACTTTTGCGTCGATGAGTTGGTCGATATGGGGTAATAGGAATGAATCCTTTGGACATGCTTTGTTCAAGTCTTTGAAATCCACGCACATCCGCCATTTTCCATTTTTCTTTTTCACCATCACTATGTTGGAGATCCACTTGGGTACTTCGACTCCCTGATGGAGCCGTTCTCTAACAGTTTTTCCACCTCCTCGCAAACTGCATCGTTGGTGGCGCAGTTAAATTTACACCTGACTTGCCTTACTAGGGGGTGGAATAGGTTGACGTTTAATTTGTGTGTGGCGATGTCCTTTGGGATGCACGACATATCTGCATGGTTGAAAGCAAACAAACCTCCATTAGCTATTAAGAATTGACTGAATTTACCTGGTTCGTAGAGTTTACAGCTAATATATGCCTTATTTTTATGGTCATTGAAGTCCTGGGGTTGAGGTCCTCTATGGTCGAACTTGTAGCCTCGATCATGTCGTGATCCATGATGACGTCCCTGGTCTCTTCTTGCTTCGACCTTGATTCTGTTGATTGCTATGCCTCTTTTTGTCCTTTTTTTTTTGGGGTGTCCGTGTTGTCCAAGGCAATGCGGTAGCATTCGGGGGATGCACGATGTTCCCCGCGTATGTTGAATATCCCCCATAGTGTTGGGAATTTAATTAATTGGTATAGGCTGGTGGGGATGTCTCTCATAGGGTATATCCATGGTCATCCCACTATGACGTTGTACGCAATGGCCTGGTCCGTGATGTGGAATATCATCGATAGAGTCACGCTGCCGGCTAAGACGAGGAGTCTAATTTCCCCGGATGTCCGCTCAGCTGCATTTAAAACCGGTTAGCGTGATGCAGTGCGACACTATCTTATCCTCGAGTCTCATTTGGGTAAAGACTCGGGGATGGATAATGCATGCACCATTTCCATTGTCCACCATGATGCGGTTGATATCGGTATTTAAAATGCGTAAAGTAATAACGAGGGCGTCATTATAAGGGAAAGTCAAACCGTCGGCATCTGACTCGTCAAAATTGATACTTTCTTCGAGTCCGTCATACCGTTTGCGGGTGATAGACCGCTTGAGCTTGTGAGTGGTGGTGAACTTTACGTTGTTGATAAAGGTGTCTCCACCGTGGCTGATGATCATGTTGATGGTACGAGCTCGTGATGGTGGCTTTGGCAAGCCTTGATGTTCACGTCCTCTGGCGAAGTTGGTCCTCCCCTTATCGCTTAACAGCTCTTTGAGGTGCCCTTGCCATAACATGTTTACGACTTCTTGTCTGAGGGCGATGCAATCTTTTGTTTCGTGCCTGCGTTCCTGGTGGAACTCACAGAGGGCGTCGGATTTTCTAGTGTTGAGTTCTGATATCATCTTCGGCGGCCATTTCACTTTTGTTCCAAGTTTCTCAAGAGCGTAAACTATTTTTGTAGGCAACACAAAAAAATTGTGAGCAGATAAGAAAGGAGGCATACCTCTTTCATTCCGATGATTCCCTGTCCTTGGCCTGGACGAGCCTTCTTCATAGCGGGGGAGGGTGTGGCAGCTGCCCTGACATATGGTTTGTGTCATTCCTTGTTAGGTCGCAGATTAGATGATCTCTTCTGGTATTGTCTCTTAGCTCTTTTCTGGGTTTGGCTTGTACCGAGGTTAACTGGTGAGTTGGTCCTTTGAAGTCGTCCTCATTTGCTCGGACCTCGGTACATTTGGCATTGAGGATTTCGTCCCAAGTGGTTGGAGGATACTTCATCAATCGGCTTAACAGTTTCCTAGTTGCTCTTGAACCCTCTCTACTTAGCCTGTTCTGAAAAGCTATTACGCCATCCCTTCGGATACGTTTGGCAGAGTCATCCTTACTCTGTTGAATCGGGCGAGGAAGTCCCTTCTACTTAATAGCAAATATGTCGTTTATTCTTGCCTCATCCTTTTTGGCTCCGACATGGGCGGTTACGAATTTATCAGCCATTTCTTCGAAAGTTTTTATGGAGCGGGCTGGTAGCTGTGAATACCATGATACTGCCCCTCCCGCGAGGATTTCGCCAAACTTCTCCAGCGGAATAGAGGACACTTGTTCCTTGGCGAGGTCGTTGCCTTTCACGGCGGTGACGTGGTGAGTCACATGATATTCAGGATCGGTCGTTCTGTCGTATACCTTGAGGTAGGGCGTCATTTTAAAGGTCTTTGGTATAGCATGCGGGGCTGCATCATCGATGTGCGGTTGCTCTATAAATCTGTCAGCGTCCCTTTTCGGCAACATCTTAGGAGTGCCTTGTATTTATCAACTCGTTCTTGGTGCTCTTTATCTGGTCTCGGAGCGCCATGTTTTCATCCTCCATTTCTTCTATTCTCTTTAGAATGCCAGCGAGGGTGTTGTCACCTGCACTATCAGTACCATTGTGAGTTATACCTGTCATTGGAGGGAGGAGTCAGTTGCACTGCTCGTATGTTTGTTGTATCGTGCAAGCCTTTGTTGTTTCTACGGTCAGGACTAGAACGGGTTTGTTGAGGACGCTTGCCAGTGTGTCGGTCAGCCATACATCGAGGAGTTTTTTCACAGCTGGGGGCGTCCCTTCTTTTGTAGACGTGGAGGCCCCTTTTTCGCTGGGTTTTATTATGCTGCAATGTGGGGGAGGTGACCTCTCTCGCCTAGGGGACGCGTTGAGCATTGTGTCCTCACCTCTATTGCACAGCTTTCATAGATGGCATTCATGAGGTTGGTTGGGAAGTTACTTGTCATTTTAGTCATTTCTTCTTGGTTACCTACCATGTAGGATTTTGTATGCATAAAGAAAGGAGATCTCGGTGTTTTTGACGTTAGTGACTCCCATTAATTGTAGATCTAGAGGAAACTAAAAATTTTACTAAATAATCCCTATAGACGCGCCAAATTATTTGACAAAAAAATATAGATCTTCGTTCAAATAATTAAATTTATACAAAGGAAGGTTAATTTTAGGTAACAATAATATTCCTAAGATGGAGTTTTTAAAAAAGCAATAAATACTATGTAGAAATATTCGGATAATGGCCTTCATCAGATCAATGTTACTTACCTCGTCCCTGTAGTACAAAATCAGTTCATTTACGCGCCTCAGCAGTCTCCTCCGTCGCCCTACTATGGCGGTGTTGCTCGACGATTTGTTGATCAAGAGGTTGTTGCTGCCGATTCGAATAATTCAGCTAAGAATACTTTTGGCTTGGGGTAAATGCCGAACGAATCGTGGATCGCCATGGATAGACGAGAACCATTGGTGCAGTAAGAAGGGTATCCGCATAGAAAAATTGCTGGTATACCGGGTAGATGTTTATCTTTTCGACTTCAGCGAAAATGTTCAAAGCACCACTAACTGAAGAAGCTGCTCAGAAGATCGTCATTTCGTCAATCAGGTATTCATAAGTGTTATTCTGTAATTAATACTCAAATACTTTTTGTTGTTTATTGCAAATGAAGAGTGGATTTGAAGGCATCTATTTTCATATTGCTGTTCAATTATTACCCGTAATTTCGATATAACTAATTCCAACATAGTTAATTTCATCGTTACTTTGGATACTTTGGATATTAATCTCCATAATTTCTGTTGGCTGAAACTTGAATTAATGTACAATTAAATGTCTAGATATTTAGATATATACATTCTTCCTGAGTCCTACTGCATTATATAGTAAACAAACACACCAAAGATTCTTAAGTAATAAGCAAAGAGCTAACTTATACTGACAGTGCAAAGAAAATTTTCTACTATTAGGAAAATTACCAGAGATAACTGTTATTAAATATTGAATTACTAACTTAAAAGATAAAGGTAGATTGTCTGCTACAATAAGTTAAATATATTGATAAAAAAAGATTAATTTACTAGTAGTAGAAAAAAAAAATTTGGAATAAATCCATACAAAAATGAGATTAATAACATGGAGAATAAGACAAACTTTATTATATAACATGTCAAAATACACTGATGAGGAAAAGTTAAGCTTGGGCAAATGGATTAAGGAATTCACATACTCCTAAAAATTAAGAGGGGTTTTTGACTTAAGTACCCTTAATTAAGATTTGTATTTTATACATAAAAGAACGGATTGTCTAAATTATATAATGAATTAAGAATGTTTAAGGGCAACTTTGAAAAAAAAAATTAAATATTTCCTTGATTTTGTAAAAAATCAATTATTTTCGATCAATTTTTAGAGGTTAAAATATCAATTATTTTGGACAGGAGGGAGCACTAAGCAAAGATAGACTTGAAATGGAAGTTAAAGAAAGGAAGTTACTTCAAGATCAAGGCATTGTTCCCAATCCAAAGGAAAGAGGATCTTTAAGCTGAAGATTAACACTTCTTTGAATCATACTCTAATTCCTCTTCATAGGAAGGTTAATTTCAGATTCAACAGACACAAAATTTAAAATTTAAAAATCAAATGTTTAGAAAATTAAAGAATTGGGCGAATCAAAATAGGTCAAGGGCGCATCGGAACGGTCGATCAGCTATCCGAAAAACGCAGACTGAAGCGGAAGATCACAAAATGCAACACAACAAAGGGTCGTTAGACCGTAGCTTACGCGAAGGAAGAAGCTAATCAATCATAATTGAGACAGGGAGGAGAGGCAAAAACCAGACGAAATAGTAGGTATAAAGTACATTGCCAAATGCCCCCCCCCCCAAACCGGCCCTTCTCCTATACGGGTCTGGATTTTTCGCATCGTTTCAGTCGTCGTGGTCGACGGAACATAGTGCATACCGGGCTTTTTAGCCAAAAATTGGACCAAATGTTTACCTTTAAATTGGGTTCAATATCATGATTGTGACAAAATAAAAAACTTATTATAGTTTTTATTATGAAAAGTATTTGATTAGTACCCTATGGCTATGCTTAAATTCTCGGATTAATTACTTCGGTTAAAGCTTATCTAGCATTAGAGTTAATAGCAGAAGTTGGTTTGACTAGTTTTAAACCAGCTAGTAAATTAATTATGTAGTATTTGAAGGTATTGGTCCGACTAATTTAAATTTATGCTTGAAAAATTTTAGTATGAAAAATAATTAAAATATTTTTAGTCCGAAAATTAACACCTAATTCTAATACTCGAACTCGAAACACATGATTTAAAAATGTAAGTACCCTCCATCTATCACAACCTTGCATAGTAATATCATGTTGACATGCAAACGAGTCAATGCATTTATTGTACTAAAATACACATAATCCTTTAATTAGTGTGAATGCCATATATATTAGCAGACCAGCATCACAATTTTTAATTTAAAAAGACAAGAGTTCTTTATTAATTCAACTTAATTAAGCTTATTCCATCTCCGGCTACAGTGCTAAATATATTATGGAAAAAAAAAATACTACTATAACCCAAGCCAAACAGAAGTATAGTAGTAACAATCTATTTATTACAATAACAAATTACGTTTCAATCCTAAGCAAATTGAGGTTGTCATCATGAATTGGTAAATCTTATCGGCGAGAACTTACGACAAGGTGTAACCTTAAAAGAAATAAGGTGGAAATAGAGTATGAATAGTTGTCACAAGAGAGAAGGAATGAGTGAGGAATTGACACATGTAAATCCTTGAGCAAGTAGGAAAACTATCAAATTTCAGAAGCATTGGTAGCTAACGCTTTGTATTCAGCTTCTACACTAGCGCGGGCAACTGTTTGATTTCTTTTGAGAGCGCCAAGAAATTAGATTGTCACCAAAGTAAATGCAGAATTCAGTGGTTGAGCGACGAATTGTTGGACAACCAGCCCCGCATAAGAGTAACAAAAAAAAAAAAATATTGAGATAGAGCGATGAGGAAATCTAAAACCATAATATAATGGAGAGTGCCTTTCAAATACCTTAAAATATATTGGCTGTCAGTCTATCACAATTCTCCTCTTTTATCCGAACTTTGGTCTGACAATATGAGAAGCTCGCACAGGCAATTTTTTTTTTGTTTCACATTCAGTGTCCGATACTCTTATTGGAGTCCGACTATCTCCGGATTCACGCCGCGTAGGGCCCATTCGTGAGGAAGCGTTCCCTACTAAAAAAATTTCATACTCAGGACTCGAACTTGAAACCTATTAATAAAAAGAAGACCAGTTTTATCCACTGCACCACATCCTTTAACGATCGCACAGGCAAACTTAGTAACAATACATACATTTACATATATGAAAAAATATGAAGGAAATGTTACGTCTTTGAGTCAACACTGTTTGTGTGTTGTATGTGTACGTGTGCAGATTTTGACTTTGGACTTTCAACACTGCATGAGTTTGGAGAATAACACGGTTAGCTTTCTCCTCCATTTTTTTAATTAAAAAAACTTTGCATGGCCAATTATTATTTTTATCAATTTAATTATAAATTATTTATCTATAATTATCTTATAGGTGATCTAATTATACTATATCATTATTTCTTACATTAATATAATAAATATAATTTAAACTCATAGACATTTTAAAAGTAATAACTCTTTGATTCTAGGGATTGCCCCATCTCGACTGTGGATCAATCAGCTTCATCTGACCGCCAGCCTCCACAGTGAAGCTTCCGGCTACAACTTTCACTGCAGGACAGGAGTTGAAATGAGTGCTTATACTAAGCTCCATCCAACACAATGGGTCCACCTGTCGGATGCAAATTATTATATCATATAATTACTTTTATAATGCCAGTTTATACACATGCAAGAATTCTATAAATAAACAAGGAATAAGAGATATCAGTCATAATCTTAGTGATTTTCAGTGTTTCACATCCCCATATTATATCATTAATTATTTATACTCTTTTTTTATGAGTGAGATTCAGGAATTAATATAAGAAAAGAAAAGGAAAAAATAGGAGAAGACAGCAGGCTTTGACGCATATATATTTTATTTTTTGACTTTATGATTCTGTCCAAATTAGAATCTTTAATTTTAAACTTCTGTACAAATTGCTGCAACAGAATGTACGTAGACCTCTTGAAAATTGGATTTAGTAGAAAATAATACTCCTAGTATTTATGTAGGACCAAGCTTAATAGATTTGATTAGGGTACCTCTTCGGCCGAACCTTATAACTTTAGTCGAAATACTGTATTAAAAAATTTATTTTATATATATAAATATTTAAACCGATGAAATACACACACATCCTTCAATTCTTTTTTTGGGGTAGAAATTAAAGCGATGAAATATATTATAGCATAATATGCATCATTACAAAGTACTGTGTTCCTGCATAATAGATTAAATATCTATTAATCAATCTAAAAATGGCACATTCATCTCGCTTTTCATTCATTATCATCACAGAAACAAATATAGCCAATATAATAAGATGCGGGGGAAGTAGTTAGAAGTATTCGCTTTACGCCTTTGAATTATTATTCACAAAAAGATTCGATTTTGACTTCCTAGAGTCAACACGCCCTGAGGCTTTTGTTACTGATATAACATCATCAAACGCAACCTACTTTGTAGAGGAAGTCAATCGTGAATCTCGATATAACTTCATTACCTTAGCCTGGAAAACAGCCTAGACAATATAAAAGTCATCCTTCCTCGCAATAGTCCCTAGTTACAATTATAATAGTTGTACAAGAATACACTCATATATTTGCAAACTACAACCTATGATATTTCAAAAAGTATATATTTACCATGTTAATTAAAGCTACTTATATCCTTTATGCTAGTTTCAACTAACTTCACCATATGGATGGGAGCATTATTTCTCCATTGTAAAGCATTGAAATATTGAGCCCCCAAAGGAAAAACTCCTTTGCTCTATTGAAGCAATCAATGCCTTCTTCTCTTTGAACTTGCAAATTACTCTTAGGAATTTTGAGCAAATTGAGATAAGTTCCTAAGTCATGTACACAAGTAGGGTTTTGCATGTTGAAGAAATCTAGCAAGATTTCAACTCCAACATGAGCATAACATGAACAACTCCAAGGAACCTCATATTTCCCCCCCAACAAAACCCTAAAATGCTCATTCAAAAAAACCCCAGGAAGTTTTGTGATGGGATCATTCACATTCACTATTCTCAACACTTTTATACCTAACTCTTCACATCTCTCTTTGAAGCCAAGATTTCCAACCCTAGGGCCTCCAAAGGAAAAAACCGTGACCGGTATGATGTTATTTTTGATTACAGATAGTGAGGATTCATATGGTCGATTCTGACTTACTTGAGATTCAGGCACAGTTGTTATATTCAATCCCAACTCTGCCATGTCATAAGCTAATAAAAGGGCTAATGCACTTCCCATACTATGTCCTGCAATTGTTATACTCATTTCTTCGCCTTTATACATATTTAGTACTCTCCCTATCTCAGAAAGTAGTTGTTCGCGACAACTTCCAAGACCAAACTTTTCACTCTCGTCCGATGTGTACAAACTCAAAAATCCAGCTTCAACCTTAATTTCAGGCCTGAGATTATTCGGATCAAGACGGGCAGGAGTTAATGTGCTCATCAAATTCGCTATCCATTCAGGGTTAGTGACCGTTCCACGGAACGTGATGAGCACATCTCTCCTGCCCAGTCTCTTAGATTCTTGATTATTTGAAACTGCGACATAACCAATCCATTTTCCACTAGACGAGCAATTTTGACCGATTGAGAAAACATTGATATCTGTAGTAGCATAAATGTACTTTGTTACATTATAGCCTGAGTTTCCCAAGCCAACTTCATTCAACATACTATCTTTTCCATACTTGCAATTCAAGTATCTTTTTGAATTTGGATCAAGATCAAAAGCATTATAACATGCAGCTACAAACTCTCCATACCTAATAATCTCATTTTGTAGAAGAGTATCCAATGGATTCACTAAATTTTCCCAATTTTTCGACCCTTGAATTTCTCTCCACATGGAAGCCAATCTACTAGTAGTATTTCTACTAATATTACTATGACAAAATGTTGTAGTCATAGTAGTAGGCTTAGTAATATCTTTTCTTGATATTACAAGTGGTTCATGCACAGAAGTAGAAGCCATAATTGGAATCAATTTTGATGATAATGAAGATGATAATTTTGCTGGAAACTCACCTGAAAATGTAGAAAAATTCATATTTGGATCTGGCAATTTAAGCATTGTAGACGCCATGAAAAATAGCAGTGAGTTTCGAATATCGAATGATTGTAGTGAGTTTCGAATACCGAATGATTTAGAAAGAAAGGAGAGGAGTGAGAGAGATAGAGAAAGGAGTATATGGAATTTTGTTATATGGTTTGTGTGTATATATTTGATATGGACTGTGATGCCACGGACGGTGTAGATAAGGAAGGGGGAATAAAGGCATGTTTGGCTAGGAATTTTGACTGAAAAAATATTCAGAATTATATAGTATTAAAGTGGACGGTTGGCCTCAAGTAGTTAGTAATTTATTTGTTTTATAATTATATAGTGCTACAAATACTAACAGTTTTGAGTAGGAACATATATATATAGTGATAAAATGGTTGACTTCAAAAGTTTGGTGCTATTTATATAAAAGATTATTACTAGCATATATATATATATATATTAATTGATCAAGAAAGTTAGCGAGGTTTTACTTGAATAGTCTTATTACTTCAAAGAAGCCCCGTTACTCCTTTTCAAAAAAGAATCAAAAATTCTTCTTCTTCTTATATAATTCTTATGTATATGAATGTGAATCTACTCTCGTCTTTGTATGGAACCAATCTTCTCATTTACGATCAACATCTTTTGGAGCCCTTCTTGAACGAATATTTTTCTATGGAAGTAAAAAAAGATCTTTAATCTTCATAACATAAATGATGGAAAGTTAATTAATTCCAAAAAATTGTTTGTTAGCACAACTTTTTAGACTATACCACAATTATCATTCCTCTTTTTCCCCTACCAAGTCCTTATCATTAAGTATCTTAATATCTATATGCTGATATTTGAAAAGGAAAATTTAAAGAGCCTTTTCTAACTAAGAATTTCTATAATTTACATGATTTAATTTCATAATCTTGATTTGGACGGTCATGCAGATTAAGTAGCATCTTAAGGAGAGGTTGTTAGATTCTAAAGAAAGTTAAGAGTTTAGATTATAAAGAGATGAGATCTCATATGAATAAAAGTAGGTTTTATATAATTTGCAATCATATAATAATAGATATAATGGCTTAACTAGAATAACAGTATATATTCTGTTTTGGCAGATCCAATATCAAATTTAGGAATAATAAGGGAAGGTAAGCTATATATATATATATATATATATATATATATATATATATATATATATATATACACACACACACACATTTGAGCTAAAGAGTATATATTTGGATAAGTTCAAATTATGTACATCGTCAGTATAATAAGTCACTTAAAGGATATCTGTAGGTAAGTCTCTTTAATATATGTAATTTGTATTCTTGAAAATAAGACTACAACAGATAAAGATGATCTGGTGATATATAAAATTCTTACGCCGATAGTGTATAAAATTTGAAATGTATAAATTCATACAAAGATATGCATGCAAGGTAGTTATATATAGACAACATATGAGATTTCTCACTTGAATAGATTAGAGAAATATATATTTTAGCTGTTTCAAAAAAATATATAGAGAGAAATATTTATTTTTTATATATATATTATATACAGAAAATGTATCATGTTTTATAATTTTTCAGCTAGCGAATGCAAGTAATTTTAGCCGACCAACCAGTTTTGTATTTACTTGCCAATAGATTAATTGGTTATTAAACTTAACTCACAATAGCGACCCAAAACAAAAAAAAATTAGCATATATTGTCAAATTGTAAAGAGTTCAAATAGAAAAACAGATTTTTCTTTCTTTAGCGTGTAATTTTGTAAATGTACTAACTAATTTTGGAGAGAGAACAAGAGCATTGTTTAGTTCACATAACTTTAAAGAAATATATTTCTACTATTAGAAGTTTTAATTAGCTTTTAGTACAACTCTTTGTAACTATTATTTCAATTGGATGAGCTTTAATTAAGGGGATGAGGACCACATAAAACTTGATAAATATATTTGATAATTGCTCGTTGTGTGTTAAAATAACTTGAGTTTACCAATAAATAAGAACCCTAAAGTGGAAATGATTAGAACTTTTTTTGAAAAGGGAGCTTTGTTAGTGTTTACTTCAATAAGAACTTAAACTACTACTATTTGAAAAAAAAAACGAATTAGATTGTGTCTCTATTTAGAGAAGGCGTAATGGCTTCATAACCACTTAAAATTGTAGGGCTTTTAAAAATCGATACATAAATTTTAAACTTTTTTATTTAAATACTCGAACTCATTATTCCCTTATATAATAAATACATCTGACCATTGGGCATACGCGCGTGTATTACACATACATAGATGTGTCCATCCAGTCAGCAAATGACCAATGAATTTGTTACACGTCAAGGGCACGAAAACAAAACCCAATTGATCAGGTCTCCCCCTCTTTTATTCCATAGACCGACCAAAAGACACTCATTTTACCTTTCTCTAACCAAACCCTCCCCTGTTAAACCTAGGTTAGTAATGGCCTGAAAAATCAGTCACCCCTTCCAAAATTGATCATAATCACTCACTCATTATTTTATTTTTGTTTATTATCAGTTAATCTCGTTCTGGTCGAGCTTCGTTCGGTCTGTGCTTTCGATTCCAGTGACGTTATAGGATCTGAAGGTTAGTTTGCCTCTTTTGATGTCGTTTTCTCTTGTCATATGTTTTATTATGAATTAATGTGTGATAGTCAGCTATATTTTATCTGCATGCACAAATTATTTGTTACTTGGGATTTTAAATTAGGGTTTTTGGGAACACAGTCGAATCTTAACTTTACTTTAGGGATTTTGTCTACTTTGATGTTGTTTTCTCTTTTGTCATCTAATTTCTTATGAAATAATGTGTGATAGTCAAAGCTATTTTTTGTCTGCATCCACAAAATGTCAATTGTTAGTCGGAATTTTAAATTAAGGTTGTTGGGGAAATCAGTTGAATCTTAACTGTACTTTAAGGATTTTATCTTTTCCATGACTGATATGGCATTTAGGGTAAAAAATTACGGCTTTTTTTGCATATAAAAATATTTTTGTTTTCCACTGTGATAAAGTTATGGCTTTTTAAGGTTAAAGCGTATCTGACTTGGCATTTTTTTTTTATAGGTTTCAATGGCTGTATATGTGAAATTACAGTTTCATCATCTAGGGTGGTTAGTGGCTGACCCATTTATGAGATATATAAATGTGTAAATTTGGCTAGTTATTCTTCAGGCTAACGTTAATGGATTGCATATAATTCGTTTTAATGAGTGGTCTAAGGATATGGGGTACTTAACATAGATAAGTATGCATGTAAAATTAACAAAAAAGGAGAATTTCAATTTCTGAAATATGATGATGATGTGTTAGCTTTGTGTAAAGAGCGGGATTTTATTGATGTGTATCTATGTCACACAATTAATACACAATGTGTTGATTTGGACCTAGATGAAATGTTGAGTAGTGGTGGTATAAATATGGACCCCACTGATGTTCAACCATGTAGCTTTAATGAAATGCCACATGGGCAAACAAGTAATGTTAATGCTAGGGCAACACACTCACCTAAAAATGATATAAATAGGGGTGATAACACTCATGGGAAGGGTAATGAGAAAGTTGACGATATAAAAGAGGATATAGAAGAGGACGCAGAAGAGTCTAGTGAAGATGAAGGTGAGTTTTATAATTTTCATTTAGCAACTGATTCTGAGGGTGGTGTTGAGAGTGATGAGGGTGATGACGGAAGTTCTGAGAGTGAGGATAGTGATTATGAGGCTATTTCTGATGATGATGATGATGATACAGATGAGTCATTATATGGTGCTGATAAGGATATTCTTGGAGAGACAAGTGATTTAGAACCTGAAGTTGTTGCTGCTAGACAGGCTAAAGTGAATGAAAAGAGTAGTAAATTAAGATCTAATGAAGTTAATACTGATGAGATACCTAGTGGACCTGTAGGTATAGACCTAGATTTTGAAGACATGTATAAGGATAGGGAATCAAATATGTTGGGAAGCTGAGAGGGGATGAGTAATACCTGGACAGTTCAGATTCAGATAGCAAGGATACAGATGATGAAGTAGTTGAAGAAGATGGGGTACATAACCCTCAACCAAGAAAATACAGCAGCAGGGTATACTTTGATCCTACTTGCAAGAAATTTTGTTTTCAGTTGGAAAGTGTTAAACAATTCAGAACTGCTTTGCAAGATTATGTTATACAAAGGAGAGTTCTAATTAAGTTGAGGCCTAATGAGCAACATAGGGTTAGGGCAACATGTGTGAACTCAACTAAATGCATATGGCATATTTTGGGAAGCTTGGAGGGACACAAATAAAATTTCATTGTCAGCAACTACTATCCTGTTCATAATTATTTCAGAGCAACCAGAAACAAGATGGCTAATACATCATGGGTAGCTAAATATTTCAAGGACAAGATTATCAACGAACCTGACATAAAGCTTAGGAAGTTGCAGGATTTTATTAGGATAAAATATGGCGTGTATGTGAAAAAATCCATATGTGCCAGGGCTAAACATCTGGTCATGGGTAAGTATCTAGGTGATTACAAGCTGGAGTTTGCTAGAATATATGATTATGCTGACATGCTGAGGTCTACAAATCCTGGCAACACTATTGTGTTAAAGACTTCAAAGGAGACAATACCTGTTAAAGAGTTGGTAAAGTTGGTAACAACCAAATGTATGTTGTTGCTTGGGCAGTGGTTGAAAAGGAGACAAAGAACATATGGTCATGGTTTTTTAGGTGCTTTATGCATGATTTGCGGCTCACAGAATCCCCAACCGGACAAAACTTCTAGGGAATCTAATTTCTTTCGAACCCCCTATTATATTTATATGCGGTTCCTGAGGTGAAGGGATGACCATCATTTCTTATATGCAGAAGGTATATATTTCTTTTTATTCTTCATGTAATTACTTTATATATGTTTATGATATTCTAACTCTTTTTCTTGTTGCTTAAGGGACTTGTTCAATCTGTGGTTGAGTTGATGTCAAATGTTGAGCATAGAATGTGTGTAAGACACATATGGAGCAACTGAAAACAAAAGTGGAAAGGTGAGGAAAGAAGGAAAAAGTTTTGGGCTTGTGCAAGAGCTTCATTTGAAGCATATCTCAAGGCTAAGATAGATGAGTTGGTAGAATTGAGGGACAGTAAGATAATTGAGGATTTGCTGAGATACCCCAAACAATGTTGGTGTAGAGCATTTCCTTAAAGATTGGAGTAAATGTGATTCTGTGAAAAATAACATGTGTGAGACTTTCAACAGTTGGATCACGTCTGCTAGGCACAAGTCTATCATAACAATGTTAGAAGTGATTAGAGTGACGATGATGGAGGGGATTACTACCATGAGAGAATTTGCAACAAGATGAATTTTTGATGTATCTCTTGTGGCAATGCGGTACATAGAGGAACAATCATGCAATTAGGCATAAATTTAAATCACTTTTACAAAATTTTTACTTGAAAAAAAAAATTTATTTCAAATACTATCTTTACTTGAAATAAAAAATTACTTTTTTTAAAATTTTACAATTCTTATGTCCAAACGCTCACTTAGTTTCCATTCTAAAAGTGTTGGACAGACAATTGAATGTGGATTGTTCAAAAAAAACTTCACAATTGGTGGAGTCTAATGATTAGAAAGTACTAGATGACACTATGAACAATACCTTCTTGTTCTTTTACACCTTTCTTCTTTACTTTGATTTATTCTTGCTTTTTTCCATCAATTGCGGATATGCAGTTGCAAACGTGTCACATTTTGTCTTTTTGAATATAAGTTATAAACACGACAGTATAAATATTTTATACATTATTAGTGAACTTTAACTTGTAATAGATAACAACTTTCTTACGTTAGTATCTTTATATCATCAATGCAGAGAACTTAAACTTTATTTTTTTTCGTGTCCGCTTTGCCGGAAAGAAGTTAGTCGACTAATTCAGGAGGCTACTACCGGCGAAGCCCGCTTGTTTCGGAGCGTGCTATTGCGTGCAGCGGAATATTCAATTCTATATTTTCTGATTTTCTCCGATATTTAATATTTATATTATGACTCGATTAAATTTGGATTCCTATCGAAAAATCTCAAAATAGGGGTAAAATATTCCTAACAAAAACAACACAATATTCCAGACTCGAACTTGAGACCTCTAATTAATGATGAATGAGTACTTACCAGTTACCACTTCATAAGTGGCTTTAGTTGGAAAATTTTGTTCTAGTTTCCATTTTGAATTTGGACGTTTATGATGTTTTATACATTATTAGTGAACTTTAACTTGTAATAGATAACAGCTTTGTTACGTTAGTATCTTTATATCATCAATGCAAAGAACTTAAAATTTTATTTTTCTTCGTGTCAATATTCAATTTTATATTTTTTGGTTTTCCTCGATATTCGGCATCTATATTGGAACTCGATAAAATTCGGATTCCTATTAAAAAGTCTCAAAATAAAGGTAAAATGTTTCTAACAAAAACAACACAATACCCAAGGCTCGAACTGAAACTTTTAATTAATAATGAATGAGTACTTATCAGTTACCACTTCATAAGTCGCTTTAGTTGGAAAATTTTGTTCCAGTTTCCATTTTGAATTTGGACGTTTCTGATGTTTTGTGAACTTATTTATGGGATAAATATGAACTCTCTGAGGGACAAATGTAAACTTGGTTCTTTTCTTTACCCCCAACAGATTTTATGGATCTTTCTTTTTTCATCCTTTTATTATAATCATCAAAGGAAGTAAAGAAAAAAATGTTTAGGTTGACATAAATTGTTGAAACATGTTGACAGTTTAGCCTGTAATTTTCCACTTTCCTTTTTGTCACCAAATGATTGATCTATATATAAATTCATTACGTGATTCCTCCCTGATATCACCAATTTACCTTTCTATCTATCTATCTGGTATTAGGCTCGATTAATTTGAATTCGTGTCATTTAAAATTCATTAAAGAAAAAAAAAATTATCAGGATTTTTTTCATACTTAAATTCGGAACAAAATATTTGAATATATTGCCAGTTCTTTCTAAATGTGATGAGGATTTATCCTTTCAAAATTCTCGACTTTTAGGTATAAACGTTACCCGTAGTAACTATGAGTTACTAATTGCAGATATTAACATTGGTTAAATACTCAAGTTTCTAATAATTATATAACCCATGGAACTGCGACTACTTCGGGTTCACTCGGAGCTTTGGCAACAACCGTAGGAAGTGTGATGTACATGCACTCATTTCAAGGGGGTGCAACACTTCTCAGTTTGGGTCTCATATTTATCCTATAAATTGACGGGCGCCTGCACAAGCGGTGGAGCATGTGGTTTAATTCGATACAACGCGCAAAACCTTACCAGCCCTTCATATGAACAAGAAAACATGTCCTTAACGGGATGGTACTAGGCCAAAAACAGAGCATGAAGTCCACTGGCATGAGAATCAAGCAAAGTAGAGACATAAGTGTTCCTTCGTCACCCTAACTTATGAAAAGCCTGATTTAAGATATGCACAGACAAAAGTAGCTGTAACCTATTAATGTAGGTGCATGTAAATATTGAATATGCCCTTATTAGAAATGTCATTTTTCACTTATATAAGTATTAGAAATTCGACCGGATTAGATGGGTAAGTAGGAATTTGCATTTTACGTTGATGGATTATAGCTTGAAGAAGATAGTGGCGTATCTTGAGTTATTAATCAAACATACGATATACGATTATTAAGTATTTATGTGTACGGATAAGTGAGACCCAATAGATCAATGACCTCTCTCTTTTGAAATGGAGGTCAATCCCTCTTTCACTAAATAAAAACCCTTAATTAAGCTTATGGGTACGGAATTCTGATCGTTCTGAATTAACAATTTATACATATTCAATAAATTATTTAAGATAAATATAGGGTTCGAACCAAAACTTCTGCAGCGGAGTATGAACACAGGATAGCTCACGTTTGATTCCTATCTTCAGGAGCATGGAATCAAAGACCCTTGACACGTATTCTTCGCCGGAGTTTAGACCTCAATCTCTTGATCTGGAGATTTGACTTATTTTCCAAATTTTCTAGTGCTACAAACGGTCTAACGAGAGGAATGAAAGTGTGCTTGTCGCTACTTTGATTCAAAAGGTAACCGACGGTTCCCGACTTTCTCCGCTTTTTAATAATTCAGCCGAACCTGCTCCCCGGCACTCTTAGCTCCGCCCTTGCTGATACCATCTTTGAATTCCATGTTGTGGGGTGACAAATCTGGACAGAATTTTCTTTTCTTTTTTTTTCTTTTCCTTTCTTTTCAACAGTCATGAGTAGCTGTTAAGCTTTGATTTCAAATGGATGGCAAATCTGCTTATCTAATCCACATGTTTTCAATCTCAAGTCATCAACTTTGTGTGTAAACTTACCCAAGCCAATTAATGAAAAACTATCAAAAAGTTTTCAGGTTGCAGCCGTTTTAACTCGTTTTTAACTTTCTTAGGACCTCTAGTTTGAACAGAAGACCAATTTTAATTCTTTTCGGTTTTGTCTTCTTTAAAGAGAGCAGAAATATAAATAATTTTAATACAATCAGATCATTTGTGTACTAAAAAGTTACAACAAATGGACCCTCCTGTTTATCTTTTTCTTTCTTTTTTCATTCACTCTTGCAACTACTGTAGTCGTTGTTTAGCAGAAACAAAGTTCTGACTGGGAGCAAGACTAAAATAAAGAAAAAAAAATTTATTTTTGAATTAACACAGCCATAAAATTGCAGTACATCTTGCATGTAAAAGTTAAAAATACTCCGTCCATGACCAAGAGTTTAAACAAATACAATAACAACGACAATTACGCCTCAATTCCAAACAAAATACAGTCTACTATATGAATTTTCACAGACAAACGCCTTGGTAAAAAGAGAATGCAATAGCTTCCCCAACGCTTATTGTTTCTTGCCAGAATGAGGCAAAAAGATAACCAATTACATCGCCCATCCGATAGTGTTCTTCCAAGATGCTTTATGCAGTCAGAAGCTAAGACAAGACACTCTAAGATGATGTAGAACTATAAAATAAGTTGTGAATACTATACAACAAAAATGAAATCAAATTTGTCTTGCATCAACGATAAGCACATACATAGTGATACAAATACGACTTCAGCATGCCACAAGTATTTCGCTTCACTCAAATCGACAAACGTGAGTTTCCAAGAGCATCTTATTCTCCTTCACTCAAAACTGGAACGATGAGTGGTTTCAACTGTGCAAGGTACACGATTGCCCACCTATCCACAAAAAAACACAGAAACAGTGGATTTTCTTCTCAGTATCAACTGAAAAATCCAATTTAACAACGAAAATGGCAAATAGAAATTTACTTGTACATTAACTTGCAATAACTACTACTAACTATTATTACACCTAAATCCGGGAATATTGGGGTCAGTTTTATTATTCCAACATCACGCTAATTTAAGTGACAACCCAGTATTATTGATGGCAAATCAAAATAGGAACTATAAATAAGATCCTTGTCAAATGAAAATTTAGGTGCACGCCTGCCAAAGCTAAGGAAGCTTATCAAAGACAAGTAATAGTAGCACTCTCTGCTCCCTGCAGGACAGCAGAACTAGCAAACATATCCTCAAAGTGATGACTCACTCTTATAATTCAATCACACCAACAGAATTGATTTTGGGCTAATGCAGGAAAATGGTCCAAAAAAGCATAAATATTGTTTTAATAATATAGGACTGAGAATACAGAGTAATATCCGACCTTTGACAATCGATGGAGCGCACAATTACTTTTTTCCATGCATTAAGAGGATAACATGGCAACAGTTATTGCATTCGCCAAATGAAGGAGAATGACTATTTCTTTTAAGGAATAAGCTTTAGTAAAAGTTAGGGGTTCATTTGGAGAGACCATAAGGAATATCACAGCGAATACTAAATAGAGCATTTACAAGGAGGATTCTGTAGATTTAACCAAAATACCATTAGAGTATTAGTGAAAGCATAACTTCTCTAACTTCCAACAAAGAGTAAATCAATAATGACTGCTAATCGCTCCAAGATACGCCACTGCATCAGCTTCCCAACCAGATCATTATCACCCACTATCCCCTCACACAAAAACGGGAGGAGAGGAGAGGGGAGAGAGAGAGAGAGAGAGAGAGAGAGAGAGAGAGAGGGAAAGAAGTCTTGAGACGAGCATCAAAACACCATAAAGAAATATTGAACTTGATTCGTGTTCATAGAGAGGTAAAGCAGAATGAAGAAAAAGTAGTGGACAGCTCCATGATTCTTGAGAAGAAAATTACAACAATAATGAACCCACGAGAGACAACATTGAACATCATTACCAACACATTCATCTATCAATTAAGAAAGGGAAATAATGACATTGCAGGGAGGAGGGAAATCTTCAACCACATAATCACGGAAATTCACACATAAAGAAATTCCATCACATTTCTTCTTTCCAGAATGAGGAACTTCAAAAGTACGGAATAGATATAGCAATCTACATCTCATCGATTTCAAGAAGTGATTCTATGTTTCATCTATGAGAAACAATTAAATAATTTAGGACAAATAGCTACGGCATTTACGAAGCTAGGCTAGAATTCACAAGACCATGATTGTTTGATATTACAAATGCAGATTTTAGTCAAATCAACTAGATAATTCAAACTTTAGCTTTTATTACGAACACCCTGATTAGGAAAAACTTAAGCCTCTGATAATTTTCAAAGAAAGGAATATCTGCAATATCTTTAGATTTTAGTGGATTCATATATTTAGCACCCAATTGCATATATATATATATATATATATATAATTTTTTTTTTTCATACCCTAAAACCAGCATCCAAGCACATCCTAGGAAGCCAATCATCATCTAAATCCTCTCACAAAGTTTATGGGACAACAATCATGTAACCTTGAAGTTCCGATTATTGATTACTTGGCTCTATCACGGAGCCAGCCAATTCTTCAAATGGATTAGCTTCATTCAATATTCCACAGTGGACAAACTGTGGAATATTTTTATAACCTATAGGTCACGGGTTCGAGTAGTGAAAGCAATCACTAATACTTACATTAGGATAGATTGTTTACGTTAAATCTCTTGGGTTACGACCTTTTTTCAGAACTTGCATAAATACGAGATGCTTTGTACACTTGCCTACTGTTTTTTTTGCAACATAAATAGTAGTACTACCATTTCAAGATGAGAATAAAAATGAAACAAGCCATGTGAGCGGTGGCTTTGACTGTTCTTGACACATTTCAAGATCCATATGCATTTTCAAAGTGACACCCCATTTCATATTTTATGCGGAAGTGCAGATTCAACAGCACAAGCAATACATTCAAAAAGTCGAGCAAAATATAGATTCCTCAGCAAAAAGGTATTCTTATAGGGATTCCATATGTAATTGCTCTATTTTTTATCTTTTATTTTTATTTTTGATTGGTAAGTAATTTCTCTATTTACACAACCTGGTAAACATCAAAAGATTAAATACAGGAATTGACGAAGCAAATTCAGGAAAACATCTTATTAACACCTGGCTTCAAGTCAAACAAATGAACTCATGCTGACGTTTTTTGAAAGAGATAGTTTCTTTTATAAGTACTTTTGAGAGATAAAGTATCTACATTACGTCTGGTTCTACTTTACTTTGTACACCTTTGTTCATGCGAGCGTGTGAGAGAGAGAGAGAGAGAGAGAGAGAGAGAAGCAAACTCACATCATCCAGCAGCATACTGTAGCAGTGATGATCAATGTCATGTGTAACCTGCATCACAAAATTCAGTTAGCTACTAGAAACAGAGATCAAAAGATGCTTGAATAAAATTTAATACATCATCTATTGAAACCTGGAGCGCTAAATAGAGTAATTAAGATAAACTTAAGAAAAATAAACAGCGGCCCGACAAAAAATCACAATTTGCATTTTCAAGTTCAATTGCATGTGCTTCTTTTGTTATCTGAAATGCCTGAATCATGAAATACAATACGAGTCGATTTAAATTAATTTCTAAAAGAACTATCAAAGTCTTCAAGATACAGATTAGTGATAAAATTAGATAACCACTATCTGGCATCTGACATAGTCAATGACATGGATGGATCAACGACTAGAAAACAATATATAGAGGAAAGAGAGAATAGATAATGAGAATAGCTGATTGTACTTGTAGCATAACACAAAGCACAAAACTGGACACTAATTCCTCGAACAATGCATTTGGATTAGCTGAGTAATAGTTGATAAGTATCAAGTGCTGAGAAACACTTGTAAGTGCTGAAATTGATTTTATAAAGTGCTGAAATTGATAATAAACAATCGGTGTGTTTGGTAAAAAAGTGCTGATAAAATAGTAAAAAGCTTAAGCTAAATCCATAAGTTGCTACATGACCAACTTATAGCTTTTGGCTGATTTTGGATTATAAGCACTTTTAGCGTTCACCAAACGCGTAGACAAGCTAAAAGTACTTATAAGCTTACACAAACACCCTGTAAGATACCACCGTCAAAGATTGCAAATTTGTTATGTATATGCAGAGAGCAGAGTTTTTTATGCCAATTTTATATTTTCTCATACAACAAACCAAACAAGCCTTAAGGGAATTACAACATGCAATGAAGTTGAAACCAATGCTCCCTCCACTTCAATCTATGTATACCTATTTGACTGGGTACAGAGTTTTAAAAAGAATGGAAGACTTTTGAAACTTATGGTCTGAAACAATCCATAAATGTTTGTGTGGCTATAAATCATCTAATTAAGGATACAATGAGAAGTTTAAAGTTACATTGAAAGAGATCATTCTTTCTTAAACTCCATGTCCGATCAAATAGGTTCACATAAATCGAAACAGCAGGAGTACTATATTAGTAATGCAAAGCTGCATCAATGATTCAGAGTTTATACAGAACCTCAACCATTTTGTATTAATAAGTCAGAGTTCTATGCAATTTTTTCTTTTTTCTCATACACCAAACCAAACAAGCCCTAAGGGAATAATGATAAGCAAAATTTGAAGGAAACATAAACATATGGAACAAATTGACCGTACAGATTAGTAGAAGGTCCTCTATTGCAGCAAATTCTGGCACATAAAGATGCAATAACTCCAATCGCAACAAAAATTAGAGTTGTCACCAAAAAACCCATTTTCGTCCGATCTCACACTGAAAACACAAGTCTGTATACTGCAACGATAATTTCAAGTCAAAATTGGTCGTGAAAAAAGTTTTTTAAAAAAAAAAAAAAACTTTCGGAGCTAAAAACAATTTTAATACCTGTAGATATTGCGATTTGAGATCGAATTCTACAAAAATGGGGATATTTTGTGTTGAATTTCTGTTAATAACAGTTGCTTGATCAAACGATAGATCGATTTGACGCCAACTAGAGTTGAATTGTGGGCCAGGCCAGAGTTGTGTTTGGGCCTGCTGTATGAGCATTAGGCTTCCTTTGCATTTCAAAGATGTAAAAATGACAACAAGTAGCCACTTTAAAAGACTACTATTTAGGAAATAGTCGGTGCATTTTGAATTTTAGTTTTTTATTTTAATTTTTCAGGATAAAATATCCTGGATTATTGTGAATTTATAATTTTTATATTAACATTTCAAGACAAATTAAGTACTGGCTAATTTTTAAATAGTAACCTTAAGAATGACTATATATGCACTTGCTCCATTTTAGAGCCTTTGATGGACCGGTGGGACCTAATAGAATTAGATACTTTACAAAAATAGCCAATTCGATTCATTATTTATCTAGCCGGTATACATAATATGTACAGTTAGGGGTCATTTAGGTACGGAAATAAGTATATTAATTTCGTGATAGAATATGAGATTGTATTTCTCCCATATTTGGTTGTGGGTATTACCTAGTCATAGGATAAATTTTATACTAACCCCATATATATATATATATATATATATATCTTCTATAGAGTTCATTAATATCTGAGCTCATTAGTTTACCCCCATCTATTTGAATGATTGTTCTCAACTCAAGAGGAATACCGCTCAAAGAGATCAAAGATTGTTGATGTTGGATCATGGAATATTTATCTTGACAAGAATTTATCTCTCTCTCTCTCTCTCTCTCTCTCTCTCTCTCTCTCTCTCTCT
>MCJB01019978.1:52710-74952 GCA_002018475.1 Nicotiana obtusifolia
TATATATATATATATATATATATAATTGGGTTAATTCTTCTAGGTTTATTAAATCTTGGGGAAAGTGCACAGATAGTCATTCTCAGGGATGCTATTTAGATATTAGCCAGTACTTATTTTATCCTAAAACTTTGAACTAAAAATCTCAACACAAGACTTTTTTGTGTTGAAAATTTGAACTGAAAAACAAAAATTCAGAACGCACTGATTAGTTCTTAAATAACAGTCCTTTAAAGTGACTACCTAATATCATTTCTAGGTTAAATCTTCATAGAATGACAACAATTAAAGCCCAATAATTCCATGTTGAACTTCCCACTGGAGTTTCTAGCCCAAAAACCTTTTAGTCCAATTGTTTTCTCTTCACCAAATAAAATAAAATAAAAGATTGGCCATGTGGCTATATAAGTAATAGGAAGTGGAAACCCTAAAGACAGATCCTCCTCAGACAGAACTGGCCGCGAATTGTGATAAATATGTCATGGAAAGTGCTGTCTGTTATTCTAAATATAGTTTAGAGAGGATCTAACAGTAAAAACCCAGGCATCTCAGAAAGCCATTGTTTTGCTTTTCAATCAGCTTTTGGCTCGCTATGGTGCCTACATACACACACACACACACTAGATCTCTATCTTCTTTTCTCTTATTGTTTTTCAAGTTTATTTCATTTGGCTGATGAAAATTTGTTTGGTTAAATGCTTATTAAAGGAATCTGGTGCTCAAGCTGGCTTTTGTTTGAGTTTGCTAATCAAAATTGAATGTTTAATTCTTTTTCCCCCTTAATTGCTATTAAAATTTGCAAACTCAGCTGAGAATTGCTTTTCTTTAGCCAGGAATACATTAGAAATAGTTCACAGAATAGGAAGAAGGTATGCGTATACATTATCCTCTATATTCCACGCTACGAGAATATATTGGTAGAGATAGATCCTATTTTGAAGAGTTACATCTAAAATTTATATTTGACGTGTTTAGCTTTAGTCTCTTATCGTTAATTTATTATACTTTTGAAATTGTATGTTCAAGATTATATTTTTTTAAAAATTTTAGTAATTTTCACGAATTTATCTATACTGCATTTTAGAAATAAGATTGTCCAAAGTGGTGAATCGTCAATTTTATTCCTAGAGGTACATATGATAATTATTGCAGCACCAAAGTCTTTGGGCATGGGTGCATGAATAATTTTGAAGAAATATAATATTTATATACATAGTTTAAGGAAAGGAGTATGAGTTCACGTGAACCTACCGTGATATGCCCCTCTATACTAAGTATGTTATTATGAGATTTGCAAACAAAAACATTTTGCAATTTAAACAAATTCCGCCTAAAGGTAAAAAGGTTAAGTCCCACGCGACTAACCGTCGAGGTAAAGTTTCGAAAAGCCAAAGGTTCTCGGGGGCTAGAAGTGCAATTGGTATTCAGTAAACAACCAGTTGCAATTGACAGTGTCATAAAAAAAATTGGGCCGAGATCAAGTGATTAAAATATTCAAGGCCACAAAACCAATTACCGTTTCAAATTGGCAAATTATTCTTTGTTTGAAAAACATGAAACAGGTGCAATCCTAAAGCAACTTTGCAAGAAGTAGGTGCAACCGAAAGAAAACTGCGTGGGAGCTAGAAATAGTTGTACAATAGCATATTAAAAAAATGAAATGAAAATAAAAAGAAAGAAAATTCAAAATCTTGATAGGATAATTGTTTGGGAATTCTAGTCCCCTGTTTAGATGGATGTTTCCCGTGGTTCATTATTGTGTTGTTTTTATTGATATCATGGTTGTTTCTATTATTCTTAAAATTATATTTTATGATGTTATAGATCTATTATTATATAATCATGAAAAAACTTAATTTTTGCAACTTCGGATTTGGAAAATTTTGTATGATAACTCGTAAAAGTATTATTAAACCACAACAAATAATATAATCTATTTAAATATTATATTTAATACTAATATAATATAATACAATAGGACATTAAACAATACAGTATTGCACATTATGAAATCATGAGTAACGACCGTTCAAACCGGCCGCAAAATATATCATGAAAAATTATTTTCCTGATAAGTTCTAGTGTTTGATTAAGTAAGAAAGAAGTTGGTATGACAATTATGCAAGGGAATAATAATGTATGAGGATAGTGTCTTACTGAAAAAATTTAGCACAAAAGAGCAACAACTAAACAATCAGTAGAAGCAAGTGATATATTCAAGGATATTTTGTTCCTATATTCATTCCTTTTATTTTTGATAAACTTTTTGTAACCAAACTTGAAAATAATCTTATTAAAGAAAATGGTTTTTGGAAAAACATTTTACTAGACTTAAATATGATTAAAAGGGATTTGGAAATTAATTTTTGCACGCTTTAATTTTATTTCTGTTTTATTAAATTCTACTCCATTGTTTAATCCATGGCTTGACTTGTGTATGGGGTCGAACTCGATCACTTGCATAGGGAATATTGGTTTCGAATTCATATGACCGACGTCGATTGGAGTCACTGCTCGATAGGCCGAGATCGAGACATCGAGAGGTGAAGACCAAGACTGGATTCCATCGGAATGGAGCTCGAAGCCAAGGTGTTCGAGATGAGATCGTTGAGGCCGATTAGGGTAAAACACCCCAAAATAAAATCATTAGATTTGCGTAACTGAAGGACCAGAAATCCCGTGATATGTGAATATCTCGGCGGGAATCACGGCAAAGATCAATAAAGACGCTGAAGCAATTAATTCTAGGGATATTTTACCTTGTAGATAGGTTTCTTACCTTGAATAAAACTAATTCCCCTCCCTATATAAAAGGGCAGCACAATTGTAAAAAGTCATCATACAACAAACGATCAATATACAGAAAGCTACAATCTCTTATACTTACTTTTTTGATCTATCTGCTTCACATTTTATTTTAGAGGATTCTGCCACAGTAAAGCTACTCAATATTGGTGGTTTGCATTCTTTCTTATTTACTGAATTTAGTCTCTATTTTCATTCATTCTTTATTTGTATCAAATTAAATCACGTATCCTAAAAATCACGTATAAATTTAATTGTTATCTGCAGCCAAGGGTAAACAACTTGATTGAACAAAGGATATGCAAACATGTCATTTCACAAATGAGAGGATGCTTTATAAAAATTGAGTTTAATCTATCTGCACTTATAATTGCTTATAACAAATTTGATCTAGTAAACTAAAACTAGAGTAGATAATGTTAAATAACATGTTAAAATAAATTGATAGTGCAAAAAATTATTTATATTTAACGTATATAATTTAAATCTTTATAAATTTATGTTAGTGGAAGAATCAGAAAATATAAACATAAGGGGTCGTTTGGTAGGCTGTACTAAGTAAAATAATCCCTGTATAAAAATTTAATCCGTCCACTATAATGTTTGGTTGCTCAATTCAATCTATGCATACCTAATACATGGATTACTTATACCTCATAGGAGCGCTTAGTTAATACCAAGGAAACCAAGGGATTACTAATCCCTGCAGTAACTATAACTGGATAAGACCTAAAATTGCTAAACCGTCCCTCAAACCCTTTTCCTAAATTTCTTTATATACAGAAAGAAGAATATTTAAGGGTATAATTGTAAAGAAGATTTTGTACAGTTTTAAACCAAACACAAGCTAATTTTTAATACAATGAACCAAACACTTGATAAAAAATAATCCCAGCACTACAATCCCTGCATACTAATACCTGCATTACTAATCCCCTCATTACTAATCCCTACATTACTAATCCCTACATTACTTGTGTTCATACGAAACGACCCCTAAGAGTTTAAAATAGAGAGTCAGAGAGCATAGATTGGCATTGTTCAATATCAAATTTGATCTTTTTTCTTGTAAAAATGGTTCCATGTTACACACCCAATCCCAAAAGAATATAAACTGATAGAATTTAAATGAAAAACAAGAGAAATTACAAATAAAAATATTAAAGTCAAGCACAATTGTTGCTATTAACACCTCTAGGTCCACCAGCTTGGGCAGCCATAGCAAGTTCAAATTGTTTAATGGAAATTGAAGGAAAAGAAATTAATTCAGGAGTTTTTAAATTTTCCCATCCTTTAATAGGGTTAATTGTTGTTGATCCATCCCATCCTATGTGTGTTACATGCTTCACATCAGTTGGATATCCTATTTCTATCTCCATTTCCATTTCTTCCTCTTCCTCTTTGTGCACTACAAAAGAAAAAAGAAGCAAATTATAAGGATAAAAAAATAAAATGAATACATTGGGTTGCGAATCAGAAACAGTCTCTCTGTCCTTCTAGGATAGGCGTAAGATTGGGTACATTTTACCCTCTATAGAAAACACTTGTGGGAAATTACTGAATTTGTTATTGTTGTTGTACATTGGGCTGCGAATTTTCTTATCAGTAAAATTTGTTAGGGGTCATTTTGTAGGAGATATTAGAAAAAATAATGCAGGCATTAGCTTTGCGCATTACTAATTTCAACCTATGTATTACTAATACTTGTATTAGTTATAAATTCAATTTGGTATTATCCTATATATAATTAATACATAGCAAAACATGATATTAATAATATAAAGGTTTTTATTACTTGCACAAATATGGTTAAAGACATAATTTTCCCTCAAATCCACCGAAATCTATTCCAAATACTTTTCGCCATATTTTATAGAAATGCTGTTGCTCTCTCTTCTCTTTGTATGTTTTAGTCATGGAAAAAATAGGCTACGAAGTTAAAGAATAAAAGAATATGGAGGGTATTTTTATATACAACCATTCCTTTTAGAAGTTATGCAATGCTTTAATACATCAAACCAAATAGTGAATAAAAAATAATCTCAGCATAACTAATGACAGCGTCACTAATCCCGACATTACTAATATCAGTATATTGCTCTGCATGTTTTTTAGTTTGCTTTTGTATGAATGTGGGAGGAAAGGAAAAAGAGAATTACTGGATGAGATTGAAATCTTACAAATATAAAGTATGGGCAATGGTTATTTACCAAATAATTGGGAGAAACCTTTGAAATGCCTTTTCAATCTTTGAATATTTTGTGAAAATGTTGGTCTTGTCATGGCCAAAAATCCCCAAAAGCTCTTCATTTTTACAGTTGATGAGCTCTCTTCTCCTTCTAGTCTTTCTTGAATAAGTCACACCCAAAGTAACAGTGTCAAACAGAGAAAAGAATAACAATACAAAGGCACAACAAAAGCAATTGAAAATATTGTATCTGACTAGGAAAAACGTATTCGCACTTCGTGTTTACACCAACTCAGTGAATATACGACATATGGCTTAAAACCTCTTGTAAATAGATCATAGTTAAGGTAATACGCATTTCATCTTAATTTATGACTTAATCATGATAAATTAGTATGATTTAATATAACAGCAAGATCAAATAAGTTTTATCCGTTCAATATAAGTGGTTTTAAATGAAAACTATCTATTCATCAAAAGCCCACCGTAAATGAAGTAACAATAGCATGACTAGCTAGTTTTCAGATTAATAATTAAAAAATAGCCAGCATTTGCAAAGTTATTAAATAATAGCCACTATTTTATGTGGAGATAAAACTCGGACAAAAGTACCTTAGCTGAAACACGAGAAGTTCCAGCATAATATACTAGATTATGGAGCTCCTGCGTATAAATTTCCAGTATATTATGTTGAAACTCAAGCACACTATAAACTTCCAGCATATTATGTTGGAATCTCCTATGTAAAAAATTCGACCTCCAACATATTATGTTGGAATTTTTCGGATTTTTAAGAAAGTTTTTGTTCAGATTTTATTTTTATATGAAAAAATGGCTAAATTTCGATTACTTTTGAAATTACAGCTAATTTTCAATTAACAGCTATAAATCAGGCTATTTATGATTTTTAACTGTAAATGAACCATTAAACTAACAAAACCAGGCCTTTTGGTTTGAACAGTTTTACTATAGGATTAACCTCTTAATAACACTCAAACTTAATATAAGTATCATTAAGTTTATATGAATCCAATATTTCCGACACGAAACATAAAAATATACGTGAGACATAAGGGGGAGAGAAACATACTTGTTTTCTCAGATTGGCTGCTGCTGCTGCTGCTCACTGCAACACTTGACTCAGAACCACAAACTATAGAGAATGGCAACATGAAAAACTTCTCTATTGATTTTTCCTTCATATTTTTTCCACTTAGCATATGAAATCAACAGTGAATTATAGCATTTAAATCACAAAAATGGGAAGAGATATAAAGAGAGAGAGTTATATTAATGAGATTAATCTGTTAACAATTGGCTTTATGAAGAAGTTAAAATGATTTAGGTTATAGAAATGTAAGACACACCAAATATTAAAGCAGGTTGGTTTGGTGGCATCAGAGAAAAGCAAAAAGAATATATGAAAATGATGGAGTGGGTTAGAAACATAAAAGAGTTGATATATATAAGTTGGTTAACTGTGCAACTCATGCTCAATGTTGGCTGATTACTTGTCCATTTTAAGAAATAAACTGAGCCCACAGACCAACTCCTCCACTCCCTGGAAGCTTCATAGGGTCTTTCTGTTCCAGTGCAGATAGTCCGCATCTTCACAGACATGTCTATTTCACCGAGCCTATCTCCGAGACAGTGCCCAGATCGTTACGTCTTTTGTGCTTGGAAGTTTTGTGTGTGAGTGAGTAGTATCCTGTGGCGGAATCGAAGTTTTTACTAAGGAGAGTCAAAATATAAAAAAGTAATGCAAAAAGATTCGATATATAGTATATGCATTAACTTTTCTTTTTACCTATCTATACTATGTAATTTTCCGGCAAAGAACTATCAAATTAAAAACCTTTTGGCAAAGAAGGATCTGCCACTAATGGTATATTTGCCACATGAAAACATTCATATTAGCAAAAGTTTTAGTACTAGTATATATATAGGTAGAATTAAACTTATAGATGTTGATGGCATTATAAATAATTTTTAAACGATCAATGCAATTTAATTTATTGTAACATGTAGGCTGCCTTATTAATCCTATTTATTAAAGACGATTATTTATAATTATTTTTTAAGTAATTTAATAGTGTAATTTTTTTAATTCTATTACTAACGTATAAAAGTTAAACTCATTTCAATATTTTATTTAAATTACTTTAACTAGCTCGGTTTCCCTAGTTTCATCTTCAACTTTTCTAACGCAAACTAGACTTTGATCATTGGCTTATAGCCTTATACTACTTTGGTTTTGAATATATTATCTAATTTGACCATAATTTTTAAAATCTATTTAGTCATCTGCAACTAAAACTTAATTATTTGACTCTATTTTTGTCTTTTGTGTAATAAGTTTATTATTATTATTCTTCAAATTAAGTCTTAAATTTTATAGATAACTATCATCCCAAAAATTGGCCAACTTTGACCATTAAAGTGAACTTAGACATTAAATCAAAGATGAAAAGGTAATTAATATACTTACTTGATTGCTCTAACATTATAGAATTTATTTGCCCTTTTTTAAAAAAAAATTTAAAAGGACTTTAGATAGTTGCACTATTTCAAAAATATATATTTCTGTCAAGAACCAAAATAATTGTCTTAAACCATCAAAGTTTGCTGTCCGCAATGGAGTGGTAGATACACTTTTCCACTCTTAACAAGAGGTTTTGTGTTTTTAATCCTAAAATGTCTTTGCGGAATATTTAGAAAAGCAAATAAAGTTGATTCACTCCAGAAATAATCTTCGCGCTCAGCATAATTATGTGAGTCCCAGGTGCTCTCATATTTAGCCAGTGTATACGCCACTTGGTTACCTTCACAGTAGATGTGCCTAGCAGTCGGTTGGTCCATTGCGTCGAGAAGGAACCTGCAGTCATGTAGAAAATTAACGTAAGCGTTAGTATCTCATTAATAAGAAAATTAATACCTGACAGTCTGTCTCTTTTTAATTTAGTAATCCTAAAATGAACCTACTCATTCCCAACTCTTCCAATCACATTGCATGGGAAAGATGTGCCTAAGAGCCAGTTGGTCCATTGGGTCGAGAAGGAACCTGTAATCATATAAAAAATTAACGTAAGCTTTGGTATCTCATTTATTATTTAATAAAGAAATTAATACCTGACAGTCTGTCTCTTTTTAGTTTAATAATCCAAAGATGAACCTACTCATTCCCAACTCTTCCAATCACATTGCATGGGAAAGAGTGAATCCAAAGGGAAATTTTTATTATAGTAATATGATTTCAAAAGGCCACAAGTATTTCTTCATTCTCACAAAAAGTAAAGAAAGTCAAAAGAGTTTGATGTACTTTGATACTTATTGAACATCAGAATTGGAATGGAGTGTTCTTTAATTTTCCCTCTTTTTCACTTCCTTCTAAATTTGGTTGCTCCTTTTAGGTAGGCTTTTTCTAACTAAACTAATTGTCATTTGCACCATATTTATTTCTTGTTTAATCATCATTATTTAAAGTTCATTATTATTATTAATTCAAATTCGCGATGAATAAATTCATTAAATAATATAAAATCCTTCTTATCAAAAGGATCTTTATTTTGTGAGCTTGAACCTGAGTTCTTCTGTATGACATAGTTTCGATTTTGATAATTGTTTTGAGTACTTTTTGATGTAAATAATCAATGTTAAATTGCTTTGAGTATTATGTATGAGGCTGATCACTCTCTCAATAGGGTTTTATGCTAAAATAATATAAAAATAAAATAAGCTTTAAACCAAGGTGAACTTATTTATTTAGCACTAATATTAAGATTTCATATTATTAGAATAATTCAATATATTCAATAGATAATGAATTATAAAGTCAGTAGTACATATACAAAATCAAAATTTGGAGTCAATCAATTCATAATGGGTGCGATCTTATTATATGTAGACAATTTTTTGTGTATTTACACAATTCAAATCAAATTCTTTATTAAAGTGCAAAGCAAACAACTCTATGGCCATTTATACTATTCGAGCATATGACAAGGTTTTTTGATCGATGAGATTGAGATAGATTAACAATCAATCAAGAAATGCATTAAATACCTTTAAACTATAGCATAAAAAATTAATAATTCGTATATGATTCAATAATTTTTAAAGATAAATACAAGGTTTGGATAAAAGTTACTGGGTTCAGCCGAACCCGTATCCGAAGGGCTAGTTCCGCCCCTGATTCGGTGAAGATTACTCACTATGTTAGAAATAATTCATCAAGCTAGAAACTGCACTTATATCATTAAAAAAATTTCAAAAAGATATATTAAGATCACATCAATTGTTACAAAAAATTAATGGCGGTCTTAAAATCTTGAATCCGCCTCTAACTGCTTCTCGTCGTGGCACTTCATGTCCTCTGGTTCTTCGAAAAGAATCGGAGGACAATATAAAACAGGACTCTGTATAAAATAGCCCATGCCAACATTATGTACACTTTTTCCCACTTCTTGCTTTCAACTTGAGAAATATTGAGTGATTCCAAGATCCCATTGCCAGTTACATTCCTTCCTAAAGGGTCAATTCCAAAAGTTTGTGATGTCTGAAACTGATTCATAAGTAGCCCTTCATATGGATAACTCATAGTTGAAATATAATTCATCCATTTCCAATATGATGGCATGTCATGGCTATTTAAAAAATAGCCACAAAACAAGAAGAACAAAGCAGTAAAAGCAATGACAGCAGCATATCCTAATATGTAATTTGGTACCACTGAACTCACAAACACAACAAAAGAATTTGTGGACAGAAGTGAAATGTATAGAATAATCAAGAAGTATATAAATGGTCCGCGAAGCGATAGTGCAAACCAGACAATGAGTGCATAAACTGCAGCCTGAACAGCCAAGAAAGGAAGGTAAGTAACTAGACCTGCAATAGTGTAAGAAGAGGCTCTGTACTTGTTGTGAGATGTCTCGCGGACAAAGATGAAACGTTCTTGAATGAAAGCTGGGACAGCATCATTAGACGAAAAGAAAAACAGACAAACTGTGAAGATGAAGAAACTTAGGCGATTCGTTATCCCCTGCAGGTTTTCTTTTGGATGCATAAACATAGTTGCCATCATAATTCCCATGACTGTTAGCACAACAAGCCTAGAGAGGAAAAGTTCAGGGGTACGTCGGATGTTTATAAAGTTTCTTCTCATGAGAATCCATGTCTCTGATAAGAATGAATTTGCAAATTTGGGGCCTAGATATTGGTATGAATTGGTGTTGGCTGCAGCATATGGAGTCAAAAAATCATTTGCACTGAGAGTGCATTCACTACTTTGAGTATGACGGGTTGTTGTACTTTGATAATTTTCACTAGTGTAGACATAGTTACCTAGAGATGAACTGCACAAATTACAAGCACAAATATCATATGGCAGTTAGTCAGATAATACTACAAAGCATGTTTTATTAGACGACTAAAATGATCGCTAGCTTCCAAATCTTGTGTTACGAAAATAGACCTCTCGCCTAACTCAACATCAAAACTTAGTGCATGATGTGAAGATTGCATAATATCATATAAAGAGACAACAACTCATTCTTTCAACTGATGTGAGATACTTTAACACCCCCAACACGCCCAAGGCTGGATCAGATATAGTTTTAAAGAAATTAGGAAGATCGGTCTCCCTAGGTGAAAGTTAAACATCTAGCTGAGTGAAAATAGGTATTAAGAGGCATGTTTATTACACGACTAAAATGATCACTAGTGCTCAAATCCTGTGTTAAGAAAATAGGCTTCGCGCCTAACTCAACCTCTAAAGGTAGCTCATAAAGTGAAAATTGTCCAATATAATATAAAGAGACAACAGCTCATTCCCCCAACTAATATGAGACATTCTAACACCTCTGCACGCCCAACGCTGGACATTTGGAGCGGGGAACAATAAAATAGGGGGACGGGGTCCAACATTGGGTAAACCAAGAACAAGGATGGGTTCGACTTTGATACCATATTAAGAAAATGAACCTTGAATCTAGCTCAACCTCAAAAACTAGCTCATAAAATGAAGATTGTCCGAGACCACATACGGAGACAACAATCTGTTTTTTCGGCCAATATAAGACACTCTAACATACTGATCAAGGAATTAGAACAACTCATGCGTTAACATAAAAGAATATTTTACCTTGTCGGATTTGGATTTCTATGATCAGTGCGCTGTCTAGCAGGTGAAAATCCTAGTGTTTGAAGAGCTCCACTGTGGCTAGCACTCCAAGACTTAGATGAATTCCAGGGACTTCTTCGACTATGATCAAAATCTTGATCCTTTTTTGCATTTGTTTGCAAATGATTAAGGCGTTTGTTAGACCTGTGTGACGATGCTGGTAATGAAGGGACAGTTGACATCTCATGTTCGCCTAATGGTGGAGGTTTCATTCCAGTAAGAGCAAATGCAGCTAATGCCTCAACTCCAAGTTCAGACTGATCATATTCTTGAATCACATCAATCAAATATTCTATTGAACTTTCACCCTTTGGTACTTCTCTCCCCATTCTACCAAGATGTATAGCAACGTCTTTTGGTGATCCTTGATACATGAGCTGTCCGCGAGCCAGAATAATCAGATGGTCAAGGAGCAACTGGATCCGAGATGATGGTTGATGAATTGTTAGGATCACCGTGCTACCAGCTCGCGCAATGGCATGAGCTTTGTCAATTACACTATGAGCACTAGTTGAATCAAGACCTGAAGTTGGCTCATCCAAAAATAACAATGAAGGTCCATGTATTATGTCCACCCCTATTGACACCCTACGACGTTCTCCACCAGATACTCCTCGTGTCCCTTCATCACCTATGTAAGTGTTCCTAGCCGACTGCCATAAAACAAACGATAAATGGTCAGGGCGGAGCTTGAAGCCCGAATACAGGTTCGGGTGAACGCGGTAGCTTTTGCTCAAACAGTACATTTGTGTTAATAAATTCTTTAAATACGTGCAAATATTAAGTTTAGAACCTACTTATTAGCACTTGAAGTCGTATTTCTAAAATCCAGAACCAATAAAATCAAAATCCTGGCTCCGCCTCTATAAATGGTTACTATATATAGTAATCTAGCATATAAAAATTATATAACAGTTGTTGATTGACTTACAGATAAACCAAGTTGCTCGATTAGCTTCTCAACGCGCTGTCTTTTATCAGTCATTGAAATTGGTCCAAGTCTAAAATCAGCAGCAAACAGTAATGTCTCATAGACAGTAAGCATAGGAAAGAGTCTATCATCTTGCATAATATAAGCAGAAGTTCTCTTAATAAAACTTGGTGTCATATCCAATCCATCAACAGAAACTCTACCCCTTAGACTTGAAATTCTACCAGCTAAACCATCTAAGAATGTTGATTTTCCAGCACCACTTGGACCCATAACTGCAGTTACACAACCTTTTGGTGCATAGCCAGTTATTTGGTGTAATAAGTCAACTTCTTGATTTAGCCATTTTCCATCAGTATCTTTTATCTTCTTTGTCAAAGTGTATGTAAGGTCTGAGAATTCTAGCCCACCTGTGAAATTTACTGGTTTCATCCCTATATCGATCGTTGTATCGACTTGATGATGACCATTGACATGCCTCATAACTTTGGACAATTATAAAATCTTGTGTTCTTTTTTGCTATAACATTATTGTGTTCATTTTTTCTGCTTTATATAGAATGTTTTTGCATATTTGCAGGGAAATATAAGGGTGACAAAAGGGGTTCCAATATTATAGCTGTGTAGGCTAGTGAGAGGAGGCAATTACAAAGTTGAAAGAAGCTTTTTCCAACGTTGAATAATCCGTTTGAAAGTCGTTTTAATCGAAAAAGAGAACTCGCCTTCTTGTTTGTTTCATTGTCCATTTTCAATCTATTGCTTGTCTTCTTACCTTTCACATAATAGCCAACGTCCCCAATAATTCTCCCTGTTTTATCTTCGTTGTTTTATTAATTTTTCGTGTTAACTTTAGCACATACAAATTCTTTTTACTCCCAGTACTTGTGCTGATGAGAAGTAACAAATACTCGTGAAGATGTGTGCAAGCTAATCTTAACACCATTATAGTCAGTGTCTTCGTGATATTTTACAGTACTTACCTTTTTCAAAGTTACGCACGATAAAAGTCTTCAACTGTTTAATATCTTTCATATAGTCTTTGAGGATGAAGAGAAGTTTTGACGTAACTGGTAAAGTTACTGTCATGTGACCAGGAGATTACGGGTTCAAACCGTGGAAACAAACCCTTGCAGAAAAGCAGGGTAAGATTGCATACAATAAACCCTTGTTGTCCAGCCCTTCCCCGGACACCCCCTCCCCCCACATAGCGAGAGCTTAGTGCACCGAACTGCCCTTTTATAATAGTGTATGACCCTCAAACCAAACGCAGTATTGGATTCCTTCCCCTGTCCCATCTATAAAAAGATCAACCATGCAATATGGAAATCTTTTCTACGTAAGTAGTAATATATGTATTGTAATATCCCCATCATACTCCCTGAATTATATCTTCTCTTATAGTTGCTTAAATTAAAGTCAGAAGAAAGACATACACAATAATACACAATATAGAATATGAAGGAAACCAAAGTTGAAACTTGTATACTTTTAAGAGCACTAAACTGAATCCTTCATATTCCTCTTCTTTCTTTGCTTTCCTACTCCTTCAGGCAAATTTAGAGTGTAATAGTTGCTCCACCAGTTGTCTTTAAATAGTCAATAGCAACCTATATATATATCTTGAAATGTACAACTTGGACTCGTGATTTCTTGTATGGAAAAGAGTTTTGTGACATCAGGGCTACTACCAGTGTAGCCGATAACTGGCAGCTTGCATAATGGGGTGGAGAAAATAAGCACCTAATGTCAATGCTGTTATCGATACATATGGCAATCTGATAAATTCCTTGTAATAATCTTCAGGCAACTTTTGGCGGCCATCAAGAATAGCTGCAAATGGGATGATACTCGTTCTGCTCTTCACGACTTCAAAAGCCTCACCATATCGTATGGCTAATCTTCGGTCTCCATTCCAGGCACCAAACAGATGATGTCCTATCAAACCTACTGAGGCTGCCACTGCAACTGAGTTCCCGATCCAAAGCGTGTGAGCTAAGCACCATATCACCTGCCCAACCATCTGATAAGGAGAACATAGGCTTCAATTAGCTATAAAAGAGAGAATAACATTACCTGGCAATGAAGAAGCAAATAAAGACAAAATTGATTAACATATATGCACAAACAATGATAACAATCATGTAAAGGAGACTTGTTTTCTCAAGTTTCAAGACTTGAGAAGGGTTCCTCTTTACTGAAAATCCTCAATTATGGAACAGCTTCATCAATAGGACGGTCTCTTTCCTTTTCTGCATTATCAGAACTGGATTACAATAATCTTGACCTCTTTTCCTGTTAAAGCTCATCATGCGGCAAATCCGTCCTTTTCGTGTAATACTATTCTTTGTGACATGCATTATTTGACTCCTTTAACAAACCCTTTGACCCATAAAGTCAATACTTTGATTCACAGAATCAAAAGTAAAATAAAGTTTCGCACGGTAAGATGATTATATGCACAAATCATCATATCTAAACCTCCTTCCTTTGTTTATTACGTCTTTTATATCCTGGAAAATTAAAAAATAATACAAGGTACAAAGTGAAGTGATATGAATCCATAGTTGAAGTTGGTTCAGAAAGACTTTTGACTAAAAGGTACAAAATGGTGTTTCAGGACAAGGCAATTTATGGTATCAGATTCAATCGGTATCTTACACAACAGTAAGTTACAATTAAGTGAATGTTGACTAATACCTGTGGATGCCTGGTAATCCTCATAATCCCAGTTTCCCAAAGATGCATCTTGGGTTTGTCAACAGCTGCTACCTCTAGTAAATTGAATGTCGATGGGTATAGGAAGAAGAAGGAAATAAAGTTAGAGAACCAAACTAGTTCATGAAGTCCGGCTATGCTCTGTAACTGCCATAATTGCACTCCATCGTATCGGTGGTTAATGAAATACACCTGTACACCATTATTTAGAACCTTTGGTTATCTTAAATTTCCATTTATCAAGCATCGCATAGGAAAATTATAGAAGTTACCAAAAGATTCTAAATTCTCAGTTTCTGCCAGCGGAGTAGAAACTTACAATTGTGCTGACTGCCAATGGCAAAGATATCCCGGCAAACAATACACGAAAGGCACGTTCTCCAATGAGTTCCTCACCTTTATCTCTAAGACTAGCAAGACCGCTGTGGACTATTGCGAAAATCAAGGTGAGGGAAAGCATTACAATCTGCGGTAACATTTGGATAAACACTCAGCAAACAGAAATTTAATTATGCAAAAAGAAAGAATAATATTTATGCTGGTGACCAAGAGAGCCAAAATAGAAAGCAAGAAAGTTTATGAAGAAAGAAACAATAGCGTAGAAGCTTCAGACAACTGTATGTTTGCCGCATGATTCGTCAAGAACTCATATGCATCGCTTGCCTCGTACACAACAACTACGCCTAAGTCCCATTCTTCATATCATAAGTAACTTAATTCCAATGTGTTCCTTAATACCTGTGAAGTATCAGTAGATACACCTCCAACTGTATTACTACCAACCAAAATAAAATTTAAAAGGAAGAAAAAGAAGAAAGAGCACTTCTCTCAAGACAGTCAAAAAACTGTCTAACAACCTATGAAAAAATATTATTGTTTAGTCCTAGACTCGCTGGTAATTAAATTTTAAAAGTAAAAATTCTTCAAACTGTAAGAATGACATTTATTCCACTGGTTCCTGATATTTCTTTTTACCGTCTTCTTTTCCACAAATCATGATTTAGAACATCTTATTTAGGTCTCTAGATAAGTGAGATAATCTTGTACTATAACTTATGTAATAGAGAATAAAATAAAGAATTGCTAGTCACATTTTATGACATGATGTTTTAGTAATGCAGACAAAAGAGCAGCAATGTGAAAAGAAAAAGAAAGTCAGACAAAACAGTAGTTATTCACCTAACTACCAAAGTTGTGGCCGCAATATGTTAGTGCATATGCCAATTCCAACTGAACTGTCCCAAGCATTAGTCAAGCTCAAATGAGCAATAAATTTGCTACAATTAGCACTTATTAACTCAAACAAGAACCTTAACACCCACCTGAACAGAAAGGTCCTTTTATTTATATGCTAAAGTCAAGTTAGCAGAAATTAAAAATCTTGACCCCTACTTCATTTTCAAACCAAACTTAACAGATAATAGTTAGTAGATGATATTGCACCCAAGCGCGTGAGCTAATAGTCATCGAAACTCGAATAAAAACCTTGTTAGACCAGGGGCTTTTGCAGAGGAAAAAAAAGGAGTTAGGTAATGCCTAACGCCTTGGTGGGTAGAGTTCCTCGATACCTATACTGGTAGGAGGATATAATTACCAGGTAAAATAGTAAAGGTGCGCGAAAGCTGGCTTGACATCACCATTAAAAAGTTATGCATATAGAATATAACAAAGCATGACAGAAGCACGTTTAGTATGTCAGAAAACCAAATTTGGGTGAAGTGCACCAAGGACTGCAAATGAGGAAGAAGTGGGAACTCCGTCCTCTGTCAGAAAACTACAAAATTTAGGATCACTATCAAGTAAAGTTAAAGAAAAAGAAAATAAAATAATGTAACTCCCCTTAAGTAATTCTCTTTTCGTTTAAAGTTTCTTTTTCAAGAAAATTTTCCTTTTCCTGTTCTATCTCAGTTTATGTAACGTTATTTCCAAATTAGCCTGTTTCAAAAAACGATACATTTTTATACCTGAAAACACATTTAACTTTAAACTTTCATATTTTTATACCTGAAAAGTTTCTTTAGCCGCACAAATATTATTATAGCATATTTAAGACCACAGGCTTCTTTTTCAAATGAAATGAAAGGAGTAACGAGTTAAATTAAAACCAAGTAAAGAATAAAACCAAAAGCAATATCTCAAGACCCAATTCAGAAAAAGGAAGAAAAAAAATAGATACAAACAGAATTAGACAAAGCAAATAAGCAATAAAAATCCACCTCATGGTTATCTGAAATGGTGGAAACAGCATCAATGAATGATTTTCCAAAGCCGGTTGAATTATCAATCCAAATAACATTAAGAACATAAAGAACGACACCAAGAATCCCAGTAAAATAAACCCAAGATGAAATCTTTTGTTTGGATAACTGGAATTCAGCTGAATCTTCCCCCACCAAAATTTCATCTTTATCATCAATTTGTGTTCTTCCAACTGAAATAGACCAAATTTCCTTTCTGGGTTTGGAAGGAAATGGAAAATGGGAGTTGAAAAATGGTTTCTTGGCGTGTTTGATGGTGGGGTGATATGCTATTATGGCTGAGGTTTGTTTGGGAGTTGGAATTTTATGGTGTTTTGATGATAAAGGAGGGAAAGGAAAAAGAGGATGTGAGAGGAAAATTGAAGTGGCCATTTTTGCAAAGATTAACCGAGTTTCAAAGTGTGTGTGTGTGTGTGTGTTTTGAGTTTGGGATTTATGCAAAGGGGAGAGAAGTATCTCAAAGGAGATGTGCTCTTTGGTGTATTTTGGACAGTTAGTGGAGGGAAGTGGGTGATGAGACATTAGTTGTAGCTTTTTATGTTTATTTTTTATTGTTTGGTTTGGGTCGGCAAAAACATATGTCAACCTATAAAAAGATACCTTCCTTAGTAAAATCCGTGTATTTATAACCTTGTTCGATTCAACTTGTTGTAATTATTTTCATTAAAATTTAGACAAATAGAAACAAATTACTTTGATGTATTTTTTTAATCCTTCCTAAAAATTTGAATCATAGTCTTCTAAAGTTTTTTTCTACTTTATTGACCACTAGGCTGTTGATCACGCCCAACTCTAATTCTAAAAAGAATATGGTCGCTGCAAATATAATCCGATCTAAAAGTCCGGAGGTGAATCCCACAAAGAATTAAGGTTTTACTATAATTGTTCAATAGCACTAAGAAGACAAGCTCGAACAAGTCCAAAGTTATAAATATTAATGTCTAACTAGTTAACTAACAAATTAAAGTAGTAAATTAATAAATAGGGATACTAAGGGTTGAAGACAAAATCGAAAAAGCCTAGAGTTATGATTTTCCCAATTGTCGGAATCCTCTCCCCTACATCTCCTACGATTTCGCCTAAGTTTTCTCTACTAATCATAAGTATTCGACTTATCGTAATTCTCTCTCGAGCAACTACAATAATTTACTAGTCATATTCTCTCTCGAATTACGCTAGCTCGCACTTTTTCACCGCTCACTACGATCATGTCAAAGCTTCGTTATCTCTAGTCCCGCTTTTAAACCCGCTATATTGATCTATCATATACCTTGGGAGTGACGTTGTTCGACAACAACCTAAATATGCACTCTTTCTCAAGCAATACATAATAAATAGACATAGTCAATTGATGGCTAATCAACAGCAATAAACACATAGTTGAACAAGTAGAGATATTCAAATTCAAAATTATATTAAAACGTAACAAGAATTCATCATTCAATAGGTTCCAAAAAATCCTAGATGTGAAAGTTTAGCTACTCATAAACATACTAACAATCATGATAATAATTGAAAGTATTAAAATACAGATTAAGGAAGAAATAAAGAGAAAACTCTTGTGATTCGTTGCTTCCAAATGTTCTGCAGCCTTTTGCCTCTCCAATAATCTCTCCAATAGTGTGCTATCCCCTCTAAAAATGTCCTCTTCTCTAAAAATAACTTTAAGAAGTATTTATAATGTAGGGTTAACATGTCCACGTCCAAAGTCAAGGAGGAAATAAAATTGGCTCGGATAGCATCATAAGCGCGAGGCACTATCTGAGGCACCAATACTTCTGAGCGAGGCACTGTCTGGGGCGCCAATGAGAGTGCCATGGATGTCTATAGCCGTGACTTTTATTGCCTTGCACATCTTATTTTATTGCTCCATTTTGTAGCTTTGAGGTATCATTTCGTGTAACTTTTCTCCACTTCATGTCCAAGCATTCCTACACGTAAAATAAACTCTATTAAGCTCAATTGTAGCACAAATTAGCATCCAAACAACAAGCAAGTAGGGTAAATAACGTCAAAATATATGAAATTATAGCACGACATCAACACCCCACACTTAAATGTTGCTCCCCCTCGAGTCAACCAACCAAACACTTCCTCTTCAAGGACCCAACAAGTCACGCATTCACAACACACTACACCTATGCCCATGGTTGATAGTAACAATTAAGCTCTAGCATATACAGTCAAAATACACTTCCCGTACTTATGCCCAATTTCAAAATGTCTAATATAGGAACAACATGGCTATAACAATCCAAGCCTCGAAAACTAACTCAATGTTACAATGTACCCAAGTTTGAATACTTAATCTAACAGAGAGGTCTAATAATGTTAACTATCCTTTGTGAAATCATGTGCCCTCACAATAAAATAAAGAGTAAGCAGTCCACACATCCAAATCACATGATCGAATAAAATTTAAGAACTCACACATATGAAGAAAATCGCTCACTCTCTCAAAAGCTACCACAAGTTTCCTCATTACTTCTTTCTAGCGCTTTCTTTACAATCCAAGTGCTTTAAGAGGTATAAGGAATAAAACAACTCAATTAAAAACAAAAGGACATAGGCTTGTAATTTGGGTGCCAAAAGAAAGGCTTATAGGCTCAAAAAGGGTAACTAAGGATGATTTTATTTGTAATAAGAAACAAAACTCAAAAAGATCAAAGAAAGCCTAACATCACTTTTTAAACCGAGCAACACCTAGCATTTCGCTTTAATTCACATTCCGGATAAGTTCTAGACTCAAATGCAATAACATGGACTATACAAAGAACTCACTTCACACATGGCACATAACTCACTAAGGACGGTCCCATTCGTACTCTCAATCAAACAAGTATTCACACAGCCAAGAGATATATTAAGCAAGAAGCATAAAGTGAACACAAGTCAAGTAACCGAGACAAAGGAGTCATAACACATGCTATTCATTTTTTCCAAGGCATCATCTTATATTTAAAATCAAGGAAAGGTGAAACATATGCGAGAACCTAAGTATGCAACCATCAAACAAGTCAAAAAATGCGAATCACAACATTTCTTCTCCTTTATTTTTTTACATACTACTCTAAAAAAACTACTACCTGGTTCAAGTTACATCCCATGGAAAAGAACCGAGGCACGAAGAAAAAATCATTCCGGGGATTATTTTTCTATTTTTTAACTTTTTTATATTTTTTTTAGACTTAAATCCCTCAAGAAAACTGTCTAGGAGAACCATCATTGGGAAAGGTCCAAATTCTTTTTCTAAAAAAAATTATCAATTAAACTAATACAACTAAAATAGCATAGAAAGTCACCTAGACAATCACCTCATCCCACACTTAAAAGTGTGCATTGTCCCCAATGCACAACATTGGGTAAAAGAGCTCCTTGGTAGGCCAAAGGCCGAAGCACTAGCACATCATGGGATATTCAGACTTCTCCCGAGTATTTTCCTTTGTGCCGGTACCCCACACTTAGTTCTAACCATCTGGCTTTTTGTTGCATCCTTCCAATAGCTATGCTTCCCATGCTCCTAAAAAATCAAAAATGACATTACAAAAATAATACAATAAGAAAATAATTTTAAAAAACTAAAAATAAAAAAAAAAACAGTGAAGTTGGGTTGCCTCCCAACAAACGCCTGATTTAACGTCGTGGCATGATGTGAACCACTTTCTGCCTCCACCCCGAGCTTATAAATTGAACCCCAAGTTTTGATTCAAGCTTATGATTATGTTCCTGGGGCGGTACGAATTCTTGTGAGCTAAAAATTAAGTAAACTCTCATGCACCTTTGGCCTCGACCGAGAAGTGTCACCTTGCTTAGACAGCCTTAAAAATATAAAAATATAAGGCTCATCTACCTCTTCCCTTGACTCCTTTTTATGCTTATAAAGATTCATTCTCATTTCACCATACGAACATAATGTAGAGAAGTGCTTGAAATGAGGTCCGACACGCTCAAATACCTGAACTTTAAGATTTTCGGCCTCCTCACCACAAATTATATTAGAGTCAACTAAATTTGTATCCTCAATGTCCTTGCCTGACTCTAGTATCGTTTCTTCAACATTGACATCATCAAATTTTAGTTGGTTAGAGTGTTGGTGTTCTATCTGGACCCCTTCATTGGCACCTCAATTTATGTCCCTAGTGTACACTGTATCTGGCAACTATCCATACTATTAACTTGTTGACTCACTTGAGCCTCCAAGTTGTGAATAGTTGCCTCTTTCCTTTGTATCTGCAGTTGTGTCTCATTATTATTTCCCACAAGGTACCTTAGCATGTCCTTGATCTCCTTCAGGTCATCATCCTTGGGTCCTTTATTCCTATTCACTTCACAAGAAAAAGTAGAACTATCATAGTAAAGAGTTGGGGGAGGATAAGAAATATAAGCACAACCATGATAGTACCATTCTGACCACCACATACATCACACACATTCCACAAATAAGATTGAGTTGGTGCATATAACTTGCTCTCAGGAACGTTTTGAAAATTTTGCTACGGGTGGTTTCCTTCACAATATGTATACGGATCAAAAGTAAAATTACCAATACTTAAACTTCCATAATTCCAAGATGTCATGTTTCTCAAATCATCAAGTAAAATAAAATAAAATTAAAAAGAACAAAAAAATTAAAAAAAAATAAAAGTTCAAACTTGAAACTTAGCAATATGTACAACTGCAATTACAGTGTTAGTACTGCTCGGCTTCGTCTACTTTCTGTAAGCGAGAACGAGCTTTTTCGAATTGTTCAATAGCCCTTCCACGCCGTTCTTCTGAATTTCGAATAGTATTCAAGATCCTCTATTTTCGATTATCTAATAAATCACTTAATGAAAGTAGATTACTTTTCCATTCCGTTCCAAAAATCCACAATCCCTTCCCGAACCAAATATGAATCTTTCGATTCATTTGGCTCTCACGCTCAATTACTTAAGGTAAATTCTCATCTTTTTCTCAACAATGTCTTTGTCATTTGATCCAATAGCGTTCCGTTATAGGAACAGATTTGATAAATACTGATAACTCTCGGATAGAGTATTAGAACGGAAAGATCCATTAGATAATGAACGGTTGGTTCTAAGCCATCTCTGACGATTAATCAACAATTCGAAGTGCTTTTCTTGCGTATTCTTGATAAACCAGCGTTTATATATAGATGTAGGAG
>MCJB01019978.1:74972-105400 GCA_002018475.1 Nicotiana obtusifolia
AAGAAACAAGCGTTTCCACGACTCTACCACCCAGTCAATTCTGTTCCACTTAATCCCTCTTTCATGGCCACATATCTTTCCGGCTAAGGAATGGGAAATCTTTCTCCTGTTACATGAATCCAATTTTCATTTCATCCGGGAAAAGCCATCTTTTTCTCAACAATGTCTTTGTCATTTGATCCAATAGCGTTCCGTTAGATAGGAACAGATTTGATAAATACTGATAACTCTCGGATAGAGTATTAGAACGGAAAGATCCATTAGATAATGAACGGTTGGTTCTAAGCCATCTCTGACGATTAATCAACAATTCGAAGTCCTTTTCTTGCGTATTCTCGCCAAAATTTGATCACGCCCAACTCTAGTCCTAAAAAGGATAAGCGGTCGCTGCAAATATGATCCGGTCTAAAAGTCCGGAGTCGAATCCAACAGAGAACTAAGGTTTCACTATAACTGTTCGATATCACTAAGAAGACAAGCTCGAACAAGTCCTAAGTTATAAATATTATGTCTAACTAGTTAAATAACTAATTAAAGTAGTAAATTAATAAATAGGGATACTAAGGGTTGAAGACAAAATTGGAAAAGCCTAGAGTTATAATTTCCCTAATTGTCGAAATCCTTCCCGCTACGTTTCTTACAATTTCGCCTAAGTTTTCTCTATTGATCATGAGCACTCGACTTATCATAATTCTCTCACGACTAGCTACAATAATTTACTAGTCATATTCTTTCGAATTACGCTAGCTTGCACTTTTTTGCCGCTCACTGTGATCACGTCAAAGCTTTGTTATCTCTAATCCCGCTTTTAACCTCACTGTATTGATCTCTCATATACCTTGGGAGTGACGTTGTTCGACAACAACCTAAATATGAGCTCTTTCTCAAGCAATACATAATAAATAGGCGCAGTCAATTGATTGTCATTCAATCAATAGCAATAAACACGTAGTTGAACAAGTAGGGATATTCAAATTCAAAATTATATTAAAACGTAACATTAATTCATCATTCAATAGGTTCCATCAAACCCTAGATGAGAAAGTTTAGCTACTTATAACCATACTTACAATCATGATAATAATTGAAAGTATTAAAATATAAATTAAGAAAGAACAAAAGAGAAAACTCTTGTGATTTGTTGCTTCCAAGTGTTCCGTAGCCTTTTGCCTCTTCAATAATCTCTCCAATAGTGTGCTCTCCCCTCTAAAAATGTCCTCATCTCTAAAAAATAACTTTAAGAAGTATTTATAAGGTAGGGTTAACGTGTCCCATCCAAAGCTAAGGAGGAAATAAAATTGGCTCTAATAGCATCGTCGGCGCGAGGCACTGTCTGGGGCACCAATATTTCTGCGCGAAGCACTGTCTATGGTGCCAATCTTTCTGCGCAAAGGCACTGTCTAGGGTGCCAATGAGAGCGCCCAAGATCTCTATGGCCGTGACTTTTTATTGCCTCGCACGTTTTAGTTTATTGCTCCATTTTGTAGCTTTGAGGTATCATTTCGTGTAACTTTTCTCCACTTCATGTCCAAGCATTCCTACACGTAAAATAAACTCTATTAAGCTCAATTGTCGTACAAATTAGCATTCAAACAATAAACAATTAGGGTAAATAATATCAAAATATATGAAATTAAAGCACGACATCAGTTGTGTGAATGCACGTAATTAATTTGAACTTGCCTCGAGTTAACGTTCATAACATACAGACAAAGGACTTACAGCCTATTTGGCCAAACTTCTAAAATCAACTTATTTTGGGAAGTGCTTTTTTTCAAAAGCACTTTTGGTGAAAGGCAATTTTTGTTTAGCTAATAAATTTGAAAAGCAATTCTGAGCAACAATCACCAGTTAACCAATATTTTAGAAAGTGCTTCTAAGTGTATTTTTTTAAAATACTTTAAAAAGAATACTTTTGAGGTGAAGCTATTTTTTTTTTTGCTTCTCCAAAACTAGTGATGCTTCTACTTAAAAGTATTTTTTTCTTCTAATAAAAGCTTGGCCAAACACTTCAGCTTTGAATAAAAAGCACGTTTTTTTAGCTTTAGAGATGCTTGACCAAACAAGCTAGACAACTTAGTCCATACATTTGAGGGAGAAAGCTGTGAATAGCGAGTAAGATGCATTAAAACAACAAACTTTAAACAAGAATTATCGGTGACAAGGGGAGGGTATTTCTTTAATGGACAATATCATGTAAAAAGCTTGAGAGTCCATAAACAGTTGAGCAAAGGAAGGTATTAACTCATATGCAGAGAAAAGAACAAGAAAGCTAACCTCAATGTGGTAATGGTAAGTTTCATCTTTCACCAAGTAAATTGCAACTTCATTCAATTATTCGCTGAACAGATCGTTTTTCTTTTTTTAAAATAAATTCTTAATGCTTGCTACTTGTATAGGGAAACGAAAGGAGAAACTTGAAGAAAATTTAACTTTCTGCCAATCTGCTTTCCTTTCCTCTTATTCGCCAAACAAACATGGGGAAGAAAATTTTACAAACTAAGCTACATTCTTTCGAATGCAAAAGGAACCTCTAAATTTTTTTTAATTGTTCAGAGAAGTTCGCGGACTAAATTATACCGGAGTTATAATCCCAGTACTAATTTATATCACATGAAAAATGAGATATAATAATCCCACTTTTGATGGGATAAGATGAGATATCCTGAATTAAGATGTACGATAAAATTTATACTTTGTTTGGTTGGCGGTATAAATTTATCCTCCAACCAAATGGAATAAATTTATACCTCCAACCAAACAAATCCCACCTTATACCTCGTACAAAAAGACACAAGTTTTTTAGAAAAGAAAATTTTCACTTGAAGCACTCCTATGATAGAAGGAACTAGTAATATTTTCTGGAATATGGTATACATTCATATACCCAATAAACAAGGAATCCACCATTCTACGCTAAACTAATCCCACTTAAAACACAATAACATTTTTCTCATCCTGTTCCCTTAATGTCTACGGATTCAACCAACACCATAAATGAACCAAGCAACATTTTGTTGTTTTTCCACATTTTGCAGGGGCGCTGTCTGACAAGATAGACCCTTGTGAAGCTTGCAAAAATCTAAAGCTTGTTGACTACATTGATAGTTAAAGATCATGGAATTTGATGTTACTATCAGCTGATTAACGATGTAGACAATTAGTTGTGTCGTTGTACCACCTATATGATGCAGACAATTAGTTGTGTCGTAACACCTATATGGGAATCCACCTCCAGGAATTACTTTTTATAACTGAAAAATCTAAGGCTAGTAGCGCACACTGTTCAAAATTCGGTGGATAATGAGTCCAACCCTCCACCCTTCTCATCTTAAATACCAAGCTTTTGTCATCAGCAAGATTCGGACCTGTAACGTGTGCCTTACCCACACATTATGATTTAAGCTCTAACCACTAGACCAAAGCCCAGGGTGCTTCACCTCCAGCAATATTATGATGTGGAAAACAACATAATGTATAAATTAACCCAAGACCACTATCACACCACTAGGTGAATGATAGATTTCAGTTGTTCCATACTTCCTTTTTCCCTCTCCATTAGGTGTTCTACATCACTACAAAACCAGCATCAGAAAATTCTGATGAGACTAATAGATCAGTTATGCAAATCTGAAACACAAAATTGACCCCTTTCTCTTCTATTCTCAACTACTATACAAGTGAACTGCATTGATAGAACCATCATTTTCAGGATTATTCGTCAATTGAGTGTGTTTCCCTGCATTCACCATCTGAGAAATGACTCATCAGCGACCTATGTTTGCTCGGATCCTCCAAAAATGTCCTTGTTTGACCCATGTCAAATTCAGCAGCATTTTTGAGGATCCAAACAACATAGCAGCAACTAAAAGATAAATCTAGAGAGAACATGGAGTAACAAGCACCGAAAGCACACCTTACCCTATACAAATTTTCCAGCAGGGGAGACAAGACCAAGCTCACTGACATTTACCTAGATTCACAAAAAAAAAATTAAAGATATGAAACATCAACTACATAAACTCGGATACACCATTGCAAAAGGAAGATTATCTCAATGATGGTTATTGGTTCCTTTGGTTAAAACACCTAGCCTAGAGATATAAACTTTGGACCATTAGGATTTTTTTCACCCCAATGCTCTCAAGATTGAACGTGCATTCACATTCAGGAAGTGTCACATGCTTTCAAGAAGGCGTAAACCTGTCAGTCTGATAAACCGATCATAATTGGAAGGTTTCATGGTAAAACGTAGCCCAACAGAAGTTGCTTTTGACTGTTCTCTTCCACTATCAGCATGCAAATATGAAAAAGAAATTTAAAAGACACGTTCTGTTCAACCTCAAATACAACAAAAAGTAGACATAATCACCAAATAAGCATCAGGGATCCTACAACTGCTTTGAGTTGAGAGAAAAGAGAAAACCTAAAGTAAAACCCCAAGACAACTGGATTATGCCACACATGGAAATACAATTGCATTATTCAGATATATGGAGGCATTACCATTATGGATTATATCTGATGCTTTAAAGACTGCCTCAATCTAAGATAATAGGGACTTGGCAACCAAATAGGCCTAACTAATTAACACTCCTAATCTCAATCATTTCTATAACATATAGCAATGACGTTCAAAAATAACCTACAATATTATGTGAAATATAGGTAATACTTCCTCCATCCCAATTAATATTGACAACCCTTTCCACATGGGGAGGTCCTCCCAACATGCATGATGCAATTCCAATAATAATAGTATCCTCTATATTTACAATTCTTAAGAATTCAAATTCATTTAACTATTTAAAATTTAGACTTTAATTTAATTTTTTTCATATGAAACTAACTTTTAGTTGTTACTTTAACTTTGTCCAGGTAAACACAATGATTATAATATGGCAGAGGGAACAATTAGATGAAATCTCATAAAAGAGTAACCCAAAACTGCTGGAAGGGTGTTTCAAAAGTGAACTAAACCCATGAATGAGCTAAAATAATCCTTACAAAACATGAACTAAAACAATAACTTGATTTTAAATAGTTCCTTGCGTGTTCCTTCATTTGGGCCTTTTCAGCATAGCATCTCTTACCAAACATATTACTTTGATGCCCAGAGCTCATTGGAGTCGTCAAAAAGAAAACCACAAATTTCAGATTCAATACATGAAAGGTATGAGAAAAATACGAAAGATAAACTGCAAGGGGACTGAACTAGGGTAAAACCTTTTGGGTAATCTGGGAGCACTTGATCCTCTTTGTTGCATTTATGCTCAAAGTTATCAGTGATACCCATTTCTCTTCCTGTGCAACTCTATGTAATCTTCCCTGCGGCTGTTTCAATTCAAGTTCATAATAACAGTTTATATAATACCATGGCTAACCACGAAAGAAAAGAAGAGTGAAGTAAGAAACAGAAAGAATGTGGTGCGAAGAAGAAAAACCCAAGTTTTGTTTCAAACAAGGGTTTAGCCAAAGCCGGACTAATCAAGTCAGGAGGTCAGTGCTATCAGTGCCCTTGAGTCGAACCGAGCTTTTTCTTTCAGAAGCTAATACTTAGAATATCAGGGGGAATAATCATGTATCCTGTTAAACCTGTATAGATCATTACAAGCAACGTCATCTCGAAATTAAGCAACAAAACTTAAGAAATAATTTGCCTGGAATATGTAACAGTCAGAAATGAAACATTACAAAAATGGCAAGGACATTCATTCTTATACAACTGAGTATCTGCCTGGCTGAGCCGAACCAGGAAGAGATGATGCTTGCATGGTAATGTCCTCCAAAACACGTTTTAGTTCTGCTTTTGCTCTCTTGACAGATTGTTCCGTGGGGCCCTCAATGAACAAGTACAGCTTCCTATCCAGAAGCCCTGGTGCCTTGCCAGGTGGAACATACTGTCCTCGAGTGGTAATGGCAGCTCCCGTCCATTCAGAAATAGGACCCAAAGTCTCCTTGTGCGTCACCTTCCAGCGAGCATTTTGAGGGAAATCATTTATTTCTAATTCTGCTTCATAATGTTCAGGCATTGCATCGGCCTGAATCTTTGCTAAGTTGTGCTGCAAGTTCAAGGCAGCTGCCAATGCTGTTGCTCTGGCTGTCACATCATTAGAGCCAATTGGCAGTCCATTTCCAGCAACAGCTGCTGTTGCACCTGGTATATTAATACCAAGTACACCAGGCAATGCAACAGGCAAGCCACCATTGGGGAGAAGCTGACCAGCTGAAACTGGAGTTGCCGCTGAAGCCATGCTCGCTTTGGAAGCAGCAACAAGAGCAGCAGCCTGAGCAAGGGCAGCCTGCTGAGAGAGGTCGCCACCTGCTTTTCTAATTCCATCATCTTCATCCTCTGAATCTGATTTATCTTCCTCAAATCCATATTCTTTTGCCTGTGCTTTTTTGGCGGCTCTTCTCACTTCATCCTCTTCTTCATTAAATTTAAAACCACTACCACCATAACCAGTCCCATGTGCTTGCTCAAGTCCCTGATTCACCTTCGCCATGAAACTATCAGCAAGAGCTTTCAGGTCATCTGGAACAACTTGCTCCGACAGTTGTAAAGCTTTCAAAAGATCAGGTGCATATCTTGCATCATCTTCAGATAAGAATGTGATGGCACAACCTTTCCTACCAGCCCGACCAGTCCGACCAACGCGATGAACATAGTCCTCATAATGGTTCGGAACATCATAATTGATTACCAGTTCAAGCTCCTTGACATCTAAGCCCCTGGCTGCTATACTAGTAGCAATCAACAAATTACACACATTACTTTTAAAGTCGGATATGGTGGACTCGCGATCAGTCTGATCCTTTGCCCCATGAAGGGAGAGGCAGGGATAACCATGCTTGAGCAAATCCCTAAATAAAGCATCGCATTTCTCCTGTGTGTGAACAAATATCAAAATTTTCCCTTTTTCATACCATTCACCAAGTAATTCAAGGAGCCGAAGGAATCTTTCACCTTCTGGCCTCACCTCAACCAGTTGTGTTATATCCTTGTTCACAACACTCCTACCACCTACCTGTATTTCAACAGGTTTGTTCAATACTTTACGAGCTAATATTTCAACCTGGCGAGGAAAAGTTGCAGAGAACAGGACTGTCTGACGGTCAGGCCGTGTGTTTTGGACAATTCTTGTGATCTGAGGTTCAAATCCCATGTCAAACATTCGATCAGCTTCATCCATGACCAAGTAAGTGACTCTTCGCAGATTCGTAATCTTTCCACCACTTGTACAAAGTATATCAATCATCCTGCCCGGAGTGCACACAACAATTTCAGCTCCTCGCTTCAATTCACTAATTTGCTGAGCAACCCCAGAGCCTCCATACACAGGTACACAAATGAGACCCATCGCCTTAGTGAACTTCTTAATATCACTATGAATTTGCTGCACAAGCTCTCTCGTAGGGGCCATTATCAGCCCAATAGGACCATCTCCAGACATCAGAGGAGGCTGGTCCTTAATATGTCTCAGCATTGGTAATACAAATGCCAGAGTTTTACCAGAACCCGTCTTAGCAATCCCAATGCAATCTCGGCCACTCATAATTACTGGCAGAGCCTGAGCCTGAATAGACATGGGCTTCTCATAATTCAGTTTCTTTATAGTGTCTAGCATCTTGGAGGACAATCCCGTCTGGTGCCACGTTCTGATCGGTTTAGGAACATCCTTTCCATGGATCTTCAATTCCAGTTGTTTCCTGTAAGCAGAAACCTCTTCAGCACTCATTCTTGAAATCTCCTTAACTTCTATGTAAAAATTCTTTCTGAAAGGAGGATAGTCAATTTTCGAATGATCTACTATTGATAGTTTCTCGGCCTTGGTTTTCTTCACCCGTTTCATGAACTCTTCATCATCCTCTTCCTCCAAAGGATCATCACCTTCATTCTCAACGTTCCCATAATCTGAATCTGAATCTTCACCAGGAATAATTCTTCCCATAGTCTTCTTCACACTCATCTTCTTAGGCTGTTGTTCTTCTTTGCCTTTATGAGTACCATTTTTAGAATTTTCACCATCAAGATTATTGACTACGGCATTGTTAAGCTTCTCAACTTCAGGCAAAACCATAGAGTTCATAAAAGCATCCAACGGGTCAATATCATCATCGTCCCCCATTAACTCATCATTGCCATTCTGAATTACAGGGGAACTAGCCGCCTTGTCCGCACTATCATCATCATCCATCGCCTTGCCATTATCATCCACATCAATATCCATGCCATGTTTCCCCTCAGCATCTTCATCGTCAGATTCTCCTTCCAAAGTCCAAGTTTTGCCCAATTTAGGTTCTTCTTCAGCACCTCCAGCAACACCAAGCTTCTCCCTTTCAGACTCCTCTTTTTTTCTCTTTAGCTCCTGCCATTCTTGAACTCTCCTCCTTCGCTTTTCCATCTCATCCTCTAATTTTCTTTGCTCCTCAGCAAAATCCTCTTCTCGACTCTTCTCATTCTTTTCTTCTGCTAATACTTCATCAGTGCTATCTTCCCTGAGCTTGTTGTTGGATTTACTACTCCTTTCGCGATCCCTCTCCCTCTCCTTATGATCATCATCATTTCTCTTTCGCCTCTTTCTATCTCGATCCTTGGCATCAACTTCATCATCGCTACCATTTTCTACTTCACGGTGTCTATCCTTTTCCCTGTTCCGTTCCTTTTCTCTCTCCCTTTCCCTCCTCTCCTTTTCTCTCTCTTTCTCTTTCTCCCTCCTCTCTCTATCTCTCTTCTTCTCCCTCTCCCTTTCCCTTTCCCTCTCCCTCTCCCTCTCCCTCTCCCTGTTTTCACGATCTTCCTTATCCTTCTTTTCTCGTTCTTTAACTTTATCTCTACTAGGTCTTTCATCATCATTATCATCACGGCCCTTGCTTTTTTCACGCTCCTTATCCCTGTGTCTATCCTTGTGCTTTGCCCTATCTCTATCTCTATCTCTATCCCTCTCGCCGTACTTTTCATCGGCACTTTTTTCTCTATCATAGCGGCTGCTTTTCTCTCGATCCTTCTTGTCTGATGAGGAACGATGGTGATCTCTCTCCCTATGCTTTTCGCGATCTCCTCGGTCCTCTTTATTATCACGGTGACGCTTTTTCGATTCCTCCTCTCTCTTCGACTTGTGCTTCTCTTCCATTAGATAGTCGAAACTAGGAAGGCAAAAGCATACACCCCACACCGGAACGGCGATACAATAGCTTCGATTATCTCCGGAAAAATCCCTAATTTTCTCCGGCTAAATCCCCAATTATTTCCGGCGAAATCCCTAATTATCTTCGATTCGAGAAATATATAGGGAAGAAGAGAATTTCCCAAACCCTAGCTTTTGCCTTTTTATGTTCTCGTACTGGCTTTCTACTTAATACGTACTACTTAGTTGTGTTATATTAGGCACGTAAGACTAAGCAATGATGTGTGACTGCTGTCCGAGGTCTCTTGGGTACGCTGTATTAGATTGTCAGTACCCGAAAAATTAATATCGTGAGCAACGAGAGAATTGAGAGAAAGCTATGCGGTGTCGAGGGGGAGAGACACTAGTACAGATGCTTGCTTGCCAGAGAGAGTTTTGAATGCTTGTTCCCCTAATAATGCTTAAAATAAATAAACCAAAGTTACATGAGTTGTCCTAAGAAAGCTGTAAATACATATTAAAAGAAAAAAAAAATCTATTTTATATTTACAAAGAAAAGGACTTAGTCTTCTACAAAGTAGAAACAAATACGTCAGCAGCAACTTTGTGATTCGGCTCAGGTTCCGCGCGCGGCGTTGTGGGCATCTGCTTGTGGCAGAGTACTGGCGCTGGTTGTCAGTGGGGTGACAGAGGCGCTTGCGCGCTTGTCACTTGGAGCTGCCAAGACCACGGGGCCGACCGTGGTGCTAGGCGTTGGGAGGCTTGCCAGGACGCTGCGGGGCGCGTTCAAGGGGTCATGAAGCATGGCTGGAAAGTCGCCCATGACAGTCATGATTTTTTTTAGTTTTTTTCCGAAGTTGAGTCGAATTGAATATAGTGGAATAATTTAGGTGGTATTATTTCCTAAAAATATTAAATTTTTTATCATTCAATTATTGCAAAAGTTATAGAACAGAAAAATTATTAAAATAACGACTTTTTTTTCTTAATTATGAAAATATTTTCCAGAAGAAGTTTAGGTGTTTTTTCTTTGAAGATTGAAAAGTAGTTTCTAAGAAAAATATTTAAAGATTGGTACTAATAATATTAGCAAAATTTTTAGTATTTTGATGAAATTTTGAATATCAGAGATTGATAATGGTGTCTTTAAGTGTTAGAGCATCCGCCCAAAAGTGAAGGAAATTTATTTTTTTCCTCATTTGGTGAAAAATGAAAATCAAATATGGTAAAAAAAAAATTATTTATCATAAACATCTTTTTTGAAACATAATACCAACCGCGCCACTTAGTACTAATATATTTCTTCAGCCACTATAGAGGGTTATGGTGGGATAAATAAAATTCATCCACCCATAACTACATATCTTAGACTCTTGATCGGAATGGGTCCTAGGCAATGCAAATTCAGATTAATCGAGACCCCAACAAGGATCGGAACACCCCATGAGAAGAAAAAGAAAAGAAAGAAAAAAAAAAGAAAAAACTTTCTTCAACCAGATAGAATATTGTACTCTCTGGTTATATAATGAAAAAATTACCTCTGTAAGATCACTTTTTTGGTAAATATTTTTAAATTAGACATTTGACATTTACATCATACCAGTAAATAAATACAAAATATCTTGCGTACGCACGTACAAACATACTTAAAAGTATTGTATAATGCATGGATAACGTTAGACTTAATATGTTGTTTGATTGCCTCTACCACATCTACATTTTATATTGCATGGAATAAGATGTGAAATAAAAGAACGTGTTATAATACATGATTATACACCTAAAAGAACAAAAACACCCTTCTAACCCATATTTTATTTTAAGCTATATATACAATATATAAATCTAATTTTTAATACAATGAACCAAATGTCGATCGAAATAATCCCTACTTTACAATCTCTAGATAAATTGTTTGTCGACCAAATGACCACTTAGGGGTCGTTTAGTACGAACACAAGTAATGCAGGGATTAGTAGGGATTAGTAATGCAGGGATTAGTAATGCTGGGATTATTTTTTATCAAGTGTTTGGTTCATTGTATTAAAAATTAATTATGCAATGTATAATCTAAATTTGTGTTTGGTTTAAAACTATATAAAATATTCTTTACAATTATACCCTTGATTTAATAATTTTAAGTCTTATCCATGTATAGCTAATCCAAGGATTAGTAATCCCTTACTTTCCTTGGTATTAGTTAATCCCTCGTATGAGGGATAACTAATCCATGTATTAGGTAGGAGTAAATTGAATTGACCAACCAAACATGATATTGCACGGATTAAATTTTTATACGGGGATTATTTTACCTAATAAAGCCTACCAAACGACCCCTTAAGATTAAATTGTTTAATTTAATATAAACACCGGGTGCAGATAATGTTTTATTGATCCTCATTTTCCTAACAAACATAATGCAATCATACAAGTAGAGTCTGGAAAAATTATTGTGTACGTAGATCTTATCCCCACCTTAAAAGTAAAGATGTTATTTTCGATAAACTCTTGACTCACGAAAAACGAAAAGCAATAGCACCAAACAATAACGAGAGGAAAAGAAAATACTCGGTGAATAAAATATTGATGTATTGTGTTACCACTATTTTCTTCTTAAAAAAAAAGTTGCTGATGTATGGTGGCAGCAGAGTAACAGTTATACAACACCACTTGTTTCCAAAAGATATAAATCACTTCCAAAAAGAACTTATATAATGGTTGTTTTCCAATCCCAAGGCTATTAAAGTCAAGAGAGAAATGATGTTTCCTATTTGAAGATCAAGAACTGAATTAATCTTGTATCCTTTAACAAGGAGCACCATGTTATTTTCATTTCAAAGCACAAAGAAAGCACATGAGAAAGGCTGTATATAACCAGAAATAAGACAGAGTCTGTATAAGGCTTTTCTTAAGGACACTGTACATTGTAATGGTATAACCAAGATTAAAAACTGAGTCAAGTTCCTAGAGTTCAACATTGAATAAAACCAGAATTAATCATGTCATCACCTCTGAGGAACCCTTGTTTTCTCCAGTATATCGGCCCGCTGTGAAGAAACAAACCATCAGGGTATTTATGTGAACAAATCAATATATTCAGAAGAATGCCTTCTGTTGTATTGTAGCAAGCTTGCATATGTTCGATCCCAGATTCCAATATATAGAGACTCATCATCTGGACTCAGAGATACTCCAGATATCTCACCAAACATGTCAATTTCTTGACGTTTCTGGTAATCCGCATCAGTATTATAAATGTGGACAAAATCTGCAGGTTCAGCTACCACCAAGAACCTCCCATCTGATGAGTAACGAAGAGATCGGACAGCACCCATGTTTCCCTTCAGCACTGCTGTAGGCGAGGACAAGTTTCTCAAGTCCCAAACTCGGCAGGTTTTATCTTGATTCCCAGTGGCAAAGGTACGGCCATCGGGGTGCCATGCAGAAGCAAAAGAGTAGTCTAGATGACCAACAATTGAGCCAATCGTCTGATACAGTAAGAACTTCTATTAGAACGGATTTTATATGATCGGAAAATGGAGGAGTCACCATGAAAATCCAAAAATAAAGGGACTATGGGACATCTTTAAAATAAATAAGAACCTAGAAGTAATTCTGTAAACAGGATAAGCTTCAACAAATTCCTATCTATGGAAAAATGCAAGAAACAATAGAAGTGGAATTATTTGCAATTGGTTAATAGATTCTTGCCAAATAACCATTTCATTATAAATGCAGTAGAGAAATGACCAACATACTTCAGAATCTACTTTCTGAACTACGAACTAATACGAGGTAAGCACATGATGAAGAACTTTTCATTACATCTGATTTGAAAGAAAATATTCATTACCTTTCCATTGCAGGAATCAACGAGTAAACCATTGAGATCATCCCCGACAACAGTAAGAATCTTGCTATCTGGGCTCATTGAAGTATGCTGCATAATTAACCAATGAAATTACGAATGCATGAAAGTGAAAAGTGCCGAAGACACATGCATCCAAACAAAATCATATGATATCACGCATGTAGAGTAAAATTATTTAGTCCAGCAGAAAATCAGCTGAAGGAACATATCCTTATTTGGAGAGAGAATAAACATCCCGTGCTTTTTTCATGAACAATAACAAATATATACTTATGTTTCTAAAGAAAGAAGTGTTCACAAAGCCTATGATAGGATGTCAATTACAACGCTTTACCTTCCATGCCACAGAAAATAAAAGGTAAATGGAAGAATAAAAAAAGCAGAAAAAGGTAGATAAGAAACTGACATTCACTGGCCAAGGGAACCGAAAGTGGTTCATAAGCTGAAATTTTTCCATGTCATACTCTCTCACACCAGAATCATTATTCGCTGCCATAAAGTGAAGCCCGCCACTGCAAAACAATTTAGACATACTTTCAATCAGTTGAACTTCAAACTAGCCCAACAACTGATATTATATTCATTCTTACCTCGTGCCTTCGTATATCTCAACAGCATTTGTGATAGCATTCTCCTCATAAGTGGTCCTTGCGCAGAAGCTTATACCTGGCTTATCCAAACACTGCATTATTTGAAGCTAAGTTAAGCAAGGATAACAAAGCCACATATAGGATAAAGCTTCTGTCTTTATTTCATTCGAATTTAATTATCTCAGTTCATGCTAATTTAGAAATGGATACTCGTTTCTCCTACAGAAACAGAGCAACCGAATACCAGTTGTCCGCAGCCTTTGACCCTTCCTATTAATATTTCAAAACCAGCTAGTCTTCCGCTATCAATAGTTAATAGAGAAGCAAGATTATTAGAAAGAAATGCTGCTGAATGACGTAGAGAAAAACTTGAAAGAGCTTGCCGATAAGTCACATGACCCTATCCTTCAATCTCGCTTAATCCACATATCCATGTGTCCGAATATTGTGGAAGCAGCAAGAAAGTACAAGAAACTAACTTTCTAGTGAATCTGTTTGCATTTGATTAACATGAAAGTGACAAGAAAAGTGATCCCATGCTTTCTTGCATTATTTCGTTCAAGAAATTTTTTTCCACAAGCCATTTCTGGAAACTCAGACGCACTCCAAGCAGGTTTGGATGAGGAAGTCAAGAGGAGTTTCTGGGAGGATTTGGATGAGATGGTGCGTCGTATACCGAGAAGTTTTTCATAGGAAGAGATTTCAACGGCCATATTGGAGCAACGTCTGGGAGATATGGTGATGTGCATGGTGGCTTTAGTTTTGGAGATAGAAACGGAAGAGGAATGTCTCTACTTTGCTAGAGCATTTGATTTGGTGATAACAAACTCGAGTTTCCCGAAGAAGAGGGAGCACTTGGTCAGCTTCTGGAGCTCAGTGGCCGAGACTCAGATTGATTATTTACTTTGTATGAAGTCCGATAGAGGTCTTTGCATGGACTGCAAGGTCATGCCAAGTGAGAACCTCTCGACCCTTCATAGGCTCCTGGTCGAGGAAGAGGAGGAAGAGGGCGATGTATCGCCAACATAGGATCAAGTGGGGAGCCTTGACGGAAGCTAAAGCGCAGGAGTTGGGGGTAAGTAGGTGACCATAGGGGCTTGGAGGAGTAGTGGGGACGCAAGCGCTATGTGGACAACGACTGTGCAGTGCATTAGGGAAACCGCGAAGAGGTATTAGGGGTCTCAAATGGTCACTCTGGTGGTCACAAGAGAGAATGGTGGTGGAATGGAGAAGTGCAAGAAAAAATGAAAACCAAAAAACCAGCGTATCTGAAGCTAGTGGAATGTGTAGACGAGGAGAAGAAGAGGGAGCGTTATAAGTTCGCTAAAAAAGAGGCAAAGTTAGCAGTTACGGCGGCCAAGACTGCAGCTTTTAGTCATTTTTATGAGGAACTCGAGAGCCGAGGGGGAATAAGAGGTTGTTTAGGTTAGCCAAGGCACGAGAAAGGAAGGCGCGTGACTTGGACCAAGTGAAGTGCATCAAGGACGAAGAAGGAGAGTTTTGTTGGATGAGGGGCTTATCCGTCGGATATGGAAGACCTACTTCCATAGTTTCTTGAACGAGGAGGGGGATTGTACTGGGTGATTTGGAACTCTCCGGAGTCGTCGTGACTTTGGATATTGTATGCGGATTAGAGTTGATGAAGTTGAGGGGGCTATGCGTAAGACGAGCAAGGGCAAAGCGATCGGACCAGATGAAATCCCGATGGAGTTTTGGAAGAGTGGGGGCAAGGCAAGCTTGGAGTGGCTCACTAGGTTATTTAATGCCATTTTTAGAACGAACAAGATGCCCGAAGAGTAGAGGTAGAGCACGATGATTCCTATATACAAGAACAAGGGTGATATCCAAAATTGCAATAACTATCGGGGTATCAAACTGCTTAGCCATACTATGAAAGTATGGGAGAGAGTGGTAGAACTAAGGATAAAGAAGAGTGTGTCTATCTCCGAGAACCAGTTTGGGTTTGTGCCAGGGCGTTCGACTACAAAAGCCATCCACCTTGTTTGGAGATTGATGGAGCAGTATAGGGTGAGAAAGAAGGACTTGCATATGGTGTTCATCAACTTAGAAAAAGCGTACGATAAAATTCAGAGGGAGGTTTCGTGGAGATGTTTAGATGCTAGAGGTGTACTTGTTGCCTACGTTAATTTGATTAAGGATATGTATGATGGAGTAAAGACCCAGATGAGGACGATGGGTGGGGACTCGGATCATTTTCCGGTTATAATGGGGTTGCTTCAGGGGTCAGCACTCAGCCCTTTTTTGTTTGCTCTGGTGAAGGACGTACTGACGCGCCACATCCAAGGGGAGGTACCGTGGTGCATGATATTTGCAGATGATATTGTATTGATTGACGAGACATGAAACGGTGTGAACGCGCAATTAGAGGTATCAAGGCAGACCTTTCAAGTTGAGCAAAACGAAGACAGAATACTTAAAGTGTAAGTTCAGTGGCGAGACTCAAGGAGAGGAAAGGGAGGTGAGGCTGGACTCGCTGGTCATCCTTAGGAGAAGGAGTTTTAAATACCTTGGGCCTATTATTCAGGGGATGCGGAAATTGATGAAGATATCACACATCATATTGGGGTGGAATGGATGAAATGGAGACTCGCTTCAGGTGTTTTGTGTGACAAGAAGGTGCTACCACAACTTAACGGTAAGTTATACAGGGTGGTGGTCAGACCAACGATGTTGTATGGGGCTGCATGTTGGCCAGTCAAGATCGCTCATGTCCAGAAGATGAAGGCAGCAGAGAGGAGGATGTTGAGATGAATGTGCAGGCACACCAAGTTAGATAGGATCAGAAATGAGGACAAGATGCGGGAAGCGCATCTCAGGTAGTTTGGACATGTGAAGAGGAAGAGCAAAGACGCCCCGGTGAGGAGGTGTGAGAGGTTGACATTAAAGGGCTTACGAAGAGGTAGAGGTAGGCCAAAGAAGAGGTGGGAAGAGGTGATTAGGCAAGACATGGCACAACTTCAGCTGATCGCGGACATGACTTAAGGAAGGTATGGAGGTCGAGGATTAGGGTGGTAGTCTAGAGTGTTCATAACAGTAGTATTGGCACGCAGTCTCGGTTGCTGTTGGTAGTAGGTTTTTATGCCTAACCATTATTTTCTTTCATTGTTGAGCACCTTACTATCTTGTTGTTTTTATTCTGCTTTTATATGGCTTTTTGGTATTGTCCCTTCTTGTCTATATTTTCATTAATGTGGTGCTTATGCTTTCCTAAGCCGAAGGTCTATTAGAAACAGCCTATCTATCCTCAGAAGGTAGGGGTAAGGTCTGCGTACACACTACCCTCCCCAGACCCTACGGTGTGAAATAATATTGGTTATGTTGTTGTTTTTGTTGTATTCCGGGAAACTCAGTCCAAAAAGTTAGCAAAAGCTCAAATTGCCAATATGTCTTCATTTTACTTTTGCCACTTCCTCTTTGTTCTCTAGATTATTGAGCACTTCTGACGTAACAACAACAATTAGAAAGTTCTGACAATTTCATTTCAAAAATGATCTACTATTCTTAATAAGATAAACTAAACAACTCTACATCATAACATTATTAATACAACTATAACAATCATAATCCATATTGATTTCATATCCGTATATCATTAGGTGGTTAAAATAAGCCAAATAAGCATTTGTAAGAAAGTCAATTTCCACTTCCTCTCTTGCATTTCATGAATCTTCTGCGAAACCTTATTGTCCCATATTTACCTGACATCCAGAACAAACCCAAGGACTAACCCAAGGCTACTACAAACAAATACAATAAAATCCAACTGACCTTACAAATGAGTTCTCCTTGGAAGCCCCCAGCAACCATAAACCGATTCTTCACTGCCATTGTGCTGATCTGGGTTTGTGTTAGACCTTCTAACAAACTTCCTGCATGTTTCTAGAGGCCAAAGTAACAAAGAGTAGGTAAGACAAAAGCAATAAGAGAAGAAACAACAACTAATATTGACATCCAATTGGAACCAAAGAAAAAATCTTGAAAACAAAACTCAACAGGGACTTCTAAAAGTATCCGTTTTCTAGAAGACCGGGGGATGGGGAACAGGTACTCCTTCAAACCCCGCCAAAACGCAAACAAAAGAACAAATTGATCAGACACAAAGACATAAAAATTCTCTTCTTGGAAACATGACACCAACATAAAGGAGAAGAACTACAGGCATCCTAGAAACTAAAATGGAAAAGGAAGCAGCACTACTAAGCATACTATTACCTCTGATGGCGCTATGTGTCCAGAGAAATCGAGGACTTCTGATAGGTTTTGGGAAATGGATGACCAGTGCATAAGTGAGTAGTTCGAAATAAGATACACGTCATGTTTTGAAGTAGCCCACACCAAGTTTCTTAGCTGCAAAAGAAGTGGCATAAAGAGATCATTAAAATCATCCTCTCAGCAAAAAAGAAGCATTATTTAGGAGGCAAAGACCATAGAATAAACCGAAATTTTTCGAAGAAATACGTAGTTAACAAATTCTGTTTTGATAAATAACTGCAGTTAAGAAGTTATCGCAAGAGCATTGGACATGAGATAAGATCCTCCAGCAATAATTTTTTGTCTTAGCACGGTCAAGATTCAAAAAACACATCCCAATTCCTTTATTTTGACCAGTCCCTAATTGAAGAGAAAGAGGAGACTTCCCAGCTAGATTCAGGCATAGTTTTCAGCACGCTTACTCAAGTTTTCTTGTCATATTCAACTGCTTGAATTTATTGATTGCAGTGCTAATATTGATGAAACTAATAGAGTATGTTCTTTTTTTTAGAGAGACATTTTGAGGTTTCCTATTCATATAATATATTTGGTTCGTATGCACTATATCCCCCAAATTTTCATAATTTTCATGTGCCAATTATTTTAGACCCTTTTCAATGTAGCTAATCTGTATTACAACTACCCTATTATTTTAGACCCTTTCCAATTGAAAGATCTTCCAAACCCTTCTTTCTCTATTGCTTAGAACATCTGTTGCTTAGAGAAAATCCTTCTTTTTTTTTTTTTGCAAATTCTTCTGAGTGAGACATGCACCCATTACTGCAACCCATCCAAAACGAGCAACTTTAACAGGTGCCTTAGTCCTCCATATAGCTTTCCATGGCCATTCTATTTCATATAATCCTTGTTGTTTCAGTAATTAACCGTAGCATCCTCTGACTGTGAACTTTCCATCTTTACATGCTGCCCAAATCAGTGAATCTCTCCTATTTTATCTTCCAGTGTAAGGAGTTGCATTAACTGAGAAAACTCCTCTATCTCCCAATCCTTTAAGAGCTTGTTTGATCTAACACGAAACACTGGACATTTGGCAAGATCAATCGCACTTTGGCTATCACCGAAGAGTTTACAATTGTCTTGCTCTTAACCCAGCTCTTTCGGAAAATTCTTGAGTCAAATCATCTTTTTTCCAACTTCTGAGATTGCCATGTGCTTCAGTGGTAGACAAGCAACACTCTTATGAAGTCTAAACATTCAACTAACAACAATACCACCCAAAGGGAACACATAGCCTGTGGTACTTTTCAGTGGTATCGCGAATCCATTTTACACCTTCCCAATGCTCCTTTCCTGGATCTAACATGTATCTAATGGGCTACGTCAGGCCTAGCACAAACCATAGCATACATCAAACTTCCTACTGTTGAAGCATATGGTACATTAGACATGTACTCTTCATCTTACTTTGGCAATTGCTCTTTAGATAGATTGCGGTGGCTTCCTAGAGGACTGCTTCTGGTTTTTGCATCATGAAGACTAAACCTTCTTAGTACCTTTTGTATGTATTTTACTCGAGACAGATTTAAGGTTCCTTCAAACCTGTTTCTGCTAATCTTCATCCCAAGCTTTTGCTTAGCTGATGCTAAGTCTTCCATTTCAAAATCAAGGCTCCACACTAGAGAATAACATATCTTCTTTTTTCTTTCTTGATGTATATGGATATGAGGCGGAGATTGATGGGAACAAACTCATATGTAAAAAAAAATATAAAAAGACAGAAAGAAAAAAGACGAGAGAAAAAAGAAAGAGAGATAAGAAAGAAACGACAGAAAGAAAGAGAGGGTCAGAATAGATAGGCTGCATAGTCTGAAGAAAGAAATTGGCACACCATTGTGGTGCCATCCTGCCACGCAGAAATAAAGTTTCTGGGTATTCACATCTTCACTGAAAAATTTTCAGCTATCCCTCTGCCTATAAAAAGGCATATGCTCCTAATTTGTAAACCATCATCGCAATTTTTTTCTCTCTATAATAATAAAGCTATTCTCTGTATGGCAGTGAGTAGGCAAATTGCCAAACCACGCAAAACTTATCTTGTGCAATTTATTTCTTTTCTCTTTTCGTTTACATATGGGTTTGTTCCCATCACATGCCTATGTTCTACCACAAAAATACCATTGACACTTTCATGGAAAAAAACAAAATTCCTTTTTTTCCAGGTATGATGATATTAGCTTTCAGAAGGCATTCAAAGAATATAAAGACAATAAGTTTGCATTATATTGTTTAGGTTAATAGTATTGTGGTATCCAAGTAAAAAGGCTGAACATATCTAATTGGGAAGCATAGAGGAAGAACGAAACATCTGATAAGATCACTTGAGAGAACTATTTACTACAAACCAAAAATTTACCCAATGTGATTATAATATTTACCTAATCTGTAACAAATGCATACCTGAAAATGAAGTATGGTAGGCTTCACCAATCTAGTATTGTAAAAGAATTCATAATAGTTGCCACCCTTTTTAACCTGCTTGCATTCCTGGCAAAGCAATCACATAGAAGATCAGAAAAATTTAAAATTCTACTTTGTCAATAAAGAATTAAAGTCTTAACTTTATGTCCTTAAAAGAAATAGAGAACGGAAGATACAGACCTTATCTACAGCTTCTCCCGACAAAGGTATGTTTTCATAATTTCTGTATTGTTCGAGCCTTGTCAATCTGTAGCTTTGCCTGGTTATATTCAATCTGTCCCATGGAATACCTTGTATATCTTTCCCTTTCCTTGCTTGTGCAGCAGATGTATCAGTTCCTTCTGTTACCTACCCAGTTTCACAAATTTAAGAAAAGTAAATGAGTACATCGTTGATATACGACACCGAAGTAATCAAATATTCATGCTTTCACTTGATGTGTAGTCATTTCAAAAATTCAAGGTAACGGAAAAATAGAAGAAATACCAAAATCTCATCTCGGTACTTTAGCACCTAATGAAATAGGACTCATTTGAAAAAAGGTACTCCATGTGATTACTCCGTCAAACAAATAGGACAATGAAACCCAAAGGAAAGGTAACATGACTAGGTCAAATTCAATAAGTGCTTGGCGGTGTATCGATAGAACTTTCAAACGAAGAACATCTTTAAGAGGTACATGTTTTGCTGCCAAAATAACACTACTAGTAAACAAAATAAGAGTGCAAAATCCAATATATGCTGAAACAATTATTTGCTAAACTGCTAGACCACCTGGAAGACGATACTTTTCAACACAACGTCACACCAAAACAAAAGCGTGTTACAGACCTAATATAACTAGATAAACATGTTCTCTCTCTAATGGATAAGTTTTAGATGAGGTGATCAATGTTTAACAAGGCCTCATAGCAGACAAAGGCCCTTGGTTCAATTCTCACTGACACGCATTATTATCAAAAGGAACTTCCACGCACTTGGACCAAAGAAGAATGAGTCAGGCCAGAACATAGGACATGTCGCAAACCTAATATAAATAGATAAACGAATTCTCTCTAACAGGTTAAGCTTTCTGTTGAAGTGGTCACTCATTTCAACCACATTAAACCAAAACTCAATACAAATCAGAGAATAGGAGTACGTAAAAATGTATATGTACTAACCAGCTCAAAGTCATCAAGATTCGTATCCTCACTGTAGAAAACCTCTTCGAATTCATCCATTGAATCTGCCATCTCTTCGTCAAGACTCATGTAATCCAATCGGTCAACCCTTTGGTAAGCCATGCTTTCCCGCAAAACCCTTCAACCCTGAGTTCAAGAAAAGTCCAGCAAACCAAACACATTGTTTTCTCAGATATAGAGAGACAAAAATTAAAAACCCCAAATTAAAACAAGACATAAAAGGAGAAGGAAAAACAAAAAAACAAAAATGTCAGCATTCTCATATCTCTAGCCAAAGAAAGTGGGAAGAACCCAAATTGCTAAATTGGAAATCACTCCAAAATCCCCAAAAAAAAAAAATCAAGGAAAAGAAAAAGATGACATTTTTCTGCAAATTCAGCTAAAATCCAATAAACCCACAAAACCAGGCACAATTCAGACTCTTCCAACAACCTCCACCATAAACCCAAGAAGAAGAAATTGAATTTTATGAATCTGGAGTTGCATTTAAAGACTATATAAAAATTACTAACTTGGTAATTACATGAAGATCCCCACCACCAAAAAAAAGTAAATAGAGAAAAGAAAAGATGACATTTTTGTGCAAAATTCAGCATCATTTCCAAAAAAAAAAAAAAAAAAAAAAAAAAAGAAAGCACACACCCAAAAACCCAACAAGAAGAAATTGTATTCTATGAATCTGGAGTTGCATTTAGAGACCATATAAAAGTTGCTAACTTGGGAATTACTAGAAATTCAAACCCCAGGAAAAAAAAAAAAAAGCAAATCAAAGAAAAAAAAGATGACAAGTTTATGCAAAATTCAGCTATAATCCAATAAACCCACAAAATCAGGTACACACCGAAAAACGCAACAGAAAGAAATTGAATTCTATGAATCTAGGGTCCCATTTAAACACTATAAAAATTGCTAACTTGCGAATTACTTCAAAATCCCAACAAAAGAGAACAAATCAAAAGAAAAAAATGACATTTTTCTTGCAAATTAAGCTAAAATCCAATAAAACCACAAAACAAGTCACCCTTTAGGCAAAATTCAGCTATAAAATCAAATCTGGGGTTACATTTAAAAGACTGATTATAAACACAAAAAGTAGCAAAAAGAGAGTTCAAAATAAATGTACCTAAAGATTTTGCTTCTCTGGGTCAGTGAAAGAACCAGTACCTCTCTCTAAAAAAATATCCAGATGATTATAAAGCAAGAAAAAAATGATCTTTTTTCACTTCCAATGTATATATATCTGCAGTTATATGATAGCGATGTATGCTCTTATAAATCATGGTATGTCGGCCAAGAAGGTTTGTGCCATACCTTTGGTATGATTGTAAAAGATTGTTAGTATAAGGAGGTACAGACCCACGCGCGCAAATATCAAGATCAAAGGGACCCACGCGCGCAAATTTCAAGTTTGTGGGACCCACACTTCCAACTTTTAATTTCCTTTATTTTCAGAATAAATAATAGCAAGAGATAATATCACTTTTGGATGTTTGTAAATACTAGTTTTTGTCATATATGATTAAGTATATTTAATCCTCAATCTATATCTATATCTATATCTATATCTATCTATCTATATTATTATAAAAGTATAAATAAAATATTAAATTATAAATAATAACCTTTTAATATTAAATATAATGACTCACAATAAAAAGACATAATCAGAATTCTAGACAGTAACCTTGTAATCCTATTAGTTTTAAGACATAATATTACACGTTAGGAATCCTAGATGATTATCTTTAGGAATCCTATTAGTATAATTATTTTCAGGCATAGATATTAGTCTTGTAATCCTATTACTTTTAAAATATACTTCTGAAATAATTCCTATTACTAATTTAATTTGAAGACATATTATATTGTCTAAATACATTTAGAAACAGAAGAGCCTATATATTATTATAAAAGCAAGGATATAATATTGATAGATCAAAATAGCCCTAAAATGTTAAACAGAAGAACTCATAGGGAAATGACGTGTAATAACTTATTTTTTCGACTATAATAACTTATATGTTAATTTTTTAATTTTTAAAATTTTAAAACTAATAATTTTGTCTATTGAATTCTTATTAAAAATATGTAGGAATGTTTAATAAAATTATTTTCATAAGAATTCTCCATATTGATAATACATTACCACTCTATAATATTCCATACCAAAAAAATAAAAGTAATGCTAAACGGATTACATAAAACTTTAAAATTGAGAAAAAATCCGCAAGATAATATATTATTTATGTTATATTTGAACTTTTTTTTCTACTCAAATAATATTTTTTTATTATTAATTTTTTGTGTAATATATAAAAATATACCCAATTATTAAAGAACAACTAATAAATTCTTTAAGAATATAAACGTGCGAGAAAAGAAATAAAAAAGTTGGTAAGAGCCAATACTACTAATGATTTTACAAACATAGAGATCTAAAAGTGAAATGTGATCGATCTTTTTACTCTTTAAAAATAAAATTTATGGTGGATAAAATTATAATCACGTTTAAATATTCAAACATGAGATGAACTAATATTAAGAATCTAAATCAACGGAAAATAATTTTTTTTTTTTAAAACCAAATAATCAAATCTTTTAATTAATTATTTAGCAAGAGAATCCATTTAAAGTATCTATATTATTATAAAAGCATGAATACAATGTCGGTTTACAAAAATAACCTTATAATATTAAGTATAATAACTCATAATAAAAAACATAACCGGAACTCTAGATATTAGCCTTATAATCCTATTAGTTTTAGGACATAATACTATACGTTAGGAATCCTATTAGTATAATTGCTTTTGGGCTGTCAAATTTATATAAAATTGAACAAGTAAATATCTTTAGTCATGTAATCTTATTACTTTTAGGATATAGTTCTTAAAAATTTCTATTACTAATTTAATTTGAAAACGTATTATAATATCCTATTACTAATTTAATTTAAGAATGTATTATATTGTCTAAATCAATTTAGAAAAATGAGAATCTATATTATTATAAAATAATAAATACAATATTAATATATCAAAATAGCCCTGATATATTAAATGGAAGAACTCACAGGGGAAGTACATAAAACCTATTTTTTGGACTACAATACCTTCTATGCTAATTTTTAATATTTAAGATTTTAAAATTAATAATTTTTTGTCTGTTAAGTTCTTATTCAAAATATGTAGTAAGGTTTAGTAAAATCAATTTCATTAGAATCCTCCGTATTGGCAATACATTAGCACTCCACAATGTTCAATACAAAGAAAAAATAAAAGTAATATTAAATGGACTGTATAAAGAGTTGAAATTGAGAAAAAAAATATCCCCACAATAATATATTTTTATATTATATTTGAACTATTTTCCTACTCAAATAATATGTTTTTATCACTTTTTCGTGTAATATTGAAAAATACTCAATTAATTAAACAACAACTAAGAAATATTTAAGAATATAAATGTGTGAAAAGGAGAAAAAAATGATTGGTAAGAGTCAATACCTCTAATTATTCTTCAAACGTAAAGGTCTAAAAGTGATATGTCATATCAATCTTTTACTCTTTAAAAATAAAATTTATAGTGGATACAATTATAATTATGATTAAATATTCAAAACAAGAGATGAACTAATATTAAGATTTGAATCAACATAGAATAAATTAATTTTTATGTTAAAACTGAATAATTAAATCTTTTAATTAATTATTTAGCAAGAGAATCCAATTCAATTATTTTTAAATTCATCATATGAGTAAAATTCCTATTCAAATTTAAAAAAAAATCTTATGTTACATAAATTTATTTCATAAATAGAGCGTTAGAACATAAAGTAAAAAGGTTAGTATATTATTAAGAATCAAAACGTTATACAAGTGTTTGAGGAAGCACAATAAAAGCTAAATTCTAAACAAGAACAAGCTTTCAAGACTATATTATAAAAAGTTGACTCTGGTATAACGGGATAATTCTTTGTAGATGCCTCCGATGAAACCAAAATAATATTTCTATGTTATGCATTACTTGCAAATATCATATCAAGAGGCATGCAACTGTTATCAATAATAGCAAATGGTGTACTAACAACGATTTTATTATGAGGCCACCTACTTTAGATTTGATATATCTGTTCAAACAACTTAAATGATCATCACAAATATATCAAAGCAGAGCAATGGTGCTAAGTTTATAAGGAAAGCAAAATTGATAATATGAGATGGAGCATTTATAAGTATCAAACGATCGAAATAATTGCCAGCAGTTCTAAAAATATATTGGATATTTAGTAAAAAGTTCATGGTTTGGGAGGTAATTTCTGTCAAGCACTACCAATAGTTCCAAGATCGACAAAAGCATAGACTGTAAAAGCTAGCTTGCCAAAGTTATACTTCTGGCCTCAAACGAAAAAGATTCAACTGACAATAAATATAAAGTAAGAATAGATCCAATATTCAGTGTCTTCTTGCTTCGTGTCGGAAACGAAAAAGAGCATCCAATAAAAAATAATTTGGTTCTTCCCGGACACTTGGTTACCAATCCGAAATGGTAATAGTAGTGCATTTAATAAGAGAAATATTTCTATCATTAGATTAAAAACGTAATTTGTGCAAATCACATGATAGAATTAAAAAGATATCGTGGCTAGAAGAAATGGATATGTCGATCGACTAAATAAAAAGTTGGTTGCTAAGTTTTATGGTAAAAATAAAATATTTTTCAGTTTTGACTCAACAGAAGATGATACCAACAACAACTACCAAGAAGAATATTTAAATACTTTAATACCAAGTGGCCTTCTACCATACATGTTTGTTGTCAATTTATTATTTCTTACGTATGTTAGTATCGCCATATATATAATAGATTAAGTTAAAATCGATCTTCCATTGCATATAGGTTGATTTTGAAGAAAAATATGTCTGTCATGCTACTGAAACATTAGATCCGCTAAATAGCTTATGTAATAGTACACGTATGGTATATAGAAGTTTTGATAATAACATCATACATGCAGAATTTATGATACCGATCAATGTGTTTCTAAGTATATGCTTATCCCCGAATTCAACATTCGTCTTCCAAAACTAAAGAATATTCTTTTAAATTTATGTGAAAATAACTTTTAGTATGTTTATATTTTTATAATTATAATAAATAAAGCACAAGAACAAACATCCTAAAATATTGAATTATATTTATCACAATATATTTTCTTATACGAATAACCATATGTTGCACTTTCAAGAGAGATATCAATATCGACAATAAGAGTTCTGGTTATGGCAGAGTAACCAAAGCATTTAAAAACATATACAAAAAACATCGTTTATAAAGAAGTATTTGATAAGATACCATCAGATTAGATACCTTTAAACTACAATACATAATTATCTACTTAACATGACTAAAAGTGATCATTTATATAAGTTCTGATGATATGCTTTCATTTTGAATTCACGTATTATGCTAATCTAATAATATTTTTAGACATTTAGATAAATGTTATAGTATTATATATAAAAAAATTCTCATTAATTAAACTTATTGTTCATTCATATAAATAAATATTTAAACCATTATGTGCCACTATTAACGTGCAACAGACGTTTATAGATATTAATATTATTGTAAAAGCATGAATACAATGTCGATTTATCAAAATAACCTTATAATATTAACCATAATAACTCATAATAAAAGGATATAACCAAATTCTAGATATTAGCCTTATAATCCTGTTAGTTTTAGGACATAATACTACACGTGAGGAATTCTACATGATTTAATTTAAGAACCTTATCAGTATAATTACTTTCGAGCTGTCTAATTCATAAAAAATTGAACAAGTAAATATCTTTGGTCATGTAATCTTATTACTTGTAGGATATACTTCTTAAAATTTCTTATAACTAATTTAATTTGAAAATGTATTATAATGTCCTATTACTAATTTAATTTGAGAATGTATTATATTGTCTAAATCCATTTTAAAAAAAGGAGAGCCTATATTATTATAAAAAGCCTAAATATAATATTTATATACCAATATTGCCCTAAAACAGTAAATTTTGAAATTGAGAAAAAATACCCCCATGATAATATTTTTTAATATTATATTTGAACTATTTTCCTACTCAAATAATATTTTTCTAATTAATTTTTTGTGTAATATTAAAAAATACCCAATTAATTAAACAACAACTAAGAAAATATTTAGGAATATAAATGCGTGATAAAGAGAAAATAGATGGTTGGTAAGAGTCAATACCACTAATAATTTTACAAATATAAATATCTAAAAGTAAAAAGTCATATCAATCTTTCCTCCTTGAAAATAAAATTTATGGTGGATAAAATTATAATTAAGATTAAATATTAAAAATAAGAGATAAACTAATATTAAAATCTGAATCAACATAGAATAAATTATTTTTATGTTAAAACTAAATAATCAATTATTTTAATTAATTATTTAGCTAGAGAATCCAATTCAATTATTTTTTAAATTCATCATATGAGTAAAATTCTTATTCAACTTTTAAAAAAAAAATCTTAGGATACATAAATTTAATCCATAAAAAGAGCGTTAGAAGACAAAGTAAAAATATTAGTATATTATCAAGAATCAAATGATATACAAGTGTGTAAGGAAACACAATCAAAGCTAAATCATAAACAAGAACAAGATTTCAAGACTATATTATAAAGAGTCGACTCCGTTATAACGATATTATTCTTTGTAAATACCTCCGGCAGAAGCGAAATAATATTTTTATGTCATGCATTACTTGCAAATATCATATCAAGAGGCATGACACTGTTAGCAATAATAGCAAGTAGTATACCAACAACGATTTTATTGTGAGGCCATCCACTTTAGATTTTATATACCTCTTCAACAACTTAAATAACCATCATAAATATATCAAAGCAGAGCAATGATGCTAAATAAGGAAAGCAAAATTGATAATATGGGATGAATCACTTATGGCTATGCTCAAACGAACGAAATAATTGCCCGGAGTTCTAGAGATATATTGGATACTAATAAACCGTTTGGTGGAAAATGAATGGTTTGGGAGGTGATTTATGTCAAGTACTACCAGTAGTTCCAAAATCGATAAAAAAACATAAATTCTAAAAGCTAACTTGCCAAAGTTATACTTATGGCCTCAAATGAAAAAGATTCAACTGACAAAAAATATAAAGTAAAAATAGATCCAGCATTAAGTGTCTTCTTGCTTCGTGTCGAAATTGAAGAAGAGCATCCAATAAAAGATGATTTGGTTATTCCTAAACACTTGATTATCAATCCCAATAGTAATAGTTGTACATTTAATAAAAGAAATATTTCTATCATTAGATTAAAATGCAATTTGTGCAAATTGCATGATAGAATTAAAAAGATGGATATCATAAATGAATATATTGATCAACTAAATAAAAGGTTGATTGCAAAATTTTATAGTAAAAACAAAATATTTTTCTGTTTTGACTCAACAGAAAATGATACCAATAATTACTATCAAGAATAGTAGCTAAATACTTTAGTACGAAATGACCTTCTACAATACATATTTGGTTTCAAGTTTATTATTTCTTACGTACATTAGTGTTACCGTATATACAATAGACTAAGTTAAAATTGATCTTCTATTGTATATAAGTTGATTTTAAAAAAAATATGCCAGTCATACTATTGAAAAACTTAGATACGCTGAACAACTTATGTAATAAGATACAGATGGTATATAAAAGTTTTGACAATAACGTCATACACGCAAAAATTATGATACTGGTCAATGTGCTTCTAAGTATATTCTTATCCCTGAATTCAACTTTCATATTCCGAAACTAAGGACAAACATCCTAAATATTGGACTATAGTTACCGCAATATGTTTCTTGCCCGGACAACTGTATGTTGCACTTTCAAGAGGGATATCAAGATCGACAACAGTAGTTCTGGTTAAGGTATAATAATCAAAGCATTAGGAGGAAATACACAAAAAAAAATATTGTCCACAAAGAAGTGTTCGTTAAGATACCATCACATTAAATACTTTTAAACTGTAACACATAATTATCTAACTAACATGACAAAATTAATCATTTGTGTAAGTTTTGATGATGTCCTTTATTTTAAATTTATGTATTATGCTAATGTAATAATATTTTTTGGCATTTAGGTGATAAAATTTCTCTCATTAATTAAATTTTACTGTCCCTTTATATAAATAAATATTTAAATCATCATGTGCCATTATTACACGTTCATATATACTAATTTACTAAAATATGTGTTTTGGAGGAGCCTTGGAGCAAAAGTAGATTGTTTTTAAAGGAGCCTTAGAGCAATAGTAAAGTTATTTCTCTATAACTTATAAGTCACAGGTTCGAGCTGTGGAAGCAGTCACTAAAGCTTGCATTAGAGCAGATGGTCTATGCCACACGCATTGGGGTGCGATCCTTCCTTGAACCCTGCATGAATGGGGATACTTTGTGATTCGAGTTGTCCTTTTTTTAAACTGCTTTTAGAATTATATAATTCTCAAACTTTATTTTTTATTTGTTTTCCACCCGGTGTTTGGTACCCACATTGGGGCTTGACTAAATCCGAATTCGCGCCGGAAACTCCCACATTGGGGGGTAAAGCGCTTCCTAACAAAAATGACTCCATACACAAATACTTACCACTCCACCACAACTGTTGTTGTTGGTTATAATTCTCAAACCTAACATAATATATGTATGATCAAATGATGTAATGATATATAACTCATAAAATCTTTGAAATTCATAAACAAAGGGATCAAAAGTGCACATTTAGTTAACTAGAGGTCAAATATACTTATTCAGATTTCACAGGGAACAAAATTCTAATTCTTCAATATTTGAGGAACTAAAAGTGCAAATGTTTCTGATAGAAACACCCCCCCCCC
>MCJB01019978.1:105422-133119 GCA_002018475.1 Nicotiana obtusifolia
CAAAACCCCCCTTTTTTTTTTTGGATAAAAAGTCCTTTAATTGTTAACTATGGAAAAAATTGGACAACTCTTTATGGAGTTTTAGACCTTAGTGGTTTTCTTGATTAGTTTAATGTCATTTTTAATATTTTAAACTAAACGTAAAGAGTCCTTCGGATATGGGCAAAGTTACGTTGGTGGGAAGGTTCAATTGTATTCATCCATTATGTAGATCGGTTGTAAAAGTATTGCATACGTGGAATTTAAGTTTTACGCACTAATGGTTTAAATAATTCCGTAAAAAAAATACCCCGATGCACTAAGCTTTCGCTATATGAGTGGTTCAAGGAAGGACCAAACCACAAAGGTCTATTATATGCAACATTTACTTTGTATTTTTGCAAGAGGCAGTTTCCACAACTCAGATCTGTAACCTCCTGGTCACGGCAACAACTTTAGCTGTTACGCCAAGGCTGAATTTGGTCACTTATATTATATAAGAAAATTACTAATAGTAAATATCATATTAGTGAATATCTATGATAAACATCAGTTATTCCTCAGATTTACCTTGAAAAAATGTATGAATGTTGAAAATGATTTACAACATTTTTGGCAATATTTGCACATTACAAGTGTCTAGCACTTTTCCGCTTAATGAGGGTGATTGATTTTTCAGAAATAAAATGGGCTAGATCCAGTTTATTTCAAATTAAAATGGCTAAATATTCAGAAACTAGAAACGTACTAAGTTTGATGATCAGGACTAGAATATGATAATCTTATAATACCTATTTTCATTTCCTCCAGCATGTAGGCTGCAGTTAAGTAGCTAATGAGAGAAGGTTATAAGCAGAAGCAGGAGAAAGAAGAAAAAACAAGAATGAGACACATACATACACAGAGGAATTCATCATTTTCATATATCAACTCAAAATGTTTAAATAACGACAAAAAATGAGTACAAAATTGGCCTTCTACTCCATAGATTTCCTCAGTTCTCGTGAAGAGCCTTCATCAGATATAGCCTACTGAAGCTCTGTCCAGCAACACTGCAAGCAATTCACAAACAATTTCAGCTCACAAACCAATCTCTTTTTGTGTGTGTGAGTTTTTTTTGGGGGGTAATGACGGTATCCGAGCCAGCTTATGTGCACTCAACCATTCCATCGAGTAACTCGGTCCACTAAGCTTAGGCACATGAAAAAAAATCACCTTATGTCTATTGTGATTTAAACTTTGTTTTAAGCGGTTTTAATCTACATTATTGACCGTTACGCGACACCCTTGGACGCATCTTCCCGACAAACTAATCACGATTCTCTTTTTTGCAGATACTACTCAAAACTCCAAATAAATACTTACACACCTAATAGGTCCTGCTGCTTAAGAGGTCTTATTGAATAATTAAGGTTAAAACCATGACCCGAAGAAAATGCTAGAACAAATAAAATCAAATAGAAAATTTATGTCTCCATATTTTTTGTTTTATTTACACAAAAAAAGATATCGAGATATTTAGATTTTCTATTTGATGGGGAGCTTCCTGCATACTTCACTCAGGATGATGGACGAAGCATTTCAAATCCTTTTTGAAAGTATAGAAGCTGACCAAGCTAAAATACTAGGATATCGAAAGAATTGGTAAATTGGCAATGCTCAAAAATGAAGGCTGTGTTTTCCTCAGTTGAACTTTCCCTATCTGCAATGCTTGCAAACATGCATGTAATGATTATCATTTTAGACTGTAACTCACCCATTAATCTGGTTGCAGTAGTTTGCTATTTGATTAGTTATGAGAAAGCTGTCCAATCGTGAGGGTTCTGGGATAGGCTTAAAGACGGGATTAGAAGGATCTTCCTCCGGTAGTGGCTCTTCTCCCGCAGCTTTACGTGACATGTTCTCAGCCCTGCAGAGAACAAAATCCAGAACAGATATCAATTAGAAGGATCTCTTGAAAAAAACAAATAAATGCTGACTTCACCAGGTATATCATACCACAGCCAAGCTATCCAAAAGCTGAAATTTCTAATTAGCAAATTCAAGTATCAAGCTGTCACAACTAGTAAGGGCTTCCCCCTCCCCACCACCAAATTAATGAATAAAAAATATTTTCATCATCCAGAAAGTTCTGCCATAATATATCAACAATTGCTGAAGCATTCTATTGCAGAAATATTAGTATCTCACCTCCTTATTTTTTAAAACCAAGTTCCAGATAATCAAAGCAAACCATGATTCAGTTTTTAGGATAAAAGGCTGCTATGATGTACAAGTAGTCTTTTTTATTTATAAGCTGGCATGTGGAAGTGCATTCATCAATCTCCTACACTCTGTACTTCGAGGACACCTTTAGGACTTCTATGTGTAAAAGAAACAAAAATTTACAAAAGCGTACATGGTAAAGGTTTTTCACACTTGGCTTTTGAGTTGATATGGATCCACACAATTTTCTAAAGCATAATATATCGGATATGCTTCGGATATGGCAGTGACATATGTATTGGATATATCCAGCTACAAATTGTGCCTGTCATTTGTCTCAGTGTCAAAGCTACATATATAACGGGTTCCACCATGACGTACTAAATATCTTATAAAGTAATTTAGTTCCACCAAAAGTTGAGCAGTTCCAGAGAGGACCTCAATAATTCAATTTCCAATTACAATGTGAAACCCTTTACCCATGCTCCTAGTAAGAAATGAAATTAGAGCAATGACAGGACACCCTCTCCAATTTTTAAGTTATATATTGGATGTTTCAGGTTCACTTTTACGAGGTCTGGTATCATCTGTAAGCTTATCATATCTGTACGTTTCATGTAAAGAAGGTGATCAAACATTTGAAAATGTCCCAAAAGAAAAAAGAAGGATACCTCCTCTTTTGAAGCCAAGCTTGCTGCTGAGCTTGTTGACGGGAAAGGTTCCGATAGTAAAACTGGAACTGTAAACAGGTAGCCGTGTTAGCAACATCCAAGCATATGACACACTCCACAGAAAGGGAAAAATTGACCCAGGAAGAGAAGGACCAACCTTTTGCTGTTCCATTGACAAGTCATCCATGCACTCAATCAAAAATTCCACGTTCCTTTCCAAATATGGATTGGTTGACAATTGTAGGCGCTCATAATCACACTGACACGCAAGGAAAAGGAAACCATTCAGTAACAATTTGTCAAGGTAGATTTGATTATTTGAGAATTCTGCCAAGATAAAAACAAAGCTACCTGAGTTACAGGTGTATCAGGTTCAAGTTCAGTCATGAATGCACTTATGAGAGCTGAGTTTGAAACTTTAATCTGTCCAAAAGAGATGGCAAAATTGAAATGTGTTAGAAAACTGAAGCATGCTTTCTTCTGTAACTTTTCTCTCACTAGAAACTACGAACATAACTCCTCTGAAGTTTCCATGGTTACAGACTAAAACCAAGATGGCACAACCACTTCATGGTATTACTCAAAGAATCTTAAATTTATCTCATCAAAGAGTGTGGAGAAGAAATACACGTCAGACATTGAGTTAAACTTTAAAACAGCACACAGATCAAAAAAGTAAAGAATCCTCTTGCTGGGCAAAAAGGGCTAATAATGAGAAATACATCTGAAGCAACAGTCTTTCAAACTAATACAAGCGCAAAATGGCAATCAAGAAGCAAATAATGTCGCATTGTTGAAAAATCTGGTCATAAAAGGATAATAGTTACACATGAAAATATAAGTATGAGAAAAACAAAGTGGATAAGAAGCATACCGGTATCTCTTCAAAGATGTCGACCCATGAAAGATTCTTTTCCCTCAACCTAGAAATAAACCAATATCAGCAATAGATTAAGTTTGCTATGTCCAAAAAAATTATCCTGGGGGAAAAGGAGAATGCAAGAATGAACATACTTCTCTCCAGTAAAGTTGTTACTCTTGTAGAGTTCCATGAAAGAATCGGAAAGCTTCAAGGCCTTCAATGCTAAGACGCCATGGTTGGATCTTGATGGATCATAGACAATGCAAACACAACGTTTAATATTCTCCTGAAATACAAAAGGCCATCGAGTCCAAGTACAAGGGATTATTCACATGAGCAATTGGGACAGAAACAATTAAAGAGCAGCTGATCCAACAAGAACATAAGAAAATTCTACAAGAAAACTTATTTCTTTACAGAAATGAATATCCCATTCATCAAAGCAACAATGATGAGAAAATTTAAGTATCTTTTTCCATAGAGCAAATACAAAACATAAGCAAGCTAGGAAGAAATTAAAACACCTTCTGTTATTCAGTTTGAAACAATCCATGGATGTTCTGGTCAATTGTTGCTAGGAGTTGGCTTTCTGTAGCGAATTAACTCAAGCTCTTAAACAGGTAAAAGATTTCGTGTTGCACATCTTGGGTTCAGATGATGATATGCGGAAAGTCTATCAAGAAACTTGATCTCAAAATATTTCATCGGTGGCATGACACTTTCCTATGCTACTGAACTCCCTCAATACGTAATAAGGAGAGATAAAGGCAAGAGAACCAGAAGGAGATTAGAGTAGGCCCAATAGTCACACATTTATGTCCTGAAATTCATTTTCCTTTTTGCAGACTCTTGAATGATGCATCAATCTACAGCACCTCCACAAACTTCCTGACTAAGCAGAAGAAATATAAACATTGCATGAGAGGAGACGCGAACAAATATGAAGTTAGTTTTGGTTTTTCTTGTAAATCACACACACACACACATCCCAGTATTATCAGCACATGAACCAGAACAAGTGTAACTCCATTACCAATACACGTAATTTCAGAATCCAAAAACAGAGATGGAGATGGACAGAATCGTAAATGAGAAATGTACCTGGTAATTCAGGAAGGTTTCTATCAATTCCACAGTTTGAAAAGAGCCAAATAAAGTTGATTGATACCTAGAATATAAATACCAAAGAAAAAATCATAGTCGGGCATATTACCAATAATCATATGACAAGGATAGAAGCAGCAATAGGAATGATAATCTGCACCAGGTGTATCCTCTGCGAGGAAGGTTATGAAAATGCAAGGAACTTATCATATACTCCACGCTTATCAGTATATGTTTTCTAATTTATTTGAAGTAAACGGTGTGTGTCAGAAACTCCAAAAGAACTACTGCTGAGTTGGAAAAATGATAGGACTTCAAGTAGCTGCTAGGATGCTTTGAAACACTGTACTAGCAATTGTTTGGAGGATAGTCTGGAAGGAAACAAATCAAAGCTACTTTGTAGGCTAGAAATTCAAAACATAGATGTATATCCCTTTCTAGCTTTTTGGTTTAAGAACGAAAATGTAAGGGAAGCTGAGGGGATGATAGATTTCTTCAGTTCATTTCATTTGCAGTAAATGAATTTTTTTTTTAAGGATTCGATTACGATGAGCAAGTCAGAAATAGTTGGTTGTAGTAAGCAGTAAATGAATTGGATTTAGTTTTTTTGTAAATGAACATCATAAGCACCCCTTGGGTGCTACAGATAATAAAATTCCTTATTACGCATAAAAGAGCTACATTTTCTTTTATAACTAGATTATTTTCCCTTAAAGCCAAACTGCAGAAAGAATCCCTGCTTGTAACTTCAGGATTTTTTTTTTGTAACTTCAGGAAATGACATTGGTACTTCCAGAAAGATGTACAAACTTTGCGTGAAACAAAAACCACTTCCAAGATTTGAACTATCATTTCACTCATTCTTCTATACTTCTCTCTGATGTTGTCAAACAAGAAAGTAGTCATACCAACCAACGGTGTTGTTGTCAACATTAACCTCTCTCAGGCATCTCATCATTTCAAGCTGATAATTAGCACCCTCAGCCTCGAGCTCCTCATCTTCTTCACGAACCTGAACAAAATATATGTTAAGAAGACATCTATTCATTAATGAATCTAACACAACAAATTATGCATCAATATAAGGAAGAAATGCTAGAATCCAACATACCGGAAATGGAAAACAGTTAGTGACTTCTAAAACACTTCCAACATCCAATCCAAGAAGTTGTCCAGTGACCAAAGCTGGGGAAAACTCCTTGCAATGCTTTATTATCTTCAGAATGACCTGTTGAACACATACTTATACCATTAGAATCCAATAATTCTACTATCGCGTCCAATCTTTCCAGGACCATCTGGTATCTAACTGTGCGATACAACCCATCATGGGCAATCCTCTCGAAGCAGAAATGGGACAATAATTTAGTATGAAAGAGTATATTAAAGATAAAAGATACATTCTAACGAACTCATATAAGTCACCATCTATATAAGAGACCTGGTTGAATATAGTAACCAATGTGTTTCTTACATTGTTTTCTTATACTAGATGAGATGACCCATAGCCGTTGGTCCTTTGAGTTGCTTCAATCACATAATTAACAAGTTTGTCTCCAACATATTATAGTTCCTCCTAGAAGCCATTCAGTGGAGTGTGTTATGGAATAAATTAATTGAGTTCAACTCAGTTGTAAGTCAGAAACCATATTGCAATCCTAGATTAACATTTAACAGAAGCCATCAATATTAACTTTTTCTTTATGAAAAGCTAAAGAACTGATTAATATTAGCTTTAGATCAAAGGAAAAAGGAAAAGATGGCAATCCCCAGTCCAAAATGAAAAGAAGGCAAGCTGGTGCGCATCAGATAATTACTCAGTTTTACAACAATAAAAGTGTGAAAAAAGCAACGGCAATAACAACTATGCCTCAATCCAAAGCCAGTTGGGGTCAACTATATGAATCTTCCAAATCCATTCCGCGCCATTTCAACCTGTTTCATTCCAATACTTGATAATTTGTCTTTTTAGATGAATCAATCCCAACTAATGTAAGTGTACAAGCACTGGTACGTAATATAATTGTAGCAACAAGATTATGCCTTATCCCAACTAGTTGGTATTACCTATATGGATTATTAACTTCCAATGTGTAATGTTCTTCGCTAAGTCCGCAAGTATTCTAAGTATTGTTTGTAATAAGCAGCTTAAATAAATAATCACGACCAATACTTGAGGTTTTGAAACCTTCATTACAAATACATTATCTCGCAACACGGGAAGTAGCTTATAAGACGAGTGGCAATACTTCGTTTTCTCGGCCAAATCAGAGACGGTGAGGAACCAACTAATTAACAAGCATCAAGTATTACAAGTCTATCATTACATAACTACACAAAAATCATGAGTTTTTTTAATGTGGTATCAGAGCAAACTTGTGCACATTTCGACTCCATTGCAATTTGAACCTAAGACCTCATGGTTCTTCTCGCAATTCTTTGACCACGCCCTTTGGTTTGATCAAAGTTACAACTTTTAGCTTTAAAAAACACCTATTAACAATCCTAATCCTCGGTAAAATACCGCTTAAGAATCTACAGCGATTATAATCAAACAAATTCAAATCTATAAACAAAAATGGACAGAAATAGAGTAAGTACCAGCCCTTCAATCTGAACAACTCGCAGCGGCGGTGCAGCAGCTTCTTCTTTAGCTGCTACTTGCAAAAATGACCTCGGGTTTGCTGCTTAACCACAAGAAAAGGTCAATTGCCAAACTGATTCTGCACAAAATACTCATTATAGATGCAAAGTGAAAAATTTTACATACCATTTGCCATAATGAAACAGATTGAAAGATATCACTGTGCTGAAAGCGATCGAAACCAAAACTCTAATTGCTCGAGCTGATGATGGAGGAGAGATTTCAGATGTGTGAAGGATTTTCAATTTGGGCCGGCCCATAGGGCCTTATATATATTGGGCCTGACGAAGAACAAACAATGGGCCAGATTTAAAAAAGAAGTAGAATTAACTCGATTAGCCATTCACTCAATCGCTTAAACTAAAAATAGACGGTACAAGTGTAACATACGTATAATTTATATTTTATATGTGTATTATCACGTACAATTAATATATAATCTATGTCTATTATTAAAAAAAAAAATAATGAATATGACCGGCTATTTTCTGTAAAGATTCCGAACATAAATATTTCTTTACAAGGGTCATGGCTAGTAAAAATGACACGAGGTAGCCGCTTGTAATACCCCAATTTGAAATGTATCCAGAATTTTCAAACTATTTAAAGTTTAGAAGTTTGAAATTTGAATGCAGCTCAAACTTCAGCCTTGGTTATGTTTGATTTTGAGGAGGTTGAACGTCAAAATAGGTTTTAAATTTGGTTACCTTTTAAATGATGCCCTTAAAATCAGTTATTTGTGCGATTCGCCTGGTAGCTATGGTGAATAAGCAACTACGGCCTCGCGTGTTTTCACTTAATGGAGGTTTGAATCTCAATTTTTCATATCTCAAATATTGAGTGTATTTATTTTTTAAAGTTTGAATTTTAATTATTCAGATCTAATCATTAAATGTGTTTATTTTTTTTACTTCACAACCGCTTAATGGTTCTGAAGTGGTCTGTATCATTAAGATCTATAACAGAGATTTAATTTTATTAAAATACTATCATCCATATTCATTATTAACTGCCGTCATCGCCTACCATTATCAACTACCACCATGCCACCCACCACCACCATCATCCTCAATCATAGCCGCCACCATTGTCGACTACCACCACCCACCATCCCCACCACTCTCACCACCATCATTCTCAACGATGACCAAAACTCATCCACCTCAACTACCACAATTAATTACCCAATCACCATCAACAACCGTAGTTGGATCTGCCCATCATTATAAACTACCACCACCCACCACCATCTTCCTCAATCACGACTACCACCACCATCACCCGCCATTATTAACTATCACCACCCACCACCACCATCCTTAATCATAATTGCTGCCACTACTAATCACCACTAGATACTACCCTAAACTACCATCATCAACCAAATATACCATCAACCACCATTTTAATCGGCATTCACAAGTACTACCGTTAGCCATCACCACCAGCAACTATCATATTTTAAAAAGCTATACATTTTAGTGATGAAATATTAGATTAATTAATATTTTATTTAAATTTTATGTTTATTAATTTTTAAATAAACATAAATTTTATACATTCAGATGTTAAAATCAAACAGTCTTAATCATTTAGTATTTAGATCTTAATACACATCTTAATATTCAAATGTATATTCAAATTATACCTTAATCTTAATACATATCTTGATATTTATGCGTATAATCAGACGTCTTCATCTTTTAAAAAAAAAAAAATAGGCCTACAGGCCTCTGCTAAAACATGATAAGAATGTGATATGATGGACTTTAATATGCAATCTCTTCTATTTTATATGATTCGTTAAAGTGTTATTTGGCAATTTCTTTGCTGCTTATTTTAATGACTCGTTAAATGTACTATTATTACCGATTGATGTTACGAAATTAATTCTTGTAAAGATACTATTTGAGATTAGAAAGACTGGTTTTTTTTCTTTTTCTTTTTCTTTTACAACTTATCAATTGTCATATTTAAATAAAAGACACTAATAGCTAACAATCTCATAAAATATCATGGAACCAACCTCTGCAGATTAATATTTCTAATACACAATAATTAAGAAAATTCCACACTGATTGTCGATCCTTGTAGAGAATATTTACATGTACTTAAAATATTTTCCCCTTTTTCTTAAATTAAGTACAAACAAGATGTGAGGTGCTTATTTCCGTTAATTTAATTATTTTACGGGTAATAATAGGAATTTTTTACGCAAATAGCCCGGCTAGATTATATACTGATTATATAGTATTTTACACCTTAAATTTTTTTTTTATATATATTCCTCAACTTTTTGTTAATTAAACAGTCGGATGAGCGCTCTTTTGGTGAATTTTTGCGGACAGGTACACCTTTCTTTTCTCTATTTGTGTCATTTTTCTTTTTAAAAGAAAAAATCATAGCTGAAAATGAAACCCAACATCAGAAAATCAATTTTTTTTTAAAAAGAAAATATTTTTATGAACACTAAGCTGCAAATACTTTATTCACTAACAATTTAGTTAAAAATAAGAAAGAGTTGAAATTTAATGAAGAAATAAAAGTGTACCAGGCAGTAAGCTCTCTCAACATATATCATTATTCTACGTAAAAACATGGTATCAAAGGGAGTATGTACAGTATATTTTTTTCTTGCAAATTGTTATATTATACTTATTTCTTATGCAGACAACCAATCAAATCCATAGTGTACTTTTTAAAAAGTAAATAGATCCCTAGAAAACTACTTCGTTCGTTTTAATTTATGTGAACCTATTTGACCGAATACGAAATTTAAGAAACAAAATGAAGACTTTTGATATGATCCTAAATATCCATAATATTTTTGTGGATATAATTCATTCGAAACGCATGGTCTTAAACATGACATTCATTCGTGTGGCTCTAAAAGCCCCTCATTAAGGGTATAATTTGAAGTTTAAATTAATTTTTTTTCAAATTTAGAAAGGATCCATTTTTCTGAAACGAGCTAAATAAGAAATAGATTCATATAAACTGAAACAAAAGGAGTAGCATACAAAAAATAATAATTTTTACTTTGTCGGTGCGAGTTAGATTTTTCACCTTGTTACTCTATTTTCTCTTCCTCTCCCCTATGTATATTTTTTCCCCTTAAACAACGCAAACAATTAAGGAGCTGTTTGGATTCGTTCAAAAGTTGGTCCCCCTCCCTCTAGATTACCTACATGGTATCAATTATCCCATCGGAACCACCACACAAAAATAACCAAATGGATGTGGAAGAAACACTAACAGAATCATATAAGGAAATGTTACTCGACAAACAGGCAGTAAGTCAAACAGAGTATTATGATGAGGAACCCTCCCCAATCATCAAAGACGATAAAGGAAAAGGTATTGAAGGCTCAATTACCCTCTCACAGGAAGACAAGAAACACATATACCAACCATGGCGTTTTTCAGCAACCATAAAGGTCTTTGATCGTAGAATATCACACCATTATCTTTGATCTAAACTGACTGATCTATGGAAACCATCCGAACAGTTAATCTTGATTGATCTAGGATGAAATTTCTTCATTGTCAAATTCGATCTAGAGGAAAATATGGCTAAAGGCACTACACCTAGGCCCATGGTTCATTTATGAAAATTTCCTATCAGTACGTAAATTGGAACTGAAATTCATCCCACAAGAAGCTACACTATCTTTCTCGGCCATTTGGATTCGTCTACCACAACTACCAACTAAATTCTATGATAAAGAAATATTGAAAAAAGTTGGGAAAAGCTTGGCAAATTATTCGAAATTGGCTCATGCACATCTTCAACACTAAGAGGAAGGTATGCACACATTTATATCCAAGTCCCTTATGAAATACCGGTGGAAACATCAGTCATCACAGGTGATCACAAGCAAACAGTGATCTATGAAGAAGAAGAGACTTTGTGTACAATGTGTGGAAGGATATGCAACACAACAAAAAATTATAAATTCATAAAATTTTCACCAACACCATCACAAGAAGTCCCTGAAAGTTCATAAATGCACACCAAAAAGGAGGAGGATGATAGATGGAAGACAGTAACCTTTCCTAGTCGAAAAAATCCAGCTACCAACCTATGAATGGAAGGAATAGTTGAGCAGGAAAGAAAAATGAACAACATCATGCACAAAAAACATAAAAAATCCAGGTAAAGATGTTCGATGCAAATTCTGTTAAGTTCTTAAAAACCAAAACCTTTCAATACAATTCAAAATCTAATAATGCACAAACAAATAATTACAACAGGCCTAGTGGCCCAATGAATAAACATATGCCTACCTACTCCAAAAGAAAGGCGAGGATGAGGCTCGTTGAAACTGATACGGATAAATATGATGGACCCTCTCAAGCAGCCTCAAAAGAGGTTCCCATCAGTAACCCGACCTTAAACCTACACCCAGCTAGCGATTCAAATTTGGGCCATCACGTCAAACAAATCAGCCAATAGGGTCCATACCCAATCGGATCCCCCAGCCGAAATAATTATCCCTTCCCCAATACCTACGTGCCCTTTACTCCCCTCTTAGCAGAAAAACTCACCACAATCCATGGACACTCACGTGGCTCACCTGAGAAATCACCCAAACTCAAGTGACATGACACCCTCCGTCCACTCTAACAGATACTTCATTAATTATGAATCCAAGTTACAAGATGCAATTACCGATGACCTTTCCACTGATCAAGATCTCACACCAAACAAAGCCATTATGAACCCTCACACAAACATAACCCCCAACTTTACCCAAAGAGGAAAAGCAAAAAAAAACACAAAAATAGAAAAAAACCCAACAACCACCCATCATAGTGATGTCTCTCCTACTGTCGCCAGAACACTCACCGGGATCATGGCTGGAGATGGCATTACAGGGCCAAGGGCTAGCCTATAATTTCATTATGGGGAACCAACCGGTCACCCTAATCATGCAAAACCCAGCGCATCTAGCGAGGTTAATGGTGGAGGCACTAAAAAGGGCTTTGGCAGCCTTTGGCCCAAGCCTCTGACAGGCGATGACTCTCAACGGCAACATGCAACCCAATCTAGACCTAACGCTGATCAACAACTTCATCTCACAAGTTTTTCAATCAATCCCCTTACTCTCAGATCCAGTAGCAGAGGACCTAGCAACATCTCCAATCTTTGTAACTATAGAGCCCTAATCCCAACAAACTTCACCGTCTTCTGCTCCAGTCGAGAAGAGCCAGTCGCTGCCTTTAGGTTACATTATAAAGGAGATAAATAAAGCCATGGACCTCCTGAAAGGGAACAAAATCATTTGAAAATAAAGGGAGCAGGTTATGAATACTTATGCACGGACTCCCTCCTACTAGACTCAGTCAGGGCGATAGAGTTCAGTGTGGAGAACAACGAGATTCTTGTGCTCCAGTGTCCCAGGAATCTGACCTAATGTAGATTGAGTTTGGTCTCCCATCACAGTCAAGGTGTGACAAATCCACTTCTGAATCTAACCCCAGTTCCGAGCATGAGAGTAGGAACCAAAAGAAACCATTGACGCCTCCCCAGGGGATGGAGAAGGCCCATAGAAACCAGTCCCCCACCTGCCAACCACCCCTAGTGAATTACATCATATGAAATATTAAGGGTGGAAATAACACGGAGTTCAGGAGACACTGCCTTGACATGGTCCAGCTCCACAAACCAGCAATGCTGGTACTGCTAGAAACAAAAATGGCTGACCATAAGAAGCTGATTGAGGATTTGCATTTTGACATGCTCATCCAGTCTCCGACAGTGGGGTTGTCATGTGGGATTGTTATGATGTGGAAGGTGGATTATGTGCAAGTTGATGAGGTGTCCACTACCCCTCAAGGCATCTGTCACAGGGCTAATTTTTTTCGCAAATGGCACTGCGCAGCAGAAGCCTGACACTCAAGCTACTCAACCTTTCTTTTCAGCAAGTTTGGCCTTACACCAACTTTGTCAGCAATATATAAAGAGAACACCATCAAATACAGGAAAATCCCAACCTTTGTATTAATACAAAATCTACAAAGGAAACTCATTTTGCTATGAACACAAGTCGTTAATAGCCCACTTCGTCTAGCCAAGATCATAAGTCGATCTTGCCCACTAAGACCTGCCCAATGCCCAGCCTTAGCCTCTTTTTGAAACACTTAGAAACCCTCACGTTTCTTTCTTGTTTCCCTTACTTTGGTATGAACACAAGTCGTTCACAACCCACTTCGTATAACAAAGATCACAAGTCGATCTTGCACACTAAGACCTGTTCAATAGCCATCCTTAGCCCCCTTTTGGAACACTTAAAAATCCTCACGTTTCTTTCTTGTTTCCATTACTTTGCTATGAACACAAGTCGTTCACAGCCCACTTCGTCTAGCAAAGATCACAAGTCAATCTTGCACACTAAGACCTGCCTAATGCCTATTAACTTAGAGTTAATAGGCATTCACTTACTCCAATTAAGTACATATTAACTCACTTAAGAAATTCATCAAACACCTTGTATGCGTGCTGTTGTGAGTAAAACCACTTTAGTAAAGAGTTATATCAACTCCCCTCAAAACTCCTTGAGCCAATACGCAGGCTCAGTCCAATTTATACCCGTCAAACAATCGATTCTACAATAACCAGCACATTTTAATTAATTTTAAAGTTTCACACCTAAATATGGAACTTACTGTTGATACAGAGAAAGAAGGAATTAACTATTCAATTCTTACCTACTACTACTGTAGGATAACTGACAATAGAGAATTTAAATATTCGAGTTCAAGAATTAGTGATTTGTAAAGAAACCTAGAACTTCCCGTTGCCTGCGTGAGTATTGAGCAGCAAGGCTGCCTCTGCTTTGTTTCGTCCAAGGCTTCGAGCCTTTTCTTACAACAACCCACTTTGGGCTTTAGGAAATCACGTGCTCTTTTTTTTTTATTATTTTGTTTTTGTTTTGGATTAACTAGTATTTAACTATACTCACTCCTAAAAACTATTAATATTAACTTTATTAATATTCTCGTATTTATATATTAATTATTTATAAATAAATAAGTAACTCAAAATTCAATCGTAAGGGTTTAAATCCGTAATAGAAGTATAACTTTTATGCACTCAAGACAAGGAAAAAAAATTAAACTCTATATTGAGCGCGTCTTGAAAGTTTTATAGATTTGAAGAATGTTACAATCTTCTCCCTTTAAAAACATTCGTCCTCGAATGTTGCTAGAGCCTTTTTCTTAAGCTAACAATCATTCCGTAAGTCCTTGAACTTCTTAAGTTTTTTTAGCACTACTCACTTTCCCAAGGGGCTCAAAATTTTGGCCAACTCCTTGAATTTTTAAAAATTTCGACAGAGTCTTCCTTGTAAATTGGACTATTCCAAAAAAAATATCCCTGTCATCAATACCACAACTACACCAACAACAACTAAATATACTGCAGGCCATTCATAGGCACCATACACAGCTCATAAACTAATTACTCACATTCTGGCAAGGAGGTACCACAATAACCAGCCAAAATCTAAAGCACAACACTTCAACAAAAGTAAATTACTTTAATAAATTAAATGTACTCTGGCATGGTATTAAATTATTTAATAACTAAATATACTCTGACTGAAACTAAAATACTTCAACAACTAAGTATAATCTAGTAAGGACATAAACACTTGCTAACTTGTATTTAATAAATGAAATATGAATGCCAAACCAAACCTAGGTTCACATACCTTGTTCCTCAAATAAATAAGGATACTTCTTCCTCATCTTCCTCGACCTCCCACGTAGCCCTTTTGAATCATGATTATTCCACAAAACTTTTACCGATGCTATATCTTTTGTTCTCAATTTTCTTACTTGCCTATCGAGAATTTTATAGGAACCTCTTTATAAGTCAAGCCTTTTTTAATTTCTATGGTATCGCCAAGTATTATATGCGACTCATCATGAATGTACTTTCTAAGCATAGACACATAAAAGATAGGATGAACAGAGGACAATTCAACGGGCAATGCTAGTTCATAAGCCACTTTTTCCTTCTTTTCTATAATCTCATAAGGCCCGATAAACCTAGGACTAAGTTTCCCTTTCTTACCGAACCTCATAACTCCTTTCATTGGTGAAACTTTCAAAAACACTTTATCACCAATCATGAACTCTATGTCACGATGCCTCTTGTCAGAATAGGACTTTTGTCGACTTTGAGCCGCTTTCAGTCTTTCTCTGATTAGCTGGACTTTCTCTAAGGCCTCACAAACAAACTCTGAACCAATCAACGACACCTCTGCTGGTTCAAACCAACCCATTGGAGACCTAAATCTTTGCCCATACAACGCTTCATAAGGAGCCATACCAATGCTGGTCTGATAGCTATTATTGTAAGAAAATTTTATAAGTGGTAAGTGATCATCCCAATTACCTTCAAAATCTACAACACATGCTTGTTTCGAGAGTCTGAATGTTCCTTTCTACCTGACCATTGGTGCGTGGATCGAAAGCCGTGCTCAAATTGACCTTGGCACCTAATCTTTTCAGAAATGCCTACCAAAAATGTGACGTGAATTGAGGGCCTCTATCAGATATGATTGAAACTGGATTACCATGCAACCAGACTATTTTTTTGATGTACAACTACGCATACTGCTCTGCGGAATCTGTCGTCTTTACTGGTAGGAAATACGCGGCCTTTGTTAGTCGGTCTACAATAACCCAAATTGAATCATGCTTACGGTATGTGCGAGGCAGACCTACTATGAAGTCCATATTAATCATCTCCCATTTCCACTGTGGTATCTCTATATCTTGAGCTAGGCCACCAGGCCTCTGATGCTCGGCTTTGACTTGCTTACAATTCAAACATTTGGCCACATGATTTGCTACTTGCTTCTTCATGCCTTTCCACCAATACAACTCTCTCAAGTCTAGATACATTTTGGTAGCACCTGGGTGGATAGAGTATCTCGAGCTGTGAGCTTCTTCCATTATGGCCTTCCTAAGACCGTCTACATTAGGCACACATAACCGATCATTCAACTTCAAAACTCCATCACTTACTAGAGTGAAAGTAGTGATTTCTTTGTTTCTCACTCCTTCTTTTTATTTCAGTTAGTACAGATCTTCGTCTTGCTTAGCTTTAACATGCGCAACGAGAGAGCATTGTGCTAAGGCATAAGCAGTTATACCTCCTTCTTCGGTCTCATCCAACCTAATTCCATCATTTGCTAGTTTTTGAATTTCTCGACCCAAAGATCACTTTTGTACTGCAAGATGGGCCAAGACACTCATTGACTTCCTACTAAGTGCATCTGCTACCACATTATCTTTGCCTGGGTGAAAAAGATATTGATGTCATAATCCTTCAATAGCTCGAGCCACCTTCTCTGTCTCAAATTTAATTCTTTCTGATAGAAAATGTAGTGGAGGCTTTTGTGATCTGTAAACACTTCGAAATGCAAACATCACTGCTGCAAGCTCCAAGCCGTGTGTAGGCTATTTCTTCTCATGATTCTTTAACTGCCTGGAATCATAAGCAATAACTTTTCCATCTTGCATAAGAACACAACCAAGTCCAACTCCGGAGGCATCACAATACATTGTGAACCCACACGAACTTGTCGGCAAGGTTAACATAAGTGCAGTGGTCAACTTCTTCTTTGACTCTTGAAAACTCTGCTCACAAGCGTCTGACCACTGGAACTTAACTGCTTTCTAAGTCAACTTAGTTAATGGAACTGCAAATGAGAAAAATCCCTCTACAAACCTTCTATAGTAGCCAGCTAACCCCAAGAAACTCCTGATTTCGGTTGGCATTGTCGGCCTTGGCCAGTTCTTGACTGCTTCTGTCTTCTAAGGGTCTACTTTTATGCCTTCACTAGATACCACATGGCCTAAGAATGCCACTAACTGCAACTAGAACTCACATTTTGAAAATTTGGCATAAAGCTCATTCTCCTTCAAGGTCTGCAAGGCTATCCTGAGGTGTTCTGCATGTTCATCCTTGAGCGTAGAGTACACTAAAATATCGTCTATAAACACAATTATAAAGGTATCAAGGAATGGCTTGAAAACTCTAGGTCCATGAATGCAGCTGGAGCATTTGTCCGCCCAAAGGACATTACTAGAAATTCATAGTGCCCGTCTCGAGTTTTAAAGGCTGTTTTAGATATATCCTCTTCTATGATTCTCAACTAATGGTACCCTGGCCTCAATTCTATCTTTAAAAAGTACTTTGCACCCTAAATTTGATCAAATAAATCATCAATTCTTGGCAGTGGGTACTTGTTCTTAATAGTAACTTTATTCAACAGCCGATAGTCAACGCACATTCTGAGAGACCCATCTTTCTTCTTGACAAACAAGATCGGGGCATCCTACGGTGAAACATTTGGCCTGATGAAGCCCTTTGTCAAGAAAAAGAAGGACTTCAACTGTCCCCTCAAATCATTAAGTTCTACTAGAGCTATCCTATAAGGAGGTATAGATATGGGCTGAGTGCCTGGCATGAGATCGATGCCAAAGTCTATGATTCTTTCAGGAGGAAGTCCGGGAAGGTCATCTGGGAAAACTTCTAAAACTTCTCTAACAACTGGCACATACTAAAGAGCTGGTGGTTCTGATTCTGAATTATTGATGTGAGCCAAATAGGCGAGACACCCCTTACCGATCATTCGTTATACCTTAAGGTAAGAAATAAACTTACCTACAAGCGATGCTGAACTACCCTTCCACTCTAAGACTTCTTCATTTGGAAATGGAAACCTGACTATCTTGGCACGACAATCTAACATGGGATAGCAAGAAGAAAATCAATCCATACCCATGATCACATCGAAATCCACCATTTCTAACTCTATAAGATCGGCCTCAGTGCTGCTACCTTGAACTGAAACTATACAACCTCTATAGACTCTTGTGGCTTTCACTGACTCGCCAACTGGAGTAGATATTGGAATGACTCACTAAGTTGTTGCGGTTCTAGCCCAAGGTTAATTACAAAGTATGGAGTCACGTACGAAAACTTTGAAACTAGAACAATTATGGCATAAGCATTATGTGAGCAGACTAGAAGTATACCTGTAATAACTTCTGCAGATGCCTCTGCACTCTAAAGATCAAGTGTAGCAAACAAACAAGGTTGTCCTCCTCCCTGAGTAACTCGATCTGCACCTCAGCCTGTCCCATGCCCGGTCTGGTTTTGAGAACCACGAGCCTAAAGTCGTGCAACTGTCGTAGCTGAGGAACTAGAAGGGCGAGTAGACCCCCCAATAAAATTACGTTGCAACTTTGAGCAGTTTGCCTTTATATGACCACTGTCTCCGCAGTGATAGCAACCTTGGAAACCGAGCTTGCATTGACATGAATGTTGGCGCTTACATGTACCATAAAGACCTTGTTGTTGTGAATGCTGCTCAACGTGACTCTTTCTATATGAGGATGGTGTCCTAAAATACTGATTCTGACGAAACTGGTTTCCATAACTCTGAGTACGTCTGAAGATAGACCCACCACATAACTGATGACTGGACTAAGTTGGTGCTAATGACCCCTTATTGAAGGAACCCTTTCCTCCTCCGCTGGATGTACCACTAAATCCACCCCATGTCCGAGCTTTCTTGTTCTGCTCTCTTTCTTCTCTTCTTTGTTGTCTGTCTTTTTCTAAGTGCTTGCTAAAACCCACAATAGAAGAGAAAGCTGTCATTCCTACCGCTGTAGCTGATGTCGTATCCTTAATGAGGTAAGCCAAACTGCCAACAACCCTGCGAATCTTTGCTTTTTCTATCTTAACCATGTGAGGAGCATGCTTAGCCAAACTTATGAATTCCATGTAGTACTCTTGCACACTTTTATTCCCTTGCTTGAGCTGCTCGAACTCTATAGCCTTTGCTTCCCCATCCTTTTCTGGTATAAAATTAGCCATGAAGGCCTCTTCAAATTCTTCCAAGTAGGCAGACCATCATCTTCATCTCTTTCCTTTTCCCACATCTCAAACCAAGCGTCAGCCACATCTCTAAGCTGGTAGGCAGCCAGCTCCACAGCTTCATCATCAAATGTCTTCATCGCTCGGAAGACTTTCTTGACACCCTCTAGCCATAATATTGGCTCTTTAGCAACTATAGTACCACGGAACAGCGAAGGACTCAACTTCAAAAATTCATCTACTCTTGAGGACTCATAATTGTTCTGTCTATTTGATTGAGGTAGATTGTCATCTCTGCTCTCGTTCTGGTGTGCCATGGAGGCTATAATATCTCCGTAGCACTGTTCACAATGTTATACATCTGACCCACCTTTGGAGATATAGTTGTCTGAGCTAGAACTGTTGTTGGGGATGGCACTGGATGCTGAGGTACTTGCTCATCATGCTCCACCCCTTTTTCATGTTCAACCCGGGGTACTTGCACCCCCTTTGTGGATTTACCCCTCTTTTTCAAAGTTGAAGACTTCTTAGTTCTACCTTAAGATACAATAGTAGCAATAGTTTCTTGAGCAACATCCTGAGTGTCGGTGTCAGAGTTGTGAGTACGAGCCATTTCTGCAAGTTTTGGAGAAGCAAATACATTAGATAATTTCTTAGAGGTAGGCTCTACCACACGATCTAAAGTATGAAAAAAATGAGACTTTTCCTAAATGTTTGTAGCTTCCTATTTATAAGTATGGCGCGCTTCATACCCATAAACAAGACTTTACTAACACGACTTCATAGACCCCTAAGACTCTATAAACATGATGCTCTGATACCAAGTTTGTCACGACCCATTTTCTAAACAAGCCGTGACTGGAACCTAGTCACTAAATTTGACCGAGCGAACCATCTGCACTTATCAAAACTATTATAACCTCAAACGTCATACGCAACAAAAAGGCAATACTTTAACCAAATACTTTTACTTAATTTGAATGTCTAAAATAACCAACTCCAAAACTTTATTCGTAGTAACTACTGAAATACTGCAAAATTATTATAAAAACAAATGAATCTTAACCCACTAACTGTGTCTATGAAGTCTCTACTGATAAACTGACGCACTACGCAGGACATGAGATTTCCTGACCAGTTCTCTAAGTAAATAAAGAAATAGCTAAATAATGATGACTCAAAGGAGTACTCCACGAACAAAAGCGGAGCTCACCAATAGCACTGGAAGTGAGGGAAGTCCTAACTTGTAGCCTGGTCGCCTGCAAAATCAGCTCCTACGTTGTATCGTAGACCAACGCAGGTTCCCAAAAAAGAACGTCAGTACCATCCATTTTGTACTCAGTGAGTCTCAACGACAGGGAAAAAAACTTTAATAAAATATATATTACAAGCAAAGATTCTAAATGCATGAAAAACATAAAGCTTATAAGAACAATTATAAAATAATTGCATAACGACAGTTTATGAATATTCTAAAGAAATTATTTTCTTTTTTTTTCTTATCTAAAACAAAACACTTCACTTTTTGTTTCGGGAGTTTCAACTATCCTGATTTATTTATGTCTTAGTCACCGTGTAATTGGTACATGTTCGATCCCAGCCTGATCGAATAGGCCCAATCCACGAGGTGATACTCGCTTCATGGTTCTCAGCGCTCGTGTATCATACCTTAGGCTGACTAGGTAAATTCTCAACAACAAGACCCTCGGTTCGTGTGCTCCCTACTTTGGCACAAGTAGTTTCAGGAAGTCAATGCCTTGATCAAGATCCTCGGCCTGGACGATGACCCCTTCTCAGAATAGAGGATACTCCCAAAAATACTTTAATAGTAAATTGCTCTATCTGACCTCGTTAGGATCTAAATCAACTTTCTTGACCATTCAAGTCTAATTTTTTTCTGGAGTAACCTATACATACTCATACAAGTATCGTTAAATGTAAAGCATGAAATAACATTCAAAAGTAATTCTAAAGATTCTTGCTTCTTCATGAATTTTCAACATGAAAATGACATACAAGAATAACACAAAAATCTAAAAATTTATGCACATATATCAGACTAAATCATCTAAACTTTTGCTAGAATAATTCTAAGTTAATAGGCACTCACTCGCTCCAATTAAGTACATATTAACTCACTTAAGCAATTCATCAAACACCTTGTATGCGTACTATAGTGAGTTAAACCACTTTAGTAAAGGGTTATATAAACTCACCTCAAAACTCCTCAAGCCAATACGTAGGCACAATTCTATAACAACTAGTGCATTCTAATTAATTTTAAAGTTTCGTACCTAAACATGGAACTTACTGTTGATACAGAGAAAGAAGGGAATTAACTATTTAATTCTTACCTACTACTAATATAAGATAATTGACAATAGGGAATTTTATATACCTGAGTTCCAGAATTAGTGATTTGTAAAGAAACCTAGAACTTCCCGTTGCCTGCGTGAGTATTGAGCAGCAAGTCTATCTCTGCTCTGTTTCGTAGCATTATGTTTCTCTTTTTTTTTTTTTTTTTTTTTTTTTTGTATAAGGCTTTTTAAGCCTTTTGCTTTTTAAAAGGCCTCTTGCTATTTCGCAAAGGCTTCGAGCCTTTTCATACAACAACCCATATTGGGCTTTAGGTTAATCACGAGCTATCTTTTTTAAGTTTTTTTTTTGTTTTGTTTTGACTTAACTAGTATTTAACTATACTCACTCCTAAAAACTAATAATATTAAATTTATTAATATTTCCCTATTTGTATATTCAATTATTTATAAATAGATAAGTAACTCAAAAGTCAATCATAAGGGTTTAATTTCGTAATAGAAGTATAACTTTTATGCACTCAAGTCAAGATTAAAAAAAAAAATTCTATATTGAGCGTGTCTTGAAAGTTTTATAGATTTGAGGAATGCTACACAAACTGTCAAAAAGATAGCTTGGATAGCTCCCTTGAGAATCGTGAAATCAAACTGGCTAATTTATCTTATAAACCTTTCAAGGCTCCTGGTCCGGATGGGCTTCACCCCTTCTTTTACCAAAGATACTGGAGCATTGTGTGGAAGTCAGTGATAGACTTTTGTAGGTCATCTTTTGACACATTCCATGGATGAAACCATGAACCAAACTCTAATCTACCTCATCCCTAAGTGTCCTCAAGCTACCATGCTCAAAAACATCAGACCTATTGGGCTCTGTCATACCATCTACAAGACTATCACAAAGGTAATTGTTAACAGAATCGAGCCTCTCCTCCCTCACATAATTGGCCCCAGCCAGGCAAGTTTCTTATGCAACAGAAGGGCCTCAGACAATGCTGTTACAGCTCATATTTGTATATGTTAGATCACACCGTAAGTTAACGTAAATTCAAGAAGAGATTATCTTTGATATGATAAGAAGTTAATTCTAATGGTCTTAAATGATACAAGGGTGTATAAGAGTGGTTAATAAGTATTAGAAGTTAAACGAATCAAGGATGTTGTAACCCGTATTTTCGGGTAAAACTAGAGGTGATTAATAGTCCCAAGAGGTCATGTTTTAAGATACTTGAATCATATAATATCCATATCATAAGTCTTGAAGTCAAACGAGTTATGAAACAAAAGTCGACAAAAGTTGTCGCAACTTACGTTCATAATTTTTACTTAAACTTTAGGTCAAATGTCACTGAGCTTTTCTAACAATTTACATGGAATTACGGGTGATCTACCCACCAAATTGAAGATCTATGAGTCTAATTTCTAAAGCATTAAAGCATTTATTGATACTATCTCAGAGTAGAGATATATTTATATTTTTGCGAGACTGCGCCAAAAGCTTTCTATGGGGCCCACATAGGCGGTTGAGACATATGGATATATATAACAAGCCTCAACCCCGTTTTAAGTCATTATTTTTTTAGTATATTCAGACCTTAAAATCCTAAAAATACTCTCTCAAGGTTCTCTCATTATCCAAAACCAAAACAAAGGGCAAACAACACAAATCAAGTGTCGGGAATCCCGTGGCGCTAGTAAGTTTCTTGTTCTTCTTGTTGTTGTTGATTTTTGTGTTGTTCCAACTCGTGTGGGAGGTTGTTTTAAGTGGTTTATGTTTTTTAAAATACTCCCTCAAGTTTTAATATCAATCCTAGGTGATTTCAAGTCTTCTAAAGTGATTCTAGTCCCGAAAAACCCTAATTGATTGTTAGTTTTGCTTCCTTGTTCTTGTGGCAGCATTGGAGGGATATTTCATGGTCAAATTAGAGTTGTTCTTTCTGTTTAAAGGTAAGGAACCTCTTACACTATTAAGATTATCCAAGTTATGGCTAAGTCGTTGAAGCTAGAACTTGTGAGATATATATCGAAAGGCTTGTTAGTAATGTTGTTGGTTGGTGTATTGTTTTGGGAGGCTCAATATGATTATTATTGATGTTGTTTGGGATGTTTGGTGATTGTTTTAACTTGTGAAAAGTCATATAAATAGGGGATGTGTTGTCTGTTTCATCGTAAAATAGGTTGTGGTCGATATATAATAGTTACGACGCTTAAACGATAACGATAATGTTATTTCTCTTATTGTAGACTAAGGAGTCCTGGCATTTGCATAGCTTGAGGTTGGGAAGTATATACAAGGTATATGAGGCTATCCGTTTCCTTCTTTTGCACGATTCCGATTGTACATAATGTAATGAACGAGCTTCCAAAGATACTCCACTCTTAGAAGCTAGCAGTATTTATATTTCTTCCCTTCTTATGGAAGGATTGGTGTTGATGTTACTTCTCTTATTTGTATGTTATCAATGTTGTTGGTACTTCCTGATTCTTATAAGATTCCTGATAAAGAGTTAATTCTAATAACGTGTACGGAGGATACCGACCTTACGTCACTCCGAAAGGTTCAAAATGTGATTCCAATGAGTCCAGCATGCATCATATATATGTATCTATTTTACTCGACCGAGCCACTCTATAGTCGGCCGGGTATGGAACCTATTGTGAAACCACTGATCATTTGGGTTTTACTGAGCTCCACGTGGCCGGGTACAATTATACCGAGCCTTATGATAGCCGGGTATATTTTTACCGAGCCTATTACGGCTGGGTACGATATGATGATGATGATGCCCACAGAGGAGTATGTTTTAAAGTTTTATGTATATATATATATATATGTGTGTGTGTATCATGCATTTCATGTCAGTAGCCCTCAGAGGCGCCCAGATGTTACAGGTTGTATATTCTCTATCCCTATTTATATTACTGTTCTTACTTGTGCTTTCTTGCCTTACATACTCAATACTTTATTTGTACTGATGTCTTTTTTATTTGTGGATGTTGCATGTCGTGCTACAGGTCCTGATAGACAGGTAGGCGAAGCTCCCCAACCATAGTAGGCTGCCCAGTTCAGAGGTTATTTGCGAGATCCCTTATCCGGATTTGCCGTGGTCTTGGTATGTATTTTTGTTATAGACGTTATTGGTATGTCGGGGCCCTGTTCCGGCAATGTTGTAGCACTTATGTTCCTTTAGAGGCTCATAGACAGGTGTCCGCTCATGTATAGTTTGGATTGCCTTGTCGACTAATTTTTGTTGTATAGTCTCTCATGGCAGCTTGTCAGCTCGTACCTTATACATAGCTTCATGATAGCCTTGTCGGCCCATATTATATATGTTCATGCCATTATTTGTCATTGTTGGTTGTTTAGGATTCATGTCTACCATTTATATTGATCTCGTTGGCCCTTATAGATAATAAAAAAGGTTAGATAAAATGTGCATTGGTGCTCGACAGGTATGGCCCGGGTGCCAGTCATGGCCCTCCAGTTTGGGTCGTGACAAATGCCATCATTTTCCAAGAGTACATCACCCACTTTAGGAAAATGAAAGAGAACATGTTCACATGATCCTCAAAATTGACATAGAAAAATCCTTTAATAAGCTAGAGTGGTCCTTCATTAGAGACATTCTATAGGCCTTCAACTTCCCACTTGGGCTAAATAAGTTAATCCTGTCCTGCATTAGCTCATCAAACATCTCAATCCTAGTTAATGGGGATAAGACTTATACCTTCAAGGCTTCTAGGGAAATTAGGCAAAGAGAACCCATGTCCCTATACCTGTTCATTAAGTGCATGGAGAGGCTCTCCAGGCTCATTGATTGGGTTGTTCAGGATGAGCAATGGCTTCCAATTAGTATTAGTAGGTCTGGTCCAAAGAATTCCCACCTCTTCTTTGCTGTTGACCTTACACTGTTTGCAAAGGCAAACATTAGAAACTGCAACACAATCTACTCTATCCTGCAGTTTTTCAGTGAAGCCTCTGGTCAATAAATCAATCTTACTAAGTCTAGGGTGCTCTTCTCCTCTAACATAGAGCCTGACACAATGGATAACCTTACAAATACCCTTTCCATTCAAACTACTACATCTTTTGGTAGGTACCTTGGGTTCCCAATGCTCCATAAGAGACCATCCAATAGTGACTTTCAGTTTATACTAGACAATATGCAATCCAAACTATTTGGCTAGAAAACAAATTGCCTATATATGACCGGAAGAATCATTCTGGCCAAAGCCTCTCTTAGCAGCATCTCAAGCCATGTCATGCAATAATCAAATTGCCCACCAAAATTACCAACCAAAATGATAGAATTTAAAGGAAATTCATCTGGGGTACTACACCAAATAAGAATAAATGCACCTGGTTAGCTGGACAAAGTCACTAGGCAGAATTCTCATGGTGGGCTAGGTCTACAGAAAGCCAAATACAAGAATAATGCCTCCCATGATGGCCTGACCTGGAGGATTTACCATAACACCTCTAGTCTGTGGACTAGAGTCCTAATCTCTAAACACTGTAACTGGAACCATACCCCCAAGAAGCCCAAATCCCCAATCTGACAATGTATATTTAAAGATGGATTGTCCACAAAGGGAACAAGGTGAGCTTCTTCAATGATGTCTGAATTTCAGATCACCTAGCTTAGAGACATGATTGAGGGTCCACTCACCCCTAATGACATTGCTACCAAAGTGGACACTATCTACAGTGCAGGAAACTGGGATACCTCAGTCATCTCCACGAACCTTCCTCAGGATATTATTGATCTAGTCAAATCAACCTTCATACTTACTAACTTTGCCGAGGAAGACATGCTAATCTGGGGTTTGACTCCAAACGGGTGCTTTACCACCAAATCAGTATATACCTTCCTTAGTGTGAGAAAGCACGGGAAAAAGAGAATATATTATTGATATTCTTATTCAATACAAGAAACCCTTATTTATAACTATATTTCACAAAGCATATACTACTCTTCTACCAATGTGGGACAAGACTATTATATATATATATATATATATATATACATACTCTATTATATACATATCTACAAAACTAACACTCCCCCTCAAGCCGGTGCATATAAATCATATGTGCCGAGCTTGTTACATATATAACCAATACGAGTACCAGTTAGGGACTTGGTGAAAATATCTGCAAGCTGATCATTCGACCTCACAAACTTTGTAGTAATCTCTCCTGAGAGTATCTTTTCTCTGATAAAGTGACAATCAATCTCAATGTGTTTAGTTCTCTCATGGAACACAGGATTTGATGCAATATGAAGGGCGGCTTGATTATCGCACACAAGTTCCATTTGACTGATTTCCCCAAATTTCAACTCCTTGAGTAATTTTTTGGTCCATATTAGCTCACATGTTGCCATAGCCATCGCTCGATAGTCTGCTTTTGCACTAGAGCGAGCAACTACATTCTGTTTCCTACTCTTCCAAGACACCAAATTTCCTCCTACTAACACACAATATCCAGACGTAGAACGTCTATCAGAAGGTGATCCTGCCCAATCAGCATCTGAGTATCCAACAATCTGCTCATGACCTCGATCTTCAAACAGTAGTCCTTTGCCTGGAGCCGACTTTATATACCGAATAATGCGTATAACTGCATCCCAATGACTATCACAGGGAGAATTCATAAACTGACTTACAACACTCACAGGATAAGAAATGTCGGGTCTAGTCACTGTGAGATAATTCAATTTACCAACTAACCGCCTATAGCTTGCAGGATTGCTAAGCGGCTCCCCCTGTCCTGGCAGTAGTTTAGAATTTGGATCCATCGGAGTGTCAACAGGTCTGCAACCTATCATCCCTGTCTCCTCAAGAATGTCTAAAGCATATTTTCGTTGAGAAATAGCAATGCCTGAGCTAGACTGGGCAACCTCAATACCCAGAAAGTACTTTAATTTGCCTAGATCTTTTGTTTGGAAGTGCTGGAATAGATGTTGCTTTAGATTGGTAATACCATCCTGATCATTGCCAGTAATAACAATATCA
>MCJB01019989.1:0-28890 GCA_002018475.1 Nicotiana obtusifolia
TGCTATTCATGTTTTTTGTTTTAATATTAAGAGTTAAGGTATCCAAAACATTCTGGTCGTTTATATCGACCGAAAAGTTTTGGATAACAGTTGAAGTAAACCGGGCCTTGGGCTAGGTTACTTTGCAAAACTCCTAACAATGAATCATCAAAGTTTAATAGTCTATCATCTCTTAGTAAGAGACAGAGGGGTGTGTCTAAACCTAATCTGTATAAAGGTTTGACAGCAACTTGTACTAATCCTATGTGGAGAATGTTATACTTTTTGCGATATTGTCGTATATCCTATGCTACCAATAATTTAATGGTTTAAATTGAATTATTGATGGCAACCGTAGATTCACAAGTTTTAATGGTATAATTTTTTATAAAATCAAATTTACCTGGGTGGTAAATAGTATTATCAGATTCTCTTGGAATACTCCAATTTTGTAAATCATTTTCAATTTTGTCAATATTCGTTGCTGCCAAGGACTGATTAATACTATTCAGAGTTGTATTCTTCTCTGGATTCATTTTAGAATTGAGAAGTATACCTATTGATGTTTTCTTTATTAACTTTTAAATAATAATCAAATCTATTTTTGTGTTCGGTGAATTCTCTAAGAGAATTTCGCTGATATTTTCTATTTGGTGAATAATTTCTTTTTGTAGTAGAAATAAACTTAATTATTTTTCTTCTATATTCTAGAAGATTTCATCTATGATTGTTATGAAAACTTAAACATTAAATGAAGGATGTGGATGTTTCATATTATAAAATAATAATTTGTTGAAAATATTTTTGAAAATACTATCCTTAAGGTATGTGTCTACTATCTTTATTATCTAATTCAAGGTTAAAAGGCTCAATAAATCTATACTTTTCTTATAGTATAATGTCTACAGTTTATTTTCTTTTCTGCTTAGAATCAAATTCTTAAGTTCTCTTAGTGATGTTCCTAGTTCTATGTTATCTTGGGGTTTGATAGTTAAACATGTTCACTGTGTCCTGTTGTGTCCTGTCTCTCGCGGCACTCTCAGCCTATGGACGACGGCAACTGACGGCAGCTTAATAAGGTTTAACTAGCATCCTCTAAGGATCCCTCACACTCAGAACAGGGGAACACTTACTTCACACTAGAGAATAAGGTTGGTTCTTAAGCTTTAAGGAAGATGAACAGTAAACTTATACAGGAAGAACAATATAGAGCAATTAAGGCTTATAACATGAAAGAGATAACAAGATTTTGACTACCCTAAGGACAGTATGAGGGGTTTAGCCACTCATACTCATCAACATGGCTCTGAGTTTAATAGTCTATCATCTCTTACTAAGAGACAGAGGGGTGTGTCTAAACCTAATCTGTATAAAGGTTTGACAGCAACTTGTACTAATCCTATGTGGAGAAAGTTATACTTTTTTCCGATATTGTTGTATATCCTGTGCTACCAATAATTTAATGGTTTCAATTGAATTATTGATGGCAACCGTAGATTCACAAGTTTTAATGTTATAACTTTTTATAAAATCAAATTTACCTTTGTGGTAAAAAAGAACAAGGTGATAAATGCTGGTCTTGTGGTAAAACAGGACATAGAGCTAATGAATGTAGAGTCACTAATAAAAAGAAGAAGATTAATCATAAAAGAAGAATTAAAATCAGTCAAAAATTAAGAAATAAATCAAGTCGTCTTGAAAATTTGTAATACATAGTACTATAGACAAAATTTCTTTTTTGACTGTACTATAATTCTTTTGTGCGGAATTTCAGATTCCAGAAGTAAACCGAACTAATTGTTCTGAAGATTTAGGATTGATTCTTTGTTTAAGAATTCCAATGTATCCTTCATCTGAAGTATCGGTTTCAACTATCATGAATGCGTCTGGATTTGGGATTCCTAGACATGGAAGTTTTTGGACAATTAACTTGACTTTTTTGTCTGTGTTTGTCTGTTCTAGACTCCATGGAATAGGATTCTTTCTAAGACGTTTATATAATGGCTCACAGATTTTCCTAATGTTGGGAATGAAATCTGCAACATAATTAAGGCTTCCTAAGAACCTTTGAAGTTGAGTTTTGTCTATTATTTCATCGGGAAATTTGGATGAGAACCCAATGGCTCTACAGATTGGTTTATAAGTTCCTTGATAAAGGTAGTGTCCTAAGAATCTTATAGTTGTTTGAAACAACTTAATCTTTTTGGCACTAACCACTAATCCATTATGTTTTACTATCTTAAAGAAAGTATTTAGGTTTTTAAAATGAGAATCTATGTCCTCAGAAAATATTAAAACATCGTCAATATAAACTATTGACATATTACTATAAGGGTTGAAAATGTTGTTCATAATGTTTTGAAATTCAGATGGGGCATTTTTTATGTCACGACCCAAAATCCCAACCCGGTCGTGATGGCGCCTCTCGTGGGGATAAGGCAAGCCAACCCATTCCAACTACTTTCAATCAGTTAAATGACGCAATTTAAAACAAGAACATGTTAATAACAAAATGAGTCGGAGTATATATATATATATATATATATATATATATATAAATTACCATCCCGACTACAGCCCTCAGATCGGGGTGTCACAAAGTCATGAGCCCCTAGAGAAGGCCTAATGATAATATAACTATTACAATATTTTAAGTACAATTGTTTGAGGGAAGAAAAATCAACAAAAGAAAAGAGTTACGGAGCTGCGGACGCAAGCAGCTACCTGGTAATCTCTGAAGCTCCGGTCCAATAGTATTAATCAGTACCTCTGAGTAGGACTGCTAACGCCTGAATCTGCACACAAGGTGCAGGGAGTAAAGTGAGTACTTCCAACTCAGTGAGTAATAAAAGTAAATAAGAACTGAAGATAGGAAACATGTAAATCATTAAACAATCCACGACGAAGCAGTAATTCAAATTACATTCCACATCAATACGTGAAGTAAGCAGAATAATCACAACACCAAAATGCAATGCAATGCAATGCGATGCTATGCCATGCGATGCAATGCAATGCTAGTCATGCTAGTCAATGCTAGTCATGACCTGCGGCGGACGTGCCACACGATCCTCTGGGTACCCGCGCTCGGTGGGTGGTTCCGACGCAATATATGCTAGTCATGCTAGTCAAGGATAGTCATGACCTGTGGCGGCGTGCCACACGATCCCTGTAATGCAGTGCAATGCTAGTCATGCTAGTCAAGGCTAGTCATGACCTGCGGCGGCGTGCCACGCGATCCATTTAAAAATCATTTGAAAACAGCGTATGTGTTTCAAAACCAAGTTGATGAAATGATTCATGCAACAACAATGGCGGTATGCCCAATAACACCCTTGTAGGGTCCATACAACTGGCGATATGCCCAATATTGTAATACAACATACAACAACAATCACCCTTGAAGGGTTCATATGACCGGCGCGAAGCCCAAACATGGCAATTAGCCCACTCACAATGATATCAATTGAGTTTCAGTCAAGAACACAGTAAAAATTATCAACCGGGATGGACCAAGTCCAAATCCCCATACATAAACAAGCCCATGCTCATCACCGAACATGTACCTCACCTCATTACAGTATTAAGAGGTGCAATCCGGGGTTTCGAACCCTCAGGACATCATTTACAAGAATTACTCACCTCGAATTCGGCTAAATCCTTAGCCCGCGACGCTCTTGCCCTTTGTATTGGCCTTCTCGTGTGTTGAATCTATTCAATTTCACAATCATTATGTCAAATTAAGCTATGGGGTCCACCCAAGCAAAAATAATCAGAATTACTATGAAATTCCCAATTCGGCAAAAACCCGGGCCCCGGACCCGCTTCTCGAAATTCAGAAATTATTACTAAAACATGTTCCTTATCTCTTTACGAGTTCACCCATATAAGATTTGTCGTATTTCGACTTCGAATCGGCCTTAATCCCCATTTTCATAATTTCTTGAAATTGAGAAGAACCCTAGGTTCTTCTCTTTCACAAATTCGTGAATTTATGACGGGATTAAGCATAGAAATTACGTTCTAAAAAGGATTTAGGGAATAGAATACTTACCCGACGTTTCTCTTGAGATTCCCTATCTTATTTGGCCCAATTCTTACTGAAATCTTCCGTTCAAAAGCCCCAAGTATGTTTAAGATGTTATAATCTCTCTTTCTTGCAAGATTTGTCACGAAATCTATCTTGCAAGTGTGTTTGGGGTTGATTTTCTGTGGTTCTTTGTGTTGGCAAGGGTTCTAGTTCATGGGTTGTGTTTCTGATATGCCCAAACAAATCCCTAGCTTTGTATTTATAATAGCCGAAAAAGTTGGTCAAAAATGCTGAAAAATCAGCAATTTCGCGACCCCTTAGTGGGATTTCGCGTTTCGCGAAACCCTTTCGCGGTTCGCACTTCCCATCGCGAAATCAGCAAAAGGAAACCCAAGTTTCTGCCTGTGTTCGGGACCTCCAGGTCAAATTTCGCGGTTCGCGAATCTATTTCGCGGTCAGATTCTTGATTCGCGAATCTGACATTTCGGCAGCTTCTTCCTCGTTACAAAAATAAGCCTAACTTTTTCGTACGGAGTCCGATTTGGACGATTCTTTTTGCTACGGCTCCAAAATTTTGATACGAATCTAATACTTCAAGAAAAACTAATTTGGAGTTCATTTACTAATTCTAATATCAATTACACCAGAAGCGCGACGTTTGTCGCTTCATGAAGCGACAAACTAAGTCCCGTTTATGATCCAAAATTCACCCGAGACCCTCAGAACTTCATCCGAACATGCACACATGTTCTATAACCTCATTCAAACTTGTTCCAATCATTGGAACACTAAAACGAACATCGATTTATTAGATTCGCATTGAAACCAATCCTATGAACTTCAAGGATCCTCAATTCGATCCTTCGATCCGAACCCGACCAAACGGTGTCCGAATGGTCTGAAAATTTGCACGCAAGTCCAAAATTACATAAGGAACCTACAGCAACTTTCGGAATTTCATTCCGACTTCCGGATCAAAAGTCGACCTATCAACCGGTATTCCGAACTTCCTCGATTCAATTCTCACGCTGTTCGAGGTCTATTAAATTTATTCCGGTCACTCGTCTAAGTCATATATACTATCCCGAAGCTAGTCGAGTCGTCGGAATTCAAATCCGAGCCTTCTAACTCAAAAGTCAATTTCGGGTTGACTTTTGTGACTTAGACTTTCGCAAACGAGACCATGTGTCTCATTTCTTTCCAATTTCCTTCGAGTACATTTTCTCAACTTAATTTCAATTAATATAATTAAAGAAATAAATTGGGGCGTAAAACGAGTCATTACATGTTTCGAGCCAAGCAGAAATACTTTCACTTGTTACAATCATCAATCATCCGAGATAGCTAGCAGCCCTTCCAATGCAATGCAGTTCTTGAGTCGACCGAGGAGCCCATCTTCTACTGATTTCCTGCAAATGTTTTCATCAAGTCATGTAAGATAATAAAATTCTATAGCAAGTTAATGATAACACTCTAGTTTATATACATTGCCCTCTCTCTCTTATATTCCAATGGTGCCTTGTTGAACATGCATAATGATCTGCAGAATAATCTCTTGTTGAACGACACAGAGGATTATGATGCAGAAATGCTGGAGAGCTCAAGCAACAGAGCTATAACCAACAAACACTACATTGAGGTGATCAATTGGAACTCTCTACACGGCGATTTTTTAATGTCTACAGTTGATAAATGTCGAGTCTATAGTTAACATCTATTTTTGTTATTGATATTCAGCTCCATTTCTAATGGTGACCTCATTCTTTTCCTATCATAGTTGGACTTGCATCACATGAAGGGATGGCTAAAAAGCAAATCTCCATTTTGCTTCTTTAGATCACCACATCAAGAGAAGAAAGAGAAACTCCGGTTACAAACTGCAAAATTGCATGCTCTACTTTCTCTCACACAGCTTGCTTCAGCAATTTCTGGCTTTGCCAGCAATAGCAGCTCGGGAATTCGAAACTCACAGCAAATTAATTGGATCCACAATATGGCTAGTGCAGTTGCTTCTGCTGCAGCTCTGATGACAACAGTATGTGCCGAGGCAGCAGAATCTCTGGGAGCAGGAAGAGCTCAGGTTGCATCTGCAGTCAATTCTGGCCTGGCCATCCAAACTCCTATGGATATGATCACAGTGACAGCAACAGCAGCCACATGTAATGCTTTCTACAGTATTGCTTACAACTGATAACATCCTATATCTGATTTTCTTATGGTCACATTAGCAATTATCAATGAACAGCTCATTGCTTGTTACCAGGTTTACGAGGAGCTGCAATTCTTAAATCAAGAGCCTTGGATGATTCCTCTCCTAGGATCCCAGAGATGCTCACTGCAGGCGCCCGAATACCGATAATAATGCCCTCAGGTAAGAATCGTATTTCCCGAAACCTTCAAAACATAGAATCAGGAGATGTTTTTTCACTCCATTTCCTACCTGCCTAAATATGATACTTTAGAGTTATTGTTATAACACGACAGGACATAAAGAGGACAAATGGGTGACCCTACACCAGAAGCAAAACCAGCTCATCCTGAGCCTCAAAAAGAAGTACTTTGGAGCTTTAACAACTTCAAAAGAATGAAAACTATCTATTCCGTTTCTTTCATTGCGTCATTGTTGCTTGAAAACATGATGGTTCTCACCTATATTTGGACAGTATCCTCCTAATAAAAGAAAAGAAGCTCCTAAGACTAACAAATTACCCTTACGCAGACAAGCTTATCAACATAATAGGAGAATGTTTTGAGGCTCAAGACCAGTACTTTGATAGCTTGAAGACGAACAATGGCATCATCAAGCTTCTCTTCAAAGATGAAATGCAATGAAGCATCTGGATATCTACCATTTCCAGTGTCTTAATATCCTCTTGAGAAAGAGGTCAATGTTGTACAAAGCATTTGACAAGTCTAATAACATTCTTGAAATCATGCTCAACCTCATACATCAAAAGTAGATATTGCAACTTCCCGTCCCACAGTATAATTATGTAAAACACAAGTTTTACACAAACCAGCAGTTGAAAAAAGAAATAAATGCACTGAAGTAGAGAAAGAGTTCAAAGTCACAAATGTTTGACAAATATCCAGTAGAAAGCATCTTTCGTTTTTCCCTGGGCAATGTTTCTATGAGCAATGAAATGGACCAAAAACCATAAACATGAATATCAGATCAGGCTTATATGACCCTTGGAATATGAGATCTCAAGTCAGGCTTATATCATTTAATCAAACTTCACGTGAGCCTCTGATCACTCCTATTCCAAAAGGCAATTTTAATTGTGGGATTAACCATGAAATGCTTGATATATAATGTTATGAAAGAAAATGAAGCTGGGCTTGAGATAGATGTTGGGCCAGCTGAGATTGCAAGTATTGGGCCAGTCTGAAACAACAAGGCCTCCCCAAAGACGATTAGTCTACGTTTGGGACCCTGGTTGAGGGAATTAGTTAAATAGCAGAGTACGGGGCATTATGCAGGCAGGCTGAATATTGTAGATAACTTCCTCTCTCTCCCACGTCTATTTCTCTCTGTGGCTCTGTCTCTCCCCCTACTTTCTTTCTGTTACTATCCTTGTTATGTCAATGTCTCTATCTTCTTATTCTCTAATTTTACGTACTGAGATGAAAGATCAATTCACAATTCCTATTTGTACGCGTGTTGTTTGACAAGTTCATTACATACTACACATTGGGACATAGCATATCTATCAAAATTTATAAAATTACCCTGATTATTGCCAAAAGCCCAATCAGAACCCACCTTGTATAGACATCAGAAGCTGAAAGAGCCATCCCTAGAGGCCAAATCATATTGTCAGCAAACGGGACAAATTAAGAGTCAGTTTCTGAATAAGACAATTTTCTAGATATCATTAATATTTTGGAAAAAGCTCTCAATTTAGCAACTCAATTCTTCATATTAGATTGAGAGAGAAGCTTATGGGTTCAGAATTCTACTTTTTTGAAGTTAGTGAATCTTAAATTACCTTGTACATATTGAATGAAATTCTTAGACAAATACAAGATTCGGACCAAAACCAAAAGGTTCGATCAAACCTGTAACCATATTCTAGCTTGTAGATTTGTGTGAACCATTTCATGACTTTCGTCCATCATATAAGAATTTAATTTAATTTTACTTCTTCAAATAAAGACACCTTCTTCATTTTTTTTCAGGTGGGATGACTCAACGGAGCGCTTAAATTAGGTACTCCTGTGACAGTCGGTTAGTAATTATATGTAGTTTGGCAGTATAGCAATAGTTTGACTCGGTACTAAGTTTAAAAAAACAAAAAAGAAGACTTTTGAAATTTATGATTTTAAAAACTTAAGGGGTAAAAGCTTTGTGGGGCATGACATTTTTGTGACTATAAAACTTCTCATTAAGGATAAAATGGGTAAAATAAAGAACTACTGTTGAATTATTTTTAAATTTAGAAATGTATCATTTATTTTGAAACTGACTAAAAAGGACAGTACCTCATCTAATTTGAAACAAAAGGAATATTAATTTTCTCTATAGATGATGTAACAATTTCCGAAATCATGTTACATTATTGTAGAGTTCTGATATATTCTTTATGGTTTATAAACTATTAAAAGGTATTAACATAAAGCATTGAATTTTTCCTGCTGGATCCGATATTATAACAAAAGGTCCGGTTTATTTGGTCATTGAGTATTTGTTTTGTATCAGAAGTAGTAATCCTATGACATAATTTCCTAATACAAAGCAATAAGACAGTGGAGTCGATACAAAGTACGACTGGACATTTTGCTATTCTACCCAATCAGTTTTAGTCTTTTTAAAGTAAGTTTTTCAACTTTTATTGGCTACAACTTTCTGATCTTTAAACAATACCTTAGCTTCTTCTTCCTAAAAACATTTAAATTGTCCTTATGTACCCAACTTTCGTCGAACCAAGGCCGAAAATTGAGAATATGATTGTTTACCGACTTTTGTTCTCAAATCTCGTGTCTTGTATTTGCTGCTGCTACTATACCTACTAAAGACAATCAGATGGCTGACACAGAGAAAACCTCCACAATAGAAAAAATGCAATAAACAGGGAAGGCCAAGTCAAAATGCTATCTAAAGTAACCATAGTACAGTCGTCCTCCCTTTGATTAGAAATAACTCTGACAAGGTAGAGTAGATATTAGTATATTGTTAAAATAAATAAACATGTTCAATTCAATAAAAAGGGTAGCCCAGCACACTAAGTTTTTGCTATGCGTGGGATTGGGGAAGGGTCGGACCACAAGGATCTATTGTACACAGTCTTACTCTGTATTTCTGCAAGAGGCTGTTTTCACGGCTCGAAATCCCGACTTCCTGGTCACATGGTAACAACTTTACCAGAAGAACACGTTCAATTCAATAAAAAAAAATATTTTTTCGATTCATTTTTGTTCCTAAGACACAATACTTAAATATAGATTCTTGTAAGCATCACACTGATAACAAATACTCTTCCAGCTATCACCTAATCTAACCTTACCAAACTGAGAATGCATCAGGTGAGACAAGGAGATCAATGCGATCAATGCCTTGGATTCATTGAGTGATGATTTTTCAGAACCACATTTAAAGCACGACTTTAGTAATATATAAAGGCACAAGATTAAGGACCTTATGATTCGATGAATTAAGAAGTAGCATTCAACACATCAAAAGAGATGTTGGAGCAAGAACTGGTACAAATGTTGATTTATTACGATTAATGCGGTTGTTTATACAATTATACTTTAGTTTCTTTTAAGCCCTTCTTAAAAAGTTACTCATTGAATTACTTACGGAACCTGAAATTGTATAGGGTAAAATTGGTTTATATTAAATGCTCAAATGATTACATGACATGTGGAACCAGAGGCAAATGGAAGATGAGGGGAGTGAAAACCAAGAACGAGGATAGAAGCTTCGGTTGATACCGGGCAGATCCCGAAGGGAATGCAGTCAACGGAAGCAAACAAATATTTGTCACCAGATGGCATTTAATAAAGAATATTCCTTCGTATTGATATGCAGCCGTTGCAGAGAATTTTGGTATTTATGACCTGCCGTTACATATTCATCGATGGCCCCATTATTATCATTTAAGAGGGGACTGATCCTAGGATCTTGTTCCTAGGAATTCAACAACCATTATAATACACGAGATCTCTAGCAAAACTCATGCTACATTTTACTATCAAGCTGAATAATACAACTTTATCTTTTGTCTAGTATAGTTCTTGTCACTGCCTTCGGAAGCCTTGCTCCCGAAACCAGGCTTGTTATTCTTTAGATTTCAACGCTAAATCTTACTTTTTATTTAATTTATTTATCATTTTGGGATCAAATCAGTTTGCTTGTTTTTAAACCATGTAACAAATTCAACTGTACCGTTTTATGGGTAAATAGTTCGACACCCACCGTGGGGCTTAGAGAGCTGCATAATTGAGTTGATCCTTGCATCTATTTCTAACTTGTTTGATTCTTTGTTTCATAGAAAAATTGAAAAAATGCCAGCTAATGATGCCAATGTCACACACAATGTTGAAGCACACGAAAATATACCTCAACATGAGGATTCAGTCAGTGACACCCGCAATGAGAGGGACGTAGCAACTCCAGATCATGGCGGGCAATGTCCCCGGCATGTGCGGGAGACAACTCCTGATGACGCTGAGGGGAGCACGTTGGAGAAACAGTTAGGATCTTGAGAGAGCAGCAAAAGGCCATCATGGGCCACCTCTCAAGGCAAGACCAGGTCATGACAGAACTAAAGCAGGCGTTATCAGGCGCTTCCAACGATGCGAATGGAAGAGGCCCTGTTCCTCCCAATGCTCCCGCAAATCAAACAGATCAAAGAGTTGATAACAACACCCCGAGGACTGAGGTCGACTTCGACAGAGCCAGGGGTGATCAACAACGAATTCGGTAACGACGACGGTAATAATCCCTTTAAAACCGAACTCATGAGATTTATGAGGGAAATGAACAAGCGGATGGATCAAAACGCGAAAGGGTTCCACGATCGAATGGATCAAATTTTGGGCGTACTACCAGTACTGAAGGAACCGCACTTGAAGAAGTACACCCATTGCCATTCAAGACGAGCGCAGCACGAGAGTTGATTCTGAAACAGTTCAAAATGCCAGACATACCGAAGTATGATGGAACTTCAGACCCTCAGGAGCACATCACAACTTATACAGCGGCGCGGAAAAGAAACGACTTGGCCCGACATGAGATGAGTCGGTCCTGTTGAATAAATTCGGAGAAACCCTCACGAAGGGGGCCTTGATATGGTATTCGCTTTTACCCAAACATTCAATTGATTCTTTTGAGATGCTCGCAGATTCTTTCATAAAGGCCCATGGGGCCAGGAAGGTCCAAGCCAGGAAGGCAGACATATTCAGAATTTCGCAAGGAGAGTCTGAATTGCTGCGTGAGTTCGTGATCAGGTTCCAGAAAGAACGGATGTTGTTGCCGGTCATGCTAGACGAATGTGCAGCTGAGGCATTTACTAAGGGGTTGAACCCGAGGAGCTCCGACGCCTCCCGAAAGCTGAAAGAAAGCATGTTCATGTTCCAAGTAACCACATGGGCGGATGTCCATAACCGTTAATCAAAGATAAGGATAGAAGATGATTAGCTCAAGTTCCCGACGTCAACCAAGGGTCGGGATCAAGAAAAGAATAGGGATAAATCTAAGGATGATTTTGATGTAGATCAGCAATCTTCTAAGGGCCGATTCTTTCCCTACGAGAGGGCCGAAGTACACAATGGCAAAGGATTCCAGTCAGCGGATAGCTTTGCCCCGATAGAAGAACTGACCGCAGCCAAAACAACAGGTCGTTACAGGACAAATAGGTATTGGGTTTTTGCGATTCCACTTATCCCAGGCTGTCAGAGTACAATTTTAACGTTAGCATAGCATAGTGGAGCTGGTATCGACAATGAGAAACACTAAGGAAGCACAGTTCCCGAGGCAGATCAGATCTGATCCCAGCCAGAGGGATCCTAATTTATGGTACGAATATCATGGGACTCATGACCACCGAACTGGGAACTGCCGACATCTATGTGAAGAGGTGGAAACGCTGTTAAAGAACGACCATCTCAGGAAATTCTTAAGCGACCGGGCCAAGAACAATACGGCTGCAGCCGAGATAATGCAGAACCCTCGAAGATAGGGGAAGACCCTCCTCGACTAACTATCAACATGATTTTTGGGGGGAACGAGATCAGCAGTGTAACCTTCTCGGCATCCAAAAATGCAAAGGTAGCGGTGACTCATAGCAAGAGACTCCGGGAAGTCGCCGAAGACGACATCACCTTTACGGAAGAAGATGCCGATGGACTTCTTCTGCCGCAAAATGATGCCTTGGAAATTTCTCTTAACATTCTAGATTTCAAGATTAAACGTGTTTTGGTTGAACCAGGAAGTTCAGCCAACATCATTCATTGAGAGTGCTGGAACAAGCCAAGCTAATTGGAAGCATCATTCCGACAACAAAGCTCCTCGCCGGGTTCAACTTAGCAAGTGTGACAACCCGAGGGGAAATTTTGCTGCCCAGGAATGCCGAAGGGGTCACAAAGACCACCTTATTTGAAGTGGTGGATGGCGACATGGGCTACAACATAATTCTCGGCAGACCATGATTACATGAGATGAAGGTCGTACTAGCGACATATCACTAACTGCTGAAATTCCCGATTCCAAGGGAATCAAATAAATAAGAAGAGATCAACCGGCAGCAAGGAAAATGAACGCAGTATCGATTCCCAGCAGTAAAGAGAAGGAACTCAACACATAGCAATTACAGGAACCGACGCCTACTCCCGATCCAAGCAAAGATGATATAGCAGAATAACTCGAACCTACCAGGTGCCAAGGTATTTCTAGGTACTGGAAGAAACAGAAGCGAACAAGTCCATGGCAGAATAACTCGAACAAGTGGCTTTGTTCGAAAAATTCCTAGAGAGAAAATTTCACTTGGGGACAGGACTCAACTCGGAGCTCAGGTCAGGATTTATCGATTTCCTTAAAACTAACGTTGAGTGTTTCACATGGTCGCACGCGAATATGATAGGTATCCTACTAGAGGTGGTTGTTCACAAGCTAAGCCTGGACCCAAGCATCCCACCGGTAAGGCAGAAGAAGCGCCCAATAGCCGAGGTCAGAAACAAGTTTGTTAAAGAAGATGTAACTCGGTTACTTGACATCGGTTCAATCCGGGAGGTAAAGTATCCCTACTGGCTAGTTAATGTAGTTGTAGTTTCGCAAAAGAATAATAAAATTTTGAATGCGCGTAGATTATAAGGACTTGAATCAGGCGTGCCCGAAAGACTCGTTCTCATTGCTAAACATCGATCAAATGATTGACGCCACGGCCTGGCACGATTTAATGAGTTTCCTCGACGCCTATTCCAGGAACAATCAAATTAAGATGAACTCGGAGGATCAGGAAAAAACTTCGTTCATAACGAACTTTGGCACATATTGTTACAATGTGATGCCCTTCGAACTTAAAAACGCCGGAGCCACTTATTAGAGGCTCATGAATAAGATGTTCGAAAAATAAATAGGTAAAACAATGAAAGTATACATAGATGATATGTTGGTCAAGTCTTTTAATACATGTGACCACTTAAAACACCTCCAGGAAGCCTTCAATATCCTAAGGAAGCATAACATGAAGCTCAACACCGAAAAATACGCGCTCGGAGTTAGCTCTAGTAAATTCTTGAGTTTCCTGGTGTCAAAGAGGGATTGAGGTAAATATCGATAAGATCAAAGCCATCGAGGACATCCCTGACCAGCTGACAAGCGTGAAGAAAGTCCAAAGACTAACTGGAAGATTGGCTGCTCTAAGCAGGTTCATTTCTCGGTCTTCAGAAAAATGTCATCACTTCTTCTCACTTCTGAAGAAGAAGAACAACTTCGAATGGACTCCAGAATGCCAACATGCCTTAAAAGACCTGAAACGATATCTATCAAGCCCTATAGTACTATCAAAATCGGAGGAAGGAGGAACAGTTGCTGATATACTTAGCGGTCTTGGAGGTAGCGGTAAGTGTCGTTCTAGTCCGGGAGGATGAAAGTATGCAATCTCCTGTTTATTATGTTGGCAAAATTTTGTCTGGAGCAGAAACTCGTTATCCGCACCTCAAAAACTAGCCTTAGCTCCCCTAGTCGCTTCTCGAAAGCTTAGGCCTTATTTTCAGTGTCACCCGATAGCCGTGGTGACAACTTTTCCCCTGCGGAATGTCCCTCACAAACCTGAGTTGTCAGGTCGATTGGCCAAATGGGCAGTTGAAATTAGTGAATTTGATATTGAATATAAGCCTAGGACTGTGATCAAGTCACGAGTTTTGGCCGACTTTGTGGCCGATATTAGTCCCTAGCTACTGCCTTTGGCTGCAAAAGAAGCAGTGATGGTATCGAAAATGACATCAGGAGTTTGGACCTTGTTCACGAACGGAGCTTCCAATATGAAAGGGTCCGGGATCGGGGTGGTTTTAATCACGCTCTCGAGAAAAACCCTCAGGCAAGCTATAAAAACTGTTTTGTTAACTAACAATGAAGTCGAGTATGAGGCACTAATTGCAGGACTCGAATTGGCTCGAGGACTTGACTTCGAGGTCAATAGAGATATAATGTGATTCGTAACGCATGCAACAGTATGTGATTAAAGTTCAAGCTTTGCTCTGGCGGTTTAAGGAGTAATCGATCACCCATATCCCGAGAGAAGAAAACGTAGAAGCGTATGCATTGGCCAATTTGGGTTTGTCCATGGAGATGAAGGGATTAGATGTCGATACTGTCGTCCAACTTATGCATTCGGTACTGGATGTGGACGGTTATTGCGAAGTAAATACAAGCAACCTAGTTTGGGACTAGAGGAATGAGTTCATTCACAGCATGGAAAGCTGCCCAAAGACTTGAAGGCATCCCGGTCACTTCGCACCAAAGTAGTTCGCTACAGCCTCTGGGGGCAGTTATATAGAAGGTCGTTCCAAGGCCCGTTAGTTCCGTGTTCAGGAGCCTTGGAGGGATACTACGTAATGCGAGAGGTTCATGAAGGAATTTTCAAGAATCATTCTGGTGCAAATTCATTGGTGCTAAAATTAGCCAGAGCAGGATATTATTGGCCCTGGATGGAATAAGATGCGAAGGCATTCATTCAGAAATGCGATAAGTGTCAATGTCATGCACAGTTGGTGCATCAACCGGCAACACTCATGCATTCGGTACTGTCCCCATAGCCATTCATGAAATGGGTGATGGATATAGTTGGGCCATTGCCACCAAGTCCAAGTAAGTTAAGGTTTCTTTTAATTTTAACTGATTACTTCACTAAATGGGTTGAGGCAGGTCCCTACCAAAATATCGATGAGTGCGAAGTGGTCGATTTCTTGTGGGAAAACATAATTTGTTGGTTCGGAATACCGATGGAGATTGCCTGCAACGATGGACAACAGTCCATAGGCTCGAAAGTCACAAAATTTCTTGCAATCTGAAAATTAAAAGAATCACATCTTCACCATACCATCCAAGCGCAAATGGGCAGGCGGAGTCAACCAATAAGGTGATTATTCAAAACCTCAAAAAGAGGTTGGAAACAACCAAGGGCAAGTGGCCCGAAGAGTTACTGAGAGTACTTTGGGCATACTGGATGACGACCTAGTCGAGCACGGTGGAAACACCTTTTTCTCGCTTATACGGCGCAGAAGCTTTGATCCTAGTGGAACCTTATGGTACTTCCCGGCGGACAAAGAAGTAAATAATGAGGCATTACTAGTCAAACTGGAGTTGCTTGACGAATGCAGGGACTTGACACATATAAGAATGGTAGCTCAGAAACAAAGGATTGAAAGATACAATAACTGGAGGGACAATCTCCGCTATTTTTAAGTGGGAGACTTGATTTTGAGGAAAGTGACTCAGAACACCCGGGAGATCAACGCGAGAAAGCTGGGTCTGACATGGGGAGGCCCATGCCAAGTTTCCCAACAATCACTGGGAAGGGATCATACGAACTAGAGAATAAAGATGGAGTCAAATTTCTAAGCAACTGGAACATGACTCGCCTCAAAAGGTATTACTGCTGATGGATCCTGCTTATACTGAAAGTATGTGCTGCACTTTTTTTCCCTTCGACTAGCTTTTATCCCAATTAGATTTTTCTGGGAAGGTTTTTAACGAGGCAGCAACGGAAAGCATACAATGGAAGGAGCATCGTCAGCAAAGTTAAGACCTTTAAATAATAAGGCACTGAAACAACTAGCCACTAGGGGATGGTTAGATAATCTTTGGCTCGATGGCAAAATTCCTAACGGGAAACAAAGCTTTCCATCGAACCAAAGATTATTCAACCGTTCACAAGTGTTTTTCCACAAAGGAGCAAGACTTCCAGTGTTCCAATTCGCATTCTTCGCATTCGAACACTTGGGGGAGGGGGGGGGATAGTATGAGAATATGATAACTTGATTGCCACGAAAACCGGGACTGCGAGACTCTGGAACAATAATGTCTCATCGGGACCGATGACTGCACAGGTAGCCGCGTAGAAACAAGTTGTACAAAATAGCCATATGTATTGGCAATTTATTTTCTTTTAGAAAATGAATGCTTGTATACTTTTGAAGATAGAAGGAACAAAATTAAGTCTTTTTATTTTTATCTTATTTCTCGCTCAAACGATGAATTGATTTTATCATTCGAAAGTTAACTAAAAACTTCAAATGCTAGTGCCGGAATGAACAGGAGACGTCATCTTCAAGAGAACAATAAACATAAGAGGTCCCTCTCTTATGAAACCCTCATAGTAAAGGGTTGGTTCCAGAAGAGTTTATGCCCGAAACTCAAAAGCTATCAGAAGAAAACACACCCGAAACTTCACTTATTTCGACGCAAAAAGAATGAACTTTGCGCAACACTTAAACAAAAGGTCCTTTTATTTATACATGTCAAGAGGCATAAGTACAAAAATACAAAAGGTAAAAAACGAAAGAAAAAGAAAGCAAAAAGGCTAAACTTCGTCGCCACCAGAACTCGGAGGAAGAGAGGCATATACAGCCCCCGGAGAAGTAGGCGGACCTGCCAGGCGCAGGATTTTGGCCTTCATCATCATTCTCTTCAAGTTTTTCCTCGGTTCCTAAAAACTTGAAAACAGGACTAGAAGAATCAGTTGCATCAGACTAAGCGGGAGACGTTCTCGAGTAGTTAACTCCGGCATTCGGGCCTTGGCGATCTCATCGTTGATATTAATAATGCCCGCTTTGGCCTCTTCCAAGATTTTCCTCCTCATGTGGTAAATAGAGTATGTTTTTCATTAATAAGGGAATCCCTTTGGTGCTGATGTTTTTCTTCGAGCCTATCAACCTCGGTCGAAAGGCCATCCCGCTCGGACCTCAAAGCACTGAGGCTAAGATTGAGATCACAGATTGTGGTTATGTGAATCTTATTTTGATGCATGATCTTCTTATACCTATGTTCAATTCGGGACCGCTTCTCCTCGGTAGCAGCAGCCTCTTTAGCTTTGGAGTTCAAAGTTGCCTCCAAATTATTTGCTCATTCAATGGAGGCAGACTCGCGCTCGGTAACAGCAAGAGCAACATCTTGAGACTCAACCCGCTTAGCCTTTGCATCTTGAAGTTGTGCATGTAGCTGAGTGACATCTTGACTGTGAGCCATTACCTCCTGCTCACTCTATTGCAACCGGGCTACAAGCACGACCGCTTCAGCAGCCTTCGCTTCTAACATCGGGAGGCGCGCAGTGAGTTGGTTCCTCTCGGCCAACAGTTGATCCCGCTCTGACATAAGTCCTTCTTTGTCAAGGATCAATCTCTGAAGGCCCTCGGAAGTGAGGAAGTTAGCTTGTAAAACAAATATTGAAGTCAAAAACTCTGTTGAAACAAGTCAAGTAGAGACGAGCAATAAAGAAAGCAAGTACAATACCACTGCTGCATTGTGCATGGCATTATTCAACATACACTCCCCCGAAAGAGAGTGTATTTTCTTCTTATCTTTCTCTGAAGCCAGCGGCTTCAAATAGTTGGCAAGTTCCACCGGCCTGGATAGCAGGTGTTACTCCTTTAAGACCGAGAGAGAAACACTCCTCCACCTTTGGGGATATGCAGAAGGGATGAATAGTTGTGCCCCAAATTCCCATGGTCGGGGGACTGGGGAGGAGGGACATCCTCCTCTCGGGCGTCTGCGGGCGGTGGAAAAGATGTAGCAGTTGCTGATAATGAAGGCACAACTTGTGTGGAGGGAGATAAAGCTGATGGTGTTGAAGATTGAGAAGCAGATGCGACAGAGGCAGTGCTATTTATTGGTTGCTCACCAACCAAAGGCAGAAGGGGGCCGGTACCCAACCGCATTGGACCAGAAGCAACGACTGGAATCGAAAAGGGAGAATCAACATTCTCCACTAAATCCACTCCTCCCAGAGCGCTCGTACCTCGCCCTCGGTTGGGGTTCTAAGCTCTCCAAATTGAGTATTCTGTTAAGCTGATGAAGACCGTTGTCTTTTTTGAAGGGAAGCCTCTTCATCACTAGCATCCCCGAGAAGTGAACGAAGAAGAATGAGGCGTATAAGTAAAGGTATAGGCGGCTAAAATCGTGGTCATGATTACCTAAAGAACCGGTGAAAATATTGCTAAATCATGGGATAACACGTGTGACGTGTGTCTTATCAAGTGTCAAAAACTTTTCAAAAGGGTTCAAAAAATTTCCCTCCAAGAAAGGAATCTTCACCAACTTCCCGATGACACAAAGATATGCCACCAGAAAGCAGGGGGACTATCTTTATAGGGTAAAATTGATTTATAGTAAATGCTCAAATGATTACATGACACGTGGAACCAGAGGCAGACGAAAGATGAGGGGAGTAAAAAAAACCGAGGATAGAAGCTTCGGTTGATACCGGGCAGATCCCGAAGGGAACCCAATCAACGGAAGTAAATAAATGTTTGTCACCAGATGGCATTTATTGAAGAATATTCCTCCGCATTAAATATGCAGTCATTGCAGAGAATTTAGCATTTATGACCTGCCATTACATATTCATTAATGATCCCCATTATTGTCATTTAAGAGGGGCTTGATCCTAGGATCTTATTTCCTAGGTATAACTATAAATAGGGAATTCAACAACCATTGTAATACACGAGATCTCTAGCAAAACTTATGCTACATTTTACTATCAAGCTGAGTAATACAACTTTATCTTTTGTCTAGTATAGTTTTTGTTTTTTTTGTTCGGAAGCCTTACTCTTGGAACCAGGCTTTTTATTTCTTTCGATTTCAACGCTAAGTCTTACTTTTCATTTAATTTATTTATCATTTTAGGATCAAATCGGTTCGTTTGTCTTTAAACCATGTATCAAATTCAACTATACTGTTTTACGGGTAAACATAAATCTCTTTAGACGATAAAAATTTTATGGGTTCAGGTTAGTCAAAGGTTCGACTTTCTTATCCACCTTTTAGCCGAAAGGAAAACTGAAATAGAAAGAAACAAAATAAATTATCCAAACAAGGCGAGACAGGTCTAAATTTTTATTCCAATATATGTGACTATTGTTACACTTAGTGGTGGAGTCAGGAATTTATATAAGAAAAATTCAAGAAAATACTATAAAATGCCTACTTGGGATTCAATCTTGTGATTAGTGGTGGCAAATAGATAATAAAATAGTTATCCATCCATATTATCCATTAAAAAATGGGTTGGATAATGAACTTTTTAAAAGCGGGTCAAATATGGATAAGAACTATATTATCCACTTAGAAAATGGATAACCAATGGTTAATCAATAGATAACTAATAGGTTTAACTTTTACATTTGTAAAGATTCAAACTGGGGGTTGCTCAAGCTTGGGAGACTAGGAATTCTTTGAAAAGTATCATATTCAAAAGCTATGAATAATATTATTATCCGCCGGTTAACTCATTTTCTATCCGTATTAATTATGGATCGGATCGGATAATATATCCGTTTTTTGTTACCTATTTTCGACCCGTTCATATCCGACCCGCCCCGCCCCGCCCCGCCCCGCTTGTCACCCCTACTTGTGACCAAAGCAACTTTTAAACCACTTTGCCTTTACACTTGAGTTTTCGTTTATGATAATGAGATTTAACAATTTATACATAAATAACAAATTTTACATTAATCCTATTTGTACGATTTTTCGACGAAGGGAATGCAATTGTTACTAGCTCCAGCTCTCCATTGAGATTGATGGAAAGACATATTCTACAAATTTGATTTCTACATTTTGTCGAAAGATTGTTGTATATCGTTATCTCGTAGTTGTATATGCTAACCTTTGATACTTTACATTTGAAAACGTTCCTCCGCTTCCCCACGCCCATTTTTTTCCTGAGAATATGCAAGTTGATTCTGATAATTAAGGAATTAAAGATAGAAAGGGACATTAGATCAACATCCATTCTTTACCATGCTCTCTATATAATTGTAAATGTCACAACAATTTATTGCAAGATATTACATTCCTAATTCTGTTAACCGAAAGCAGGCGAAACCTAGTGGTCAACCCAATAATTGTACTTCATAGAATATACTGCAGAATACCGAATATAGCACTTGCATGACGATGGGAACTGGCTTCATGATTTTCCTCAGCTGCATAGAACAATACGTCCTGGCTGATGATTGGCTAAGTCAAATTAAGGGTGTTCAAACCGGAAAACCGCAGCAAACTAAAAAGTCCAACCAAACTGGTTAGATTAAATAACTATCATGTGTTACTAAAAATAATTCTCTCAGATTATATGTTATCAATTTTTACTAAATATATATTCACTTATTGAAACTTTATCTACAAATTTAACAAAGTAAGATTAAAATAATATTTATGTAACAAAAAATTTCAAAAACCCTGACAAAATCGAACCAATCCAAACAGATATAGTTGATTTAGTGTGATTAGATTTTAATAAAATCGAACCAACCCAAACACATATAGTTGATTTAGTGTGATTTGATTTTGATCCATGTACACCCCTAAGTCAGATCATAAAGGGGAATGATACTATAAAAACTTAATAATCCTCAGACTTGGACAAAAAGAGAACTGAAGTGGCTTAGTCAAATCCTTTTGTCGGTAACCTTGGACTAATCCATTGAATATTGATAAATACGTAATTGATCGAATACAGGTTGAAAACATACTGAATCATGGTGTACCATTAAATAAGGTTTAATAACATGTTTGTATAGTATTATTTTATCTTAGGCATATCCCAGCAAATATTCCTCGTGGACGTTATCAACAACATGCATGTCTGCATATAAATAGAGGCAGTATGTCTGCATGAAAACAAAAAAAGAGGAAATTAAGATGGCTCAAGTTAGAGAAGCCATTGATAATCAGAGAGAAAAAGCTGAGGAGGAAGACGACACGATTAAGAAGGCTAGATCTGACACTTTGCCATTTCACAAACTACTGAGTGAAGCAGATGCACTTGACTGGACGTTAATGGCTTTGGGAACATTGGGTTCCATTGTCCATGGACTTGCCCAGCCTGTTGGCTATTTTCTTCTAGGCAAAGCCCTTGATGCATTTGGAAATAATATTGATGATACTGCAGCTATGGTTAGAGCCCTCAAAAAGGTATGTCTCCTCCAACCTTCAGCTATGGTTGAAGTTGAAAAAAGAATATTTAAAGTTGAAGTTTGATAAAAGGTAGTACTACTTTAACATACATTATTTCACATACAAAATGAAGATTTATGAGAGAAAAGCATTACTTCGCTTGAAATATTCCTCAAGCAAGTTTCTCCATATTTCACAGCTACTTCAAATATTTATGGCCACACAGAAAATTCACTATTTTATTCACCAGGCGAAGGGTCTTATTAAGCTGTCTTTCTCACAATTATTTCAGGTCGTTCCTTATGTATGGTATATGGCCTTTGCAACATTTCCTGCTGGAGTTCTGGGTAACGACTTTACTATATCATACTAATTCTTTTCTTAAAATTAACGTTATTACTATATACTAAAGTTTCAATAAGCAAGACTCAACATTAATGTTGACTCTGTCGCGCAAAGATTATGATAACAGCAGTTTAGAAAATGTCAAGTTGAAAATTAGTTGCAGCCTACAAAACCAAGCAACAACATTTTACTGTGAATATGGTTTGAAACAGTAGAAAGATTTTGGAGTTAAAAAGTGCTAACGTGGGATATGCAGAAATAGGATGCTGGATGTACGCTAGTCAAAGACAAGTAGCACGCTTGAGACTCAAATTTCTAAGTGCAGTCTTAAGACAGGATATTGGGGCTTTTGATACAGATATAACTAGTGGCAAAGTACTTACTGGCATAAGCAACCACATGTCACTCATACAGGACACCATAGGAGAGAAGGTAAATAGCTCTCCTGTTCAACATTATTCTTAGCTTCCATTAGCAATCTATGATATGCTGCTTTATTTAAATCTTAAGGTGCCATGGATGCAAAGTGTCTAAACATGCTGCTCCACTTAAATTATGACTAGACCAGGCCACTAGGAGCCAGTCGAGCCTGGTTAAATTTCTGAACGAAGGAGCTTTATCCAATCTTTTAGGCCATGGGTTGGACACCAGAACCCGGCTGGTCCAGTTGAGAAGGTCGCCCGGTCCAGGTCCCTTTAAGGATACGGACCAACCCCTTATGAAGGTATCGATCCAGTCCAGGCAAAGTTGACCAAACTCGAAATGAATATTACTTTCTATGAGAGCTGTTAGTTTTAAAAAAGAAAGTCCGAGACCAAACTTTTTGAACCTTACTCCTCATAATGAAGTTTAATGATAAGTAAGAAAGCAGTTAAGTGATCAATGAAGTTAAGATCCGTAGGATGAAGGGAACTTGATGAAAATCAGTGATGAAACAGCTCAATAAGCTATAAAAAGGGAAGGAAAAAAAGCCTGTTCTGTGCTAGCTTGCATCGACCATTATAGCATACAAATGGATATTTCCTCACACACATGATAGAGCTACTTCAGTAGATTTTAGAATTGCTTCCTCAGAGCTGAACCAGTTGCCTGTCGCATGAAATTTAGTTCAAAGACGGTCCATAACAGTTGGAAAGATTTAGTTAACAATATTTACCTTATGACATCTTACACATCAAGAAGTCTCACAAATCTCTAACTTATTTATAATCTAATATTAGCACTTACCTTGCTATCATCCATTTCAACCTAACATTTTTTCCTTTTCCATGACAGTTGGGACATTTTCTATCATGCATTGCAACTTTCGGTTCTGGAGTCTTGATTGCATTCATATCCTGCTGGGAAGTGTCACTCCTATCCTTACTAGTTGTCCCACTGATTATGTTAACTGGAGCCAGCTATACAAAGAGAATGAGTCTGATTTCAAATAAAAAAATGACATACCTGTCAGAGGCCACATCAATGGTAGAACAGGTGACAAGTTATAGCAATTTCTTCAGTGACAATCTCATATTATAAAGCATAGGCCAACAAGCCAAGCTTATTTTACGATATCAGATGACAATTTATTCATACTGCATATCTAATGCTATATGACAGACGATCTCCCAGATAAGAACTGTATTTGCTTTTGTTGGAGAGAATTTATCAATCAAATCGTTCTCAGACTGCACAGAAAGACAAATGAGCATAAGCAAGAAAGAAGCATTTATAAAAGGTCTTGGGACAGGCATGTTCCAAACTATAACTTTCAGTTCGTGGGCTCTTATTGTGTGGGTGGGAGCTGTTGTAGTAGCAGCCAGGAGGTCCAGTGGAGGAGATGTCATAGCTGCAGTTATGAGCATCCTCTTTGGAGCAATGTAAGAGCCAAAACTTCATATTCTATATACAGACACTTCGTATTATGACAGAGAAAAAACAAGTACCTTAGAAACAGCAACTAGATGAGTTTTTGTTTTCTTTCTCAAATTTCAGATCACTTACGCATGCTGCACCAGATATACAAATCTTCAATCAAGCAAAAGCAGCCGGAAGAGAAGTTTTCCAGATGATCGACAGAAAACCCACAATAAATGCTGACTCTGGAAGGATGACATTTGAAGTAATCGAAGGCAATATCAAGATACAGGATGTACACTTTGCTTACCCATCACGGCAGGAGAAGTTGGTTCTTCAAGGGTTTTCTTTGACAATTCCAGCGGGAAAAGTAGTGGCACTTGTTGGAAGTAGTGGGTGCGGTAAAAGCACCATCATGTCACTACTAATGAGATTTTACGATCCCATGAGAGGTTGGTAATATATTCACTATTAATTACAAATCTCAGATGCTGAATTTACAAGAGCATCTGACAAAAGAAAGTTTCACATGTAAATGTCTAAAAGCTTCATAATGTTCATACTGCATCAATCAAATACATTAGCTGAATCACACAAAATCCAAAAACTCACTGTGTATGAAAACCACCAGGTGATATTCTCCTTGACAACCACAACATCAAGGATCTTGATTTAAAGTTTCTTAGAAGACACATAGGAGTAGTTTTCCAGGAGCCATCACTATTCGCTGGCAGCATCAAAGATAACATTAAGATGGGAAACATAGACGCAGATGATCAACAGATTGAGAGAGCTGCCCTCTTGGCAAATGCACATGCTTTCATATCCCAGTTACCAGATCAATATCTAACAGAGGTCAGACCACTAGCACTCAGACAATGATAACTGTTTCATTAGGCTGATTCTAGAAAAAAAGAAATATAGCCATCTAAACAGTTTGTGGTATTAAGTTCTGCATATTTTCAATTATGCTGAATGATTAAATTTCCTATTTGGTCATGGGGTAATGGGCAAATCATGCTGGAAAGAACATGAAAATTAATATAATAACAAAAAATGTTTCTACAATTCATAGGGTCAATTAGAGGTATTGCTAAAGAAAGGAAAAAGAGGAAGATGAGGGGAAGAGGAGAAGGATATTCATAAATAGAAGAAGTTAGCTACCACATGAATTTGGGTAGCATTATGTATCCTCTAATGATACTTCAGACGTTGAAAGAGTTTTCTAGCTTCATCAAAAAATACAGTCCACCACACCTGTCTACAATTACTTGAACATGCTAGTTCATATCCTAGTAGATTCCTAAAGAATCAAAGTTGAGGAGAAACATCTGAGAGTGTCTCCCAAATCCAACATTTCAGTTAGAAACATCTAAGGGGCCAAATGAAACAGAACAAAAACATAAATGCACTTCGAGAAATAAAACAACAACAAGTACCAAAAGCTAATGTTTGCATCCTAATGAAATTCGTAGGTGTTGACTTCTCATTCTAAACTAAAGATATTAGCATTAATTTTTGGCATCATCATAGCTCGAAGTCTCATCTGCAGAGAATCCTTAATTAGCTGGGATAATCAGTAGCTGATTAGAGCTTTATGAACTCTAAAAAGACAAGATTCAACTAAAAAAGAACTGATAAGCATAGCTTGCATACCAAAGCCAGATCATGATAAGTTTTGCTCCTCATGATCAGGAAAAAAAAAGGATTTTCCGCTTCTCCACCTCAGAAACAAAAAGGACACCAAAGGCATGTCTTGGGCTTGAGAACGCCTGGAGGAAAAAGGTGTGCACCTAGCAAGTCTTACTGCCTTTACCCAAACCACGACAAATGACTCCCCTGTTAGATTCCTTTTGAGACATTGACAATAAGAGATTGCTAAATAGAAGGATGAGAACACACAGATTTCGTACAGTAGATATACAAATTCAAATGAACCAATATAATTCCATGAACACCAATTTCAGCTGCAGTACAAGCATTTTGCTCAAGAGAGCATTTGCTAAGATCACCTGAAAGTGCTGTTTCGTTATTCAATTTTCCTGTATGGCACAGTAGGAAAATGAAAGAAAGAAGGCAAATAAGAACAGCTGGTTACCACATACAACCCCGTATTAGAAGTACTCTCTGACATAGGATGAAACCATTTGGTAATCAAAGAGGGTTGCTCACGTAAGAAAATCCCTAAAGTAGTAACTTGAAATTTAATGGCGGAATACGATTAACGATAAAAATTAACTAATTACTACTGTAGGACATCAAGAGCCAAATGCCCTAAATTGAGGATTCCAAATTCTTATCGAAGAAATATTCATTGCTCCTCTGTCATCCTCCCAGCATGATAATCAAAAGGAAAGTAGCTTTAAGGCATGACCTCACAGTATATTCTAAACTATGTATTCATTCTTGTATTAACACAGCTTCCATGAAAAAACCGAAGCCTGCTAAAGTAGCTTTCTTGTAATGTCCTCTCCTAGGTAGGGCAAAGTGGTCGGCAACTATCAGGTGGACAGAAACAAAGAATTGCAATAGCACGATCAATCTTAAAGAATCCTCCAATTCTTTTGCTTGATGAGGCCACCAGTGCACTTGACACAGAGTCGGAGAAGCAAGTTCAAGAAGCACTTGAAACAGCTGCACAAGGCAGAACAGTCATCTTAACTGCGCACAGAATGTCAACTATTGTTAATGCAGATATGATAGCTATTGTTGAGAACGGGAAAGTAGTGGAGACAGGACCACATCATAACCTATTAGTTACGAGTACATTCTACAATAGCTTATTTAGCATGCAGCACATCAGTGAAGAATGTCAAACCAGGTCAGATTATACTCTACTTCATATTCATCGTTACAATTTCTTTTTCCTTTTTTTGGTTAAAATAAGGTAATTTTATTAAGGCAAGTACCAAGGAGGTACTGCCAACAAACAACAACAAATACATATTCATCGTTACAAATTAAACTGGTTGAACTTAAATGAAATACATTTAATTGACAGGTCGGAAGTTACAAAAGAGAAAACTCTTCCCATAAAAGAGGATTCATCTCAGGACGATGAGCAACATGATGAGCCAAGGGAAAGCAAAAGAGAGGTTAAGGAACTTCCTGAGAAGGAGCACATCCAGAAAAAAGAAACACATATATTCTTCAGAATCTGGTTTGCCTTGACTGAGAAAGAGATCATAAAGACTACTATTGGCTCCTTAGCAGCAGCTTTTGCAGGCATCTCCAAACCTTTTTTTGGGTACTTCATCATTACGATAGGAGTGGCATATTACCATCCTGATTCAAAGGAGAAAGTAGCTCTGTATTCAGCAATATTTGCTTCAATTGGGGTGCTTTCTTTGTTTGCTAACACTTTGCAGCATTACTTATTTGGAATAGTTGGAGAAAAGGCCATGACAAATCTCAGGCAAGCTTTGTATACAGGTATCCTACTTACATGAACTCCTGGAAAGATCGGATACATCAATTTCTGTTTTTGTTTTCTTCCATTTCGTCTTTTCTCCGTAGCTATTTTACCTTCAGTTTTGTTCCCTACGCAGAAACTTTTTGTTACCAATATAAAAGTTGACGTTTATGATATTTCAAAAACTATTTGCAGCCACACTACGAAATGAATTAGCTTGGTTTGAAAAGCCCGAAAACAGTATTGGATCACTTACATCAAGGATAGTCAGTGACACATCCACAGTCAAGATCATAATATCTGACCGCATGTCTGTCATTGTTCAGTGCATTTCATCCATAGTGATTGCAACAACTGTCAGCATGATAGTTAATTGGAGAATGAGTCTGGTAGCCTGGGCTGTGATGCCATGCCACTTCATAGGTGGCCTCATTCAAGCAAAGTCAGCTAAAGGATTTTCTGGTGATGGTACTCTAGCACACTCAGAACTTGTTGTCCTAGCTTCTGAATCTGCAACTAATATAAAGACTGTTGCGTCTTTTTGCCACGAAGAGCAGATACTCGAGAAGGCCAAACTGTCTTTGAAGAGGCCACTTAGGAAAGGGAAGACAGAAAGCATCAAATTTGGAATTATCCAAGGCACCTCTCTCTGCTTATGGAACATAGCTCATGCAGTAGCCTTGTGGTACACAACAATTCTTGTTGACAGGAACCAAGCCAGCTTTGAGAATGGGATAAGGGCATACCAGATATTCTCCCTCACTGTACCCTCAATTACAGAACTATGGACACTGATACCCACAGTACTATCAGCCATAGATGTTCTAAAACCTGTATTCCAAAACCTTGACCGGTGCACAGAAATTATACCAGACGCGCCAGATACTTCAGAACACGAAACCATTAAAGGAGAAATTGAATTCCTAAATGTCCTGTTTTCTTATCCATCGAGACCAAAAGTAATAGTTCTCAACAATTTCAGTCTACAAGTTGAAGCTGGATTAAAGGTGGCACTTGTTGGGAAAAGTGGAGCTGGAAAATCTTCAATTGTGGCGTTGTTACTGAGATTCTATGATATTAACGAGGGAAAAGTTCTGATTGATGGCAAGGATATAAGATATTACAATCTTAGAAAGTTAAGGGCACAGATTGGATTGGTACAACAGGAGCCACTCCTGTTTAGCTGCTCAATTAGAGAAAATATCTGCTATGGGAGTGAAAGAGCATCAGAAGCTGAAATAGTGGACGTCTCAAGGGCAGCAAACATACATGAGTTTATAAGTAACTTGCCTGACGGATATGACACTCTTGTGGGGGAGAAGGGTTCCCAACTTTCTGGAGGGCAAAAACAGAGAATAGCAATAGCAAGGGCCTTGCTCAAAAAGCCAAGAATAATGCTGTTGGATGAAGCAACAAGTGCCTTAGATACCGAGTCAGAAAGGGCAGTGGTGAGTGCACTGGGATCAATGAAACTAAACAGTTTTGGGGGCACGAAAGTGACACAAATCACAGTGGCACACAGGCTTTCCACAGTAATAAATTCAGATACTATAATTGTTATAGACAAAGGTAAGATTGTAGAAAAGGGTAGCCACTCAAACCTGATGGCAGAAACAGGTGGTGTTTATTCAAGATTTGTTAGGCTCCAAAGTACTGGGG
>MCJB01019989.1:30160-42387 GCA_002018475.1 Nicotiana obtusifolia
CCCCCCCCCCCCCGGGGCAGGCAATTTGATATTTTGACAAAAATTACGAGTAAAAAGAATGATAAAATCAGAAGTCTTTTAGCTTTCGTCCTAACTTGGAAGGGCATTAAATAGCTTTGCAACGAACAGCATTATTTGATTTCTTCTCAACACCTCAACAAGAGGGAGGGAGGAGAAAGCAAAACATTTCGATAACTACCCCATCTTCAGGCATTCCCAAATCATGTCTTAACCTTAAGTGATGAGAACTACAACATGCAAGGAAACATGATTAAGAACCTTAAACGATAGCATTTAATAAGTGTGCACATTTGCAGCACAGGAATATTAAATGAGAGCAGCAGATTCACGAATCTCCCATATGTGCTTATCTAGACCACATAATACAATTCCAGTTGTACTGATAATGTAAGAATACCCTTAACAACACATTTAATGCAAAAGTCTAAAATTCCTTTAAAACTTCTTAGTTCTGGAACCAATGATACTTGATACATAAGCAGGTTAAACCATGAAACCAACTGCCAAAAGAGGAAGTCATGAAGCATAGCCAACTTTCTGAATCATAAAACTAACATCTAATGTAATATGGTGTTCTTCAGTTAATACAGCAATAACAACAAACCAATCCCACAAGAGGGGTCTGGGAAGGATAGCGTGAACGCAGACCTTACCCCTACCTTGAGAAGGTAGAGAGTTTGTTTCCAATAGACCCTCAGCTCAAGGAAAGATAATAAAAGCAGTAGCACCATGCAGTAACACCAGCAAGATAACAAGAAAATGGTTTATAAAAGAAAATAAAATCATTATAATTGTTTAACTAGGGAAGAGGAGACTAAGGATGTAACATACACCTTTCAAGGAATATGACAAATATGGTCATCAGGGATAACTAAAAATCCTTTCAAGAAGTATCACAATATAGCCATCAGGGATGTGCATAAAGAACAAAGCAATAATAGAGCCGTGATAAAAGACTTGCTTATCAATGCATGTGCATATACTTACATGACCTGGATCTAAGATCAATAGATTGTAGTGTATCGACCCATTTCTCTGACATCTACTTTGAATCCCAACAATGGTTCTTGAATGGCCATCATGCTGGAAGTACAAGGGCCTGTTTCAATGAAGCTTATAAGCGATCCCACTACAAAAAGAGATAATGCTGATGATACAACTCAGAAAAGAAAATTCATGGAAAAATAAGATGATTGCATAGTCCTACTTAATAAAGGAAATACAGTTGTTGACTAAATTCACTTACGCTTTTTGACTCACTAGGATACCATGATTGCTTGAATTCTTGAATTTATTGTCAGAGAAGTAACTCCACACCCAATCAACAAGTGCCTGTTGGACCGTAGGCTTAGCCTTTACATCGTACGAAATAGAAACAGCCTCAGATATATCATTTTTCTTTTTGGACAGATATCTATCCATTGGTCCATAAACCTGTGGTGACATCTTGCTGACATAATTCCCGACTCCATTAGACCTAGAGACTATTTCACGGCTTATAAAGTCCACTATTCTGGCCCGAACGCCAAACGAACGGAAGAGTGTAGCACATTCTGTTGTTCCAATCCAATTTCTTTTGCCATAAATTGCTCGATCAAAGTCTTCTGAGCCCTGTTTATCAAAGCCTCTTTGCCAAGCAATTTCAAGCCATCTTTGGAGTGAAGGGATGTCAGGTACAAACCCAGAACCTCCATACAACACCTCCCTTGCTTCTTGATGTTGCTTAAGCAAGTGAGAACTAAGCATCTGGATATTACGCCACCCACAACCCCACTCAAAATCCTCTGAAGGGCTGCTTTGAAAATGATCAACAAAACCACACAAAATAGTGGTGGTCTTTTCAGTCTCCAACTCTAAACAGTTCTTCAACAAATCCATCAAGCCTTGTCCAATCTGAGGGCAGATTTCCTTGATCTGCACACTAGGTAAAATCCTTATCTTTTCAGTTAGATCTTTCTCTCCAGGTGTGCAATTTTTGGCATCACATTTCAAGAAACTATTCTCATGATTCTTCCGAGAACTGGTTTCACACTGCATGGCATCATCAAGCTGATGATCATGTAAACAAGTCTTTAGAAAGTTAGAGCTAGCAAAAAACAAGGTTACAACCTTTTCATTATTTTTAGGACCCTATACCCATCTTATGTAACAAGCCATTTTTGGACGCCAAATTTTACCAATTTAAAATACAATAAGAATAGAAATTTTAATGCTCTAAAATTCTTAAACATTTGCAGCCAAAAAATACAAATTTCACTCCAAAATTATATGGAGGTAGAAATAGTTTTATAAAATTTGACGGAGGAAAAGAAAAGAAACTCAAAGTGTAAAAAAAAGTTAGGAAAATTCTCAAAATATTTGATTAAATTTGAAGGAGGAAAGAAAGCCTTCAAAACATAACTTAACAAAGTTACAGGTAACATCAAAAAAGTTAGGCAAATCCTTACAAAAATTAACTAATTATGAAAGAAGAATAAGCCCTTCAATGTAACTTAACAAAGGTAACAAAGAATGTCAAAAAGCTAAGAAATCATTAAAAATATAATAAAATTTGAAGGAGGAAATGATCTTCAATTCTTCCTTCAAATTGTAACTTAACAAAAGTTATAAATAATGTCAAAAAGTTAGGCAAATCCTTAAAAGTTTTAATTTAATTAAGGAGGGAAAAAAACCCTTCAGAATGCAACATAGCAGAAGACACGGGTAAAACAGAAAGTTAGGCAAAACCTAAGAAGTGTTATGCATATTTTATTAGGAAGTCCTAGTAAATTGTTAGAAGGACAACTTGCAGATGATGCATAGTCTATCTACAGAGTCCTTGTAAGAAGAAAAGGGATACACTTTCTTGTTTTTTAACAGTAACACGGCATTTAGAATTGCCTTTGTTCTAATGATAGATGTATACAAGTTCTTACCTTTCTCAAAAAATAACTTATTAGGAAGTCTAAAAACCAGCTTCTTCCAGATCCACATAGAAGAATCTTCCATATGACATTTTGCAATCATAGTTACAATTAAAGATATATTTACAAGAGACATTAACCAATTTCAGACTATAAGGTTATCTACGAAATGATTAAGAAAAGGGCAGCTTGGTGCAAGAAGCATCTCGCGTTCACGCAGGTCCGGCGCATCCCAAGGGGTGTAATGTTGGAAGCCTACTCTGATGCAAATATTAATAGTTCATTCCATGGCTCGAACTCGTGACATGTAGGTCAAGGAGACAACTTTAGTGTTGCTCCAAAGCTCCTTCCTAATGATAAAACCAACTAGCAAAAAACAAAAGCACCCACATCATTGGTAAAGATGCTTATCCATCCCACATTGCCAACGGCAGTTCGAAAGCTTACCCTATTATTAACGAGAAGTTTGAAACCCTAACCCTACTTTTAGATTTTGGAGTTTTCGCCCCAAAGAGGATCATTAGTCAATTATGCCCCTCACTGCCCCTAAGGGTTACAAAAATGGTGATGGCCATTGTGTAGATAGTCAAATTAATAATTTCCAGGGATTATCAAAGATCTAATAAAAGAGCAGGATAATAGTTAATTCACAAAGAGAAAAAGAGGTACCTGGAAATAGGGTGAACTTGAGGAGGCAAGGGCGATTTCTCGTGCCAATTCCAAGTCCTTGGAAATGTCTTCATCGTCGAAGTGACTGTTTGCGTGTCTGTATTAATAGTGTCAAATTTAGAACATGTGAAAGAAAAAATTAGCAATTGGCATAGAACATAACAGAATAACAAACAAGCATAAGAAAAGAAGAGGAGACAAGCGAAGTTTTACGGGTATACCTTTCGAGTTCAAGGGTGAGAACTGTGAAATTACAGAAAGGGCAAGTTGACAAGTCCATGTCAAGGCAAGAAAGGAATGTGGGGGGAAACCTTAATAGATGTTTGAATTTAGAAAGTCTAGGCAATGGTAATTCGAGGTTTTGACGAAAATCATCCTTTAAAGTATAGCTGAAGATTCAAGTGCATCCTTAATATATTATGGCTAACAAACAACATCCCTCATGTCTCCTAAAATGAACAAGTTTGGGTCCATAGTTAACATTTTCGTCTAAAATTAACTGTACAACAAAATCCGTGTGCATAGCACGTGATTTTTAATCCGAAAAGAAAGAAAAATGTCTGCCCGCCCTACCACAATAAAGGGAAAAGGTTCAAATTTACCTCTTTACTGTGAGAAAAGGATCAAATTTATCCTTCATTATATTTTGTGTTTAAATATATCACTCCTGTTATATAGTTGGATCAAACATACGCCTCCTTCCTTAAGGTTGTTTATGTTAGGATATACTATTAACCATGTGGTTAGATTATAGTATTATGTTTTATTTATTGGAACAATTGTTTATCTATTTATTCAATTCAATGAAATCTTAATTCAAATAGATCATTTGTTCATATGTGTGCTCTTTACTTATATAGTAGACAATTTAGTGTATGGAGCTTTAGCTCATACGCGGAAGATTAAATTGTCGGTTCTTATAAGTTATAAAGTTAATGTTCACAATCAAAGATGAAACTGGGCAAAGCATCTTGATGATTGTAGCATAAGATTAAATTATAATCTATCTTGATTATGGGAATGGTTCAGTTCCGACTTCTTATGCTAGTACATTTTTGTGTATTGAACGGACCAAGTAGAGATAAGTGTTTTTGTACTGAATATATAAAACTACCTCTCTAGCTCATTGAATGTTCTTATACTCTTAATCTCGATATAATTATTATGATCAATGTGCTTCGTTCATTATTTTGAATTATTAAAAGGTACGACTCAACTGCGAGTTAATGTATTCCTGGTAAATTGAATAATGACAAAGTGCATTTGTGAAATAATAATTAGTTGATAGAATCCGTGTCTTGACCATTGAGATTGATGATACCCCTTTATGGATGCTTGAAAGTTTTCATGTGAAAACCCTGCAGGTGGATTTTGTATCCGTCACATGAAATAAGTTAAGCGGAAGTATAAAGGATTAAATTAGTCGATAAATTAAATTGTCAGTAATTTAATTTATCTGATTGGTATTTGTAATCTTAACACGGGGAGTTAAATAAGTTTTAATGAATGATTTCGAAATTAAACTGAGGAGTGCAATTACAATTTTCTAGTGGAATAAATTGTAATTTATTGTGGTAGGATTAATTCATTCATATTCCGAATTAATACCACAATAGGAAGCCTCGTTATTAAATTTGTGGTCCCTACTGTGCCTGAATATTCTAGAACGAGGAAATTAAATAAGAAAATAGTATCCTTGGTGGGTTAGGAGACTGCTACACATTTTTGGTGCGTAGTAGACTCCTACACGTTTTTGGCTACGTGTTTTTTAGGAGGAATAAGACTCCAAAGGTTTTTGGTCTTGTTTTCAAACCAAAACCAAAAAGAAAACGAAAAACGTTTATGAAAAAAAAGTTTTTCAAAACGTGGAAAGAAGAAATAAAAAAAGCTTCTGTTTTGCAAAAAACCAAAAAAAAGGGCAAAAAGAAAGGAAAACAAGAAGAAGAAAGAAAAACTAAAAAGCTTTCTTCTTAAGTTGGCCAAATTTTCCATACCAAGATACTATTTTTCTTGAATAAAAATACTTGCCACTCAAGTATCACGTTCGGTAGAAATTCAGGATACACAGTAGAAGACCGTAGACCTGGATAGCGCAAATATTATTGAAGATTTGTGCGGTAACTTCAAGAGGTTAGTGTTTCTATCTCGTTAATGATTATGTTTATCTAGTTTACATGTAAGATTATATGGTCTTGGGTGATTGCTTCCGTTGCGTTTATGCCTATTTTCTATCAGTTTAAGGTGGACGCTAAATTCCACGTGGCATTAACATATTTTTGCAACGTGGCATGCCACCTCATTACCCTCAACCCATTTTATTCTTCACCTTTACTTTTTCGTCCACCACTAGCACCTCATATTCCTTCAGCACTAGTGCCACCATCAACACCACCATGACCACCACCATTTTCACTATTTTCACCTTCACTCTCTAGACCGAGCTTAGGGAAAAATGTAAGCAATTGTAGCAAAATATTTTTTAATAATCGCTTCATAAAATATTTAATCACTGTAATAATTTTCAAAATTATTAAATATCCATATTTCAATTAGGCTCCGTCAAGTATTTTGTAAATAATTGTTTGACTTCCGATGTTAATCCCGATTAGTCCAGTCCCAAAATATGTACTAACACCATGTGAAGAAAAAAAAAAGGAAAAGAATAGTTTGACCAATTCAGTAGCCGAATAAATGAACTATCATTTGTTCTTGGTTTTATTTTAAAAGCATTTTCCTTGTAATCTTCGCTTTACCACCAAAATATTCTTCTTCCTTTTGGAAAAAGCTTCAAAAATAAATTTCGTAAACAATATTAAAAAAAAATTGCTATGATTGTTTATATTTTTTCCTAAGCTTCGTCTAGAGAGTGAAGGTGCAGATGATAAAAATGATGGTGTTAATGGTGGTACTAGTGATGAAGGGATAGGAGGTGTTAGTGGTGGAAGAAGCAGCGAAAAGGGGGAATAAAAAGAGTTAGGGACGGTGAGGTGGTATGCCACGTGGCCAAGATTCAGTGCAACGTGAGATTTGACGTTCACCTTAGACAACCAAGATTCAGTGCAACGTGGGATTTGACGTTCACCTTAGACAACCTTAACGGAAGAAGGATATATTTAATCCAATTGTACAACAACAAAGTATTTTTAGATAAAAAGTATAACGCAGGATAAACTTGATCCTTTTCTCATATTAGATGGTCAAATTTGGTCCTTTTTCCACATAGGGCAGTGAAATTCTTCAAATAATTTTTTTTGCCCATTAAGACTTTTAATTTTAGCTTGTTGCGTTTATACTCTGAAAGAGTGATATTGAATTTATTGATAGATTTTAGGACTTGAGATGATATTGGCAATACGTATCTCTATATTTCCTATGTTGTTTTTGTCTTTCACATGCTTAAATGACAATGAGCTTAGTAACGGAAGTATCGCTCAAAGATCAACATTGGTCCCTTTTCTCCAAGTTTATATTGCAGATGCCTTTATAATTTACTTTGGGGGGAGGGAAGGAAGGATATAATCTGTAGCATTTATTCTTGTTGGATGGATAATAATATGTAATTATAATATAAGCTCTTACTTTGCCTTTTCTATTTTAACAAGCTTTGTTGCCAGAACTAAAATCAAAATGACGAATTACCTTTTGTAGGTAGATTTTTGGGGTGAATCATGGTTAATAAACTATGATTAACATTGACTGAGATTAAGAATAAAATTGAAGAGCATAAAATTGAAGAAACACCAGCATATTTTCTCTAAAAATTGAGAAAGAAGAAAAGGTAGTTTGTTTCATGGTCGAAATGTGTTTTTTTATTAGTTTTCTATTTTTCAAAAAGTGTCATGTGTTATATCTTTGTCTTGGCCTTACTGTTAATTTGTTGACGATAAATTGATATTGGACTAAACTCTTCCATTTTATGCTACGTTAAGAATGTTACTTGTCAACTGTTATACATTACAGATATATTTTAACCTTTGAGATTTACTTTAGGAATATTTTATAATAAAAGTTCTTTTAGATTCTAAGTCTTGGGAGCTGAAGTTCTTATTCTAAGTCGTGGGCCTAAAAAACCTTTTGTAGAGAATATTTTAACCTAACCAGTATCTTCAATATTTGAATTGAAAAAAAAGTTTGAGATAGTTACGAGATGTATTTGGGCCACATGACAAAGGATGGACATTTTTTAAATTAATATTTATATTTTGATCATATTAAGAAATATTCTGAAAAAATAATCCTACTTCAGAATTTTAAAGCATGTTGAGCAGGATTTTTCTCGATCGCTAGAATTTTGAAGTACCAAAAATTTTGACAATCACAAAATAGTTTAACCATAATGCTGAAAATATTTGGTAATCTGTCAGGACTGGTGACAAAATCATGAATCCTAATGGTCACCATAACTATTGCATAATTTAAAATTATGTTTGTCATACATTAAAACTAGCGTTTAAAAAAATTTATCCAGCTCGCTTTAAAATTTTGGCATAGAATTTTTTCTAAAAATTTCTATTACCGAGGCAAAAAAATTAAATAAGAGCACATAAGTATCGTACTTATGTTATTTTCCCTTTAAGGTAAATAAAGATGATATGTCAATGAGAGAAATCACATCATTCTTCGTTCTCGAGTTATAAGCACATTGATATATTCTTCTTTCAACTTTTATGCTGTAATAATTCGATAGGCCGTTTTGAGTACTAGCTCCCTTTTTATGATTTGAGACCTTTCATAGTGTTACTTGATGATTTATGACTTGTGTGCATGGTCCGTGTTAATTTTCGAAAGTCTAAATGTGAATTTTTAAAGAAAACTTAGTTTTTGAACTTGAAAATGGCTAGAGTTAACCAATACCAACATTATTGGTAAACGATCTCGGATGGCTATTTTGAGGTTTTCAATAGGTTCGTATGATGATTATGGACTTTTACGCATATTCTTTTGGGATCTCGGGTGACCCGAGACCGTTTCGGCGCTAAATGTAAAAAGTTAAAATTTTGAAGAATGAACTTTGATGTTCTTCGAGTTTTTGGCATTTAATTCTTGATTTTAGATTTTATTTTGATGATTTGAGCTTATAAGCGAGCTCACATGAAGTTATTATACTTGTGTGGGTATTTGGATTGGAGCCTGAGGGGCTCGGGTGAGTTTCAGATGAGTTTCGGACTGTTTTGGTAAGGTTGGAATTTGCTGGTGCTGCAGACCTTGCATTTGCGAGGGTCTAATCGCAAATGCAAGCTTTGCATTTGCGAGTGCATGCTCGAATTTGCGATGCTGGGGGGAGGAGTTGGGTGAAGTTCAGGACACTATTGCGAAGGGTGGTCCTTCGCATTGGCGAACACGTTGGTCGAATTTGCGATACTAGAGAGCAGATGGGCAGCTTCGCATTTTCAAAGCTTTGTTCGCTTTCGCAAAGGGTAGGTCCTTCAGAATTGCAAAGTCTTTTTCGCATTTGCGACATTAGAGGGGCTCAGGCACTATTCACATTTGCGACCAGTTATTCGCTTTTGCAGACATCGCAATTACAAACAAGAGTTGGCGATTGTGATACCTGTAGCGAGGTAAAAGGTTGGTTAGCTCATTTTATTCCATCTTAGAGACCTAGACTCGACATAGATGCGATTTTGGAGAGAAATTTCTTCTCAACTTCATAGGTTATTAACTTTAACTTATTTTTGTTCAATTTTCATTACTTTTTCATGACTTTTCACTATTAAATATAAGATTTCATAAAGTAGAAATAGAATTTTGAATAGAAATTTAAAATTTTGTAAATTTGAGATTTAGACCTCAAATTGCGGTCGAATCTTGAAACAAATCATATTTTGGACTGGGGGTGAATGGGTAATCGGAATTTGATCTTAATTTCAAATTTTAACCACATGGGCCCGGGTTGACTTTTTCAAAAATGTTAAAGATCAAACATTTTTATACTAGGGTAGTTTCTCAATCTTGTTTGATTTATTTGAGTAATATTTGACTAGATTCGGGTGATTTGGAGGTGTGTTCTAAAGGAAAAATTGTGTTGGATTGCTGATCTTATTTCGAAAAGAGGTAAATGTCTTGGTTAACCATGATTTGAGGAAATTAATGTATAATTGAGTCTATTTGCTACGTGATCAGTTGGGAGCGGTGTATATGTAAGAGAGTGCATAAGTGTTGGCGATGATATAAATATGCGGGTAGAATTAGCTTTATTTGTACATGTTCCTTTATGCATTATGTTTTTCATGCTCTAAATAGATAGTGAAACTCTTTGATTTCTCTTATCCATGTTATTATCTATGTTGAATTATCAAAATATTGGGCGTTAAGACTAGTCAATTATTGATTTGGTTATTGGTGCTAAGGTGTCGGTAAATTCTCATATGGCGAGTTATGTTCTAATGTTATCATTGGTGTTGTTTATGCTTCCCACCTTGCTTGGTAATGTGCTACATGTGATACTTGGTAAGGAGGAATGAATTGCACAAATGGTGTTTCTGTACTTGTGAGAGAGGGTGATTATGCACGAAGGGTGTTTTCGTGCTTTTTTTATATATCAATATCATTGCACGAACGGTCTTATTGTGCTTGAGAGAAAGTGAGGATATGCACGAAGGGTGTTTCCGTGAGGATGAGAGTAAAAGCACAAACGGTGATGCTCTGGTATTTTATTAGTATTGTTGTTCTCTATTTTGCTATTCGGATTGAGAACTTGGCTATGTTGTTTTGTAATTACCTTTGAAAGGTTTGCTCGGAGTTGTTTGTATAAGCATAAATTGTGGTTTACTTCAATAGTACCCTCCTTTACTTTCTCGTTCTATATCTTTGTACTTATTACGTACTTGTATCTTACTTGGTATGTTCCTTGTTTCTTGTTATTTCTCATTACTTAACTGTATAGGTAAATGTAGGTGTCTTATCTTAGCCTCGCCACTTGGTCGGGGTTAGGTTCGATACTTAGGGAATATATTGGGTCGGTTGTACTCATACTATACTTCTGTATTTCTTGTGTAGATTCAGACATTGGTACCAGTGGAGTCCCCAGAGGTGATTAGGGAATACCACATAGGTGATTCAATGTAAAGCTGCATACTGTTCGCGGACCTTAGAGTCATCTTTTCATTACTTTTGTACTATTTCTATTTACCATACACTATTGTATTTCTTTCAAGAAAACATATTTAGTAAACTCTAGTAGCTCATGTACTCGTGAATCCATATTTTGGGATGTTCGATCATCTGTATTGATCTTTATACTTATTATGTTTGCTTCTGAGTTATTTTTACTCTATATTATCATTTGCTGTTAACTGTTAGTTTCACTCCTTTTGTATTTATCGTTATGTATTGGCTTGTATAACAAGAGATGTTAGGCGCTAGCACGACCCCGTGTGTTTGGGAGTTTGGGTCGTGACAAGTTGGTATCAGAGCACTAGGTTGCATAGGTCTCACGAGTCATGAGCAAGCTTGGTAGAGTCTTGAGAATTGGTATAGATCAGTCTGTACTTATCTTCTAGAGGTTATAAGACTTTAGAGAACTTCTCTTTCTCCTTTCTCTATTGTTTGACTTTGTTCAATCATAAAGTTTGAATTTTTCTTCTTTTATTCTCTCATAGATGGTGAAGACACGTGCTTCGCCCTGCAGTTGATCGAGACCCAGAGCCCCATATTGCAGCCACTACCAGGGGTAGGAGCTGGGGCAAGGGCAGAGGCAGAGGCAGAGTTAGATGTAGAACTCAGCCTAGAGCACGCGCAACGGCACCCATAGCTGAGCCCCAGATACCTCAGGATGACGAGAATGTAGATCCAGCTGATCCAGTAGGACCGGCTCAGGTCCCAGAGACTCCGGTGCTTCAGGACGCCTTAGTCCCTATGGTTGGCTTCATGGAGAGCATGGCTCGGGCCGATGTGTTTCCTGTGGCACCAGCCGCTTCTCAGGTCGGGGGAGGAGTTCAGACTCCCGCTACTCCTACCTCAGAGCAAATGGCCTATGTTTATCAGACCCCAGGAGTTTTACCAGTCGGGTGGTTCGACCTATTGTTACTACACAACCCGGGGACAAGCCTGCAATTTTAGTTGATGAGCTGAACAGGTTGGACAGCCATAAACATGAACCTAGCTACGCACGGACTTTCGTCACCTCGTACATACATAGTAGCCATAACAAGTAGCACACAACAATTAAAATACCTACAAGGATAATTTTCTCTTACAAGATTAGGCAAGAGACTTACCTCATTTTCAAGCCCCATACTCGGCACTCAAACCTCATTAGCCACCTCAAATCAACACCGGGCAACCCGAAACTAATCAAAGGACGTACAAACCAATCAATATATGCTAAAAAACTCATAATTTAACTATTAGAGTAACTTTCCAACCCAACTCGGAAAGTCAACAAAAGTCAACCCCGGCCTACGTGCCCGGATCCTGGAATATTTTGAAGATAAATGTTACATCGCGAACTCAAATATATGACTTGTACCCAATTCCATAATCAATTTCGCAGTCAAATCTCATTTTTTACTAAACCCTAAGTTCTTCAACAATCCCAAAATTTCACTAATTTCTATGTCAAAATCCTTACCTAATATATGTATTTAACTCATAATTGGTAGAAATCACTAACTTTATGATTCTTGATGAGAC
>MCJB01019989.1:42682-63950 GCA_002018475.1 Nicotiana obtusifolia
CCCCCCCAGAATTCCTCTGCAGCGATTGTGGAATATCCCACGCGATCGCGTAGACCAGCTAACTCCCCTGGACGTCACCCCAAACTCATTGCGTTCGCAACCTTAGTCACGCGAACGCGAAGCACTGCAAGGACAAACACCGCAATCACGATGTCCATTTTGTGATCGCGAAGCACAAGACCTCCTCAACCCCTTACCGCTCTCCGCGATCGCGACAATCTCTGCGATTGTGATTCACACCAAACACCAGTAAAATCTACCAACTTCAACCTTGCTCTGGGTGGTCCAAAACTCACCCGAGCCACCCTGGGACCCGGTCCGATTGTGCTAACAAGTCCATAAACCTATTACGGACCTACTCACATCTTGTAGCACATAGAATAACATCAGAACCAAGAATCGCACCTCAAAGCTAAATAAATCAACTTCTAAACTTCAAACTTCTTCCAACTAACTCTGAATGCGACGAGTCATACTTAGACAACCCGTAATGACGCTAAATTTTACACACAAGTCGCCAATTGCTATACGATCCTATTCCAAGGCTCGGAATCCCAAATGCACATTAATAACACCAAAGTCTACTTCAAGTCAAACTTAGAAAACTTTTAAAAAAAACTTTAAAACTTTCAAGGTGCCAGCTTCCAATAATAAGCACCGAAACTCTCCCGGACCACCCGAACATATGCCCTTGTCCAAAATAACCGTATGAACCTATTAGAACCTTCAAATCCCGATTTTAAGGTCGTTTACGCAAAGTGTTGACTCAAATCATACTTGGCTATCTTAGGCTACTATAATAGAACTAAGTGTATTCAACCTGAATCCTTCCAAAATCAAACCAACCATCCCCGCAAGTCATAAAACAGGGAATGCATATACAGGAAGTCTTAAATAGGAGAACATGGATCTAGAAAGCAAAATAACTGGTTGGGTCGTTACAACCCGCACTTAGGAACCTGGCAAAACTCACAAATTCTGATAACCCATTCGAATATGAGTCCAACCATACAAGTTTCATCCAAATTCGACTCCGAATATATGTTCAAAACCCAATTATTTACTTTAGAAAAGTTTTGTCAAAAACCCCCCAATATGCAGTTTCTTATCTTCAAGACAAAATCCTCTTTTTTTCTTTAAGATTACTTGATTTAGAGCCAAAATCAATGCTAAATTCATGTTATAATCACAAATTTGAGTTAGGTTTACTTATCCCAATAAAGTAAATGAAAACTCCCTCAAAATACCTCTTCCCGAGCTCCAAAACCTTGTGAGAGAAAGTGACTAAATTTCGAACAAGTAAATAAAATATAGCAGCTGTCCCAACTTGAATCAGATTCTAGATGATCCCGAAACTCATATTTGATAAGTTCAACATAATTCTTGCAATATTAAACCCAAGATAGCCTTTTGAATCACCTAATTTGGCCTTAAAATGAGGGAGATATGATATTTTGAAGTTTGAAAGAAAGTCTGAAAATTTCAGAGACATTACTTATATTTTCATAATTATTGCACCAGAAAACCAACAATCACAAAATCTTCATTTTAGCACCCAGAACTCATTTGAAATCTCCTAGACACAAACCATATATGCATTTCAGTCATAAAACATGCTACAAACCTGCTCGTGCACTCAAAACACTGAAAAGAGATCGTCTTGACCCAATATTGACCTTAGTCAAATTCTAAATCCTTAATTTAACTAGTCTCTCAACCAATGATATAAAGCACACCCGAGCCCCTCAAAACCCCATCCAATCATACCAACAAGTACAAATACATTATCCAAACTTATCCAAAGGCTTAAAACACACACGGGAACATCACAACAAAGAACCGAGGCTCAAACCGAATATAATTTCTCTTAAGTTGTTAAATCTTCATTCTTTCAAAAGAGTATCCGAATCACACTTACACGTTTTAGATTACTTCTAAACTTTGCATACAAGTTCAACTCAACTATATAAACCGATCCAAAGTCTCGGAACACCAATTGGAGTCCAATAATATATCAAAGTCAACTCTTGGTCAAACTTATGAACTCGTAAGTTCTTCAAATTGCCAACTTTCGACAAATAGTGCCGAATTCTTCTAGGAACCTCCAAAACCAAATCCGAATATACTTACAAGTTCAAAATCATCATACGAATCTATCGGAACCATCAAAAGCTGATTTTCAGTCCGTTTACCCAAAAGTCAAACCTTGGTCAACTCTTCCAACTTAAAGCTTCTAAATCAAGAGTCATTCTTCCAAATCGATATGGAACCACTCGAAAACCAAAACCAATCATACACGCAGGTAATAATACATCATATGAAGTTATTCAAAGTTTCAAATCACCAAATAAAATGCTAAAGCTCAAAACTACTGGTCAGGTCGTTACATACCTCTAGCTAGCTGTGCAGATAGAATAGCAAATGGAGTGGAACCCATAGCCTAAGTACCCTGCTGGTGTCCACCCCTCCATAGTCTGGGACAATCTCTCATAATGTGCCTAGTATCACCATAGTCAAAACAACCTCTCTGCGGGTGTAGCTGCTGGTACTGAGTCTGTGCCGGATGACTGATAATCTCTGTAGGAACCCCGTGCAGAAGATGCACTGAAAGATGGCTATTCGATATGAGTACCTTGGGGTCCCTAGCTTGGGGTCCCTATTCGATATGAGTACCTTGGGGTCCCTAGCTAGTTGGAGCATAATGGGTAACTTGAAGTGTTGACTGAACTGGCCGATTGACAATGCCTCCGCCATGACGGGTCAAAGCCGAAGAGTAGAAACTACTAAATCCTCCAAAACCTTAAGGCTTCTTAACCTCCCTATCCCCCTTCTCCTATCCTCGGATACGCTCCAACCTCCTAAAAATCTCCACAACTTGATGGAATAGAGTCTCACTCTCAAATTCTCGTGTCGTCCTAAATCTGAGTCTTTGTAACAGTAGAAACTAAAGCAGGTGCATGACGAGATAACTTTGTAAACCTTTTAGCATTCTCGGACACAGTCATACTCCCCTGGCGCAACTGCTCAAACTCGGTGCGCAACTCATCCCTGCGGGTCTGTGTAATAAACTCTCTCAAAAAAAAGATCGGAGAACTGGGACCAAGTAAGTGGTGTTGCGCCAGCTGGTCTACTCGCCTCATAAGTTAGCCACCATCTATACTCCGGCCTTGTTAGCTGAAATGAAGTAAGGTCAATGCCGTTCGGCTCCACCACACCAATAATATGTAGACTTCAGTGACACTGATCCAATAAATTATGTGCATCCACAGAAGGCCTCCACTGAACTAGGGAGGATGGAACTTTTGAAACCTCTTCGAATTCCTCTGCCTCTCAGCCAACACAACTGGCCCCACCTTGGACTGAACTGCAACCACTTGCTGTACCGGCACAACACCCGGTGTTTGATAAGCATGAGCCGGCTGCTCTAGTGTACGGGCGGCGGGAGTCTGAGCTCCTCCCTTAGCCTGTGATGTAGCTGGTGCAACTGGAATCCAACCTGCATGAGCCAAAGACCCAAACATGCTCAAAAAGTGCGCCAAGGTCTTTTGAAGTCCAGGAACTACTAGTGGCTCCTCAGCTACTGCTCTGGCAGGTGCTCCAGCGGTAGCACATACCCCTCCTCGGCCTCTACCTCGGACCCAGCCTCTCACGACTCAAGCAGGGAGGCGAGTGCCTGCTCAACAGAACTGGTAGTGCATGTCCTCACCATTTGTGAGAGAATAGAACGACAAAGGCTCAAACTCTAGAATCGATAAAGCCACACGATAAGGAATGAAAGAAGTGAAATTTCCTAACAGTTCTGTGGTTTGTTGAAGATAAGTACAGATGTCCAGTACTGATTTGCAAGACTCTACTCAACTTGCTTGTGACTCGTTGAACCTATAAACCTAGAGCCCTGATACTAACTTGTCACGATCCAAATCCCATCGTAGGGGTCGTGATGGCACCTAGTCTCTAAAACTAGATAAGCCTATCACTTATCAACATTTAAATCAGTAAAACAAGATAGAATAAACTTGAGTTTAACATAAATGCGGAAATAACGGTAATACAAGCCAAAACACGATAATCAAAATATATCCTCAGAACTAGGTTGTACAGAGTCACGAGCTCTAGCTGAATACATAGAAATATCTCGAGATACAATACTGTTCGGATAGAGAATTTACAATATAAATATAAGGTAAGGAATCCAAGGGAGTGCGACGATCAAAGCAGCTCTACCTTGAATCTGCACGAAAAACAAGCTCTCATTGCCTGGGTCTGCTGCCTCCAATACCTGGATCTGCACAAAAATGTACAAAAATATAGTATGAGTACACCATGGTCGGTACCTAGTAAGTATCAAGACTAACATCGGTGAAGTCGTGACGACATTCAAGTCATGTGATAGTCACTAGTCAAAATAACTTGTGCAATAAACCAAAGGCTGGCAACAAAAGTATAGCAGGTAACAATAACAATAACCTTATCAGAGTAAGTGATAACAGTTCAATGCAAGTAAAAGGCTCAGTTTCAACAATGAGGGTCACCACAAGGAAACACACACAAATAGCACCTCATGCCCACATTTTATCACAACAAAAATAGCCACCCGTATCACTCTGCTCTGACAGAGTCACAATAGCCACCCGTATCGCTCTGCCCTGACAATATCACAATAGCCAATCGTATTGGTTCCGCCTAGACAATATCACAATAGCCACCCATATCGCTTTGCCCTGACAATATCATAATAGCCACACGTATCGCTCCACCCAATATCATAATAGCCACTCGTATCGCTCTACCTTGACAATATCATAATAGTCACTTGTATCACTCTGCCCTGACAATATCACAATAGCCATCCGTTTTGCTCCATACAACAACAATAGTGAAATGCCACCCTTATACTCTGCACAATAACAATCGATCCAGAAAACATGTCCACATATGCTACAATATCACAAAACAATAATATCAAAGTTTCATCAAGATATAAGCTCACAACTTATCAATAAAGTACACAAGGACATGACAATAGCATAAAAGTGCGGAGGGTGTTCAACAAATAAAGCATGGCAATGGCTAAGCCAAGTGTAGCGGTCATGATCATGTATCACCAAGTGGTTTAAACATGTTTCATATAAGTTACATTATCAAATTAAGGCATATTAACATCCTACGGCCCAATCCGGTCATAATTCACACCTAGCACTCGAGTACACGCTCGTCACTTCCCATACACGTTGCTTTCCATGTAACACAATTAAGCAATTAAGGCCAAATCCTAATACCCCCACATAAGGTTATGCAAGATACTTACCTCAAGCAAGCCAAATTAATACTCTAGAAATCCATTCCCGCGTGAATCAACCTTCAGACAGCTTGAAGCTACCAAAATAACTTAATAATATCAATAAAAGCCATAGGAAATAACCTCAAACAATAAAGCTATGATATTTATCAAAAAGCAAAAAGTCAACCCGGGTTGGCCTCTTGGAATCCGACAAAAGTTATGAATTTCGAACATCCATTCGAATGCGAGTCCAACCATACAAGTTTCCTCCAAATCCGACTCTGACTCGGGGTTCAGAAATAACCAATTTTCGTCACTTAGATTCATAAATTAAATGCTAAAAACATGGTTGGAATCATAAATAATAACCAAAACTGAGTCAAGAATACCTACCCCAATCCAAATTGTAAAATTCTCCTAAAAAATCGCCCAAAACCGAGCTCCCAATATCAAAATATGATAAAACAACTAAAACCCTCGAAATGGAATTATATAAGTCTCCCAGGGGTCCGCTTTGCGATTGTGGGACCTACTTCACGATCGCGAAGAACAAATCAAACACTGGCAAAAATCCTCCTTCACTAACACGATGTGGAACCCGCAAACGCGACCCACACCTTCACTGGCCTACGCAAATGCAGTCTGCCACATGCGAACGCACAGGCCAACAACTTAGCGCTCCCATCCAGCTCTCCCTCTATGCGAACACGACGCACAAGACGGAACGCGATGACCACATCCCTCTAGGGTTTGCGAACGCGACAGCCTCATCGCGAATGCGAAGGAAAAATCAAAAGCCACCCAAATCACACTCCACGATTGCGATGCTTCATCCGCGATCGCGATGAATAAGAGAACATCGGAAATTCAGCAGTTCCAAAACAAAGGAAAATGGTCCAAAACCCATCTGAAACATACCCGAGGCACACGAGACCCCATCCAATCACACCAACTGATCCTAAAACATAACACAGATCTATTGAGGCCTCAAACCATACAAAAAAAATATAAAAACTACGAATCACACCTCAATTCAAGCTTAGTGAACTAAACCGAAATTTTGAATTCCAAACTTACGCTGAACATACCTAAACAACTCGGAATGACCTCAAATTTTACTCATAAGTGACAAATTACCATACACTCCCATTTGAAGGCTCGCAAGTCTGAAACGGACATCGATAATCACAAATTTAACTATGGGTCAAACTATCAACTCTTCGAGCCATCAAACTTTCAACTTTCGCCAATTACAGTCATATCAACCTAGGAACCTCCAAATCCATATTCGTACACACGTCTAAGTCCAAAATCACCATACGGGCCTAATGGAACCATCAAAACTCTAATCCGAGATCAAATATATTAAAGTCAAACTTGATCAATACTTGTAACTTAAGCTTCCAAACTAGGAACTAGTCATTCTAAATCACTCAGAAATCTTCTCGGAATCAAACCAACCATGTATACAAGTCGTAATACACCATATAAAGCTATTCAAGACCTCAAACCACCGAACAAAATGCCAATGCTCGAAATGACCGGTTGGGTCTTTACAGTTTCACTCATTTTTTATTTATCGTTATGTGTTGGCTTGCTTAGCAACCGATGTTAGGCACCATCACGATCCGTGGGTTGGGATTTTGGATCGTGACACATGCTATATAGTACTAGTATATTTTCTCCAATAAAATAAAACGTTAAATAATCTATGCTTGAAGGTCTGAAACCAACCTCTTGTACTTGCACAAAAAATTCCAAATATTTTTGACCAAATAAAAATCGCACTTATTTGATAGTTATACAAACTTACTCTTTAAAGATTATAAATAATATCATCCAGAGTGAGACACAACTAAAATTATACTTTTTGGTATGTTAAAATCCAGAACCAAATGAAATTATTCACAGGTTAGTCCTACTAACTACCTACTATTTATTTAAAAAGTTTCAATAATCTTTTTTTGTATATGTAAAACTAGGCTTACATCCGCGCTCGCGCGAGGTCTAGTAAATACGATATAAAAGTAATTATTTCTTAAAGAGTTAGGAGCTTTACCAATACAAACTAAAATTAAAAACGTAAAAGTTATTTTTGCTGATTTCTTAGTTGATGTTTTACGAAAATACTTAGAAATAATAACATTTCTAAGTTATTTTTCATATATGTTATGCGTATGTAATATTTGATCAAATATTAAAATAATCTTTTTACAGTATGTTGATGTTTGATTTCGAATTTTGGCCACAGATCGCCCATATGGACTAACTTAGACCCGTTTAGAAGGGATAAACTAAAAGTGGTTATTTAGAAGTTTTTTAACTCTTAATAAAACTATCGCACAATAAAAGAGATATGGGAACGTGCAAAATACAGTTCTCACAGGTAGTTTCCTCAACGCCTCTTATTTATGTTTATTTACCCTCAAAATCGGATAACAATTGAATTTATATGTGATTTTAAGAATATATGATCCAGTTTGATACAAAAATGAGAAATTAAATTGAAATTAAAGTTAATGATAGAAATAAATGCAAACCACACAAGTTGGGCAGCGTTGGCCTTGTTTGTTGACAGCCCTCGAGTCAAGAAATGTTGCAATCGAGGTTGAAAAAAAGATAATCAGATAATAAGCGCTAATGAGACCAATATATTGCTATTTACTTTTCTGATAATGAGCGAATGCCAATACAAAAAACTAGACCCCCTTTATATAGTAGGGGAATTCTACTTTAGGTACAATTTTATATCAGGTAAAAAAATCTCCTAATTTGCTAGTTAACGGTTGCATTGATTCATGCCGAAATTCCCGTCGCGAGGCTCGACTTGTTACAGATATTTTGGCTTTCCGTTACTCGAACCCGATGATCTTACCTCGAGCATGTTGGGGATCGAGGTTGGTTTCGAATCGAGGACTCGATATTCTCGAGGGGAGACGTTCTAACTTCATGTCTTGCTTTGATGAAATTGATGAAATTCGGGGTCAATTCCTCAAAAATTCTTTGTATTCCGAGCTCGATTCGCCGTGTGTTAATTGAGCCCAATTTCGGCCGTGTACAGATAGTCCCCTCGTTTTTTGGAGAGAAACGACGAAAAACGATATGAGTTTTTCTTCCGACCTTACTTCGTTTCGAGGTATTGTGGGGAATCGGTGTTACCAAAAACTCTCTTCCCCAAAAGTAGCTTAGTTCTATAATTCGCCGAGCATGGCCTTTAAGAAATTTCACTGCCTTGTTATTTTTGTTATGGCCTTCGGATTATGTTAACCCGGAATGGTCTTAACCTTTTGATTTGGGCGTTACCAAATAAGTTTCGCGCCCTCGGGTTTCGTTAACTCGGGATGGCCTTAGCCTTTTAATTTGGGCGTAGCTAAATAAGCTTCGTGCCCTCGGGTTTCGTTATCCCGGTATGACCTTAGCTTTTTAATTGGGGCGTTGCCAAGTAAGCTCCGCGCCCTCGGGTTTTGTTAACTCGAGATGGCCTTAGCCTTTTAATTAGGGCGTAGCCAAATAAGCTTCGTGCCCTAGGGTTTCAATAACCCAGTATGGCTTAGCCTTTTAATTCGAGCATATCCAAATATGCTTCGTGCCTTTGGGTTTCATTAACCCGATATGGCCTTAGCCTTTTAATTCGGGCGTAGCCAAATAAGCTTCGCGCCCTCGGGTTTCATTAACTCGGACCGTTCGAGTTTGTTTTTTCAGACGGAAGTACCCGAGTGAGAGAACGATTATTCGAACTCAGGTTAAGGCGGCCCTTGGGCACGTTACCTTTAGGGCATCATAAGCAAGGAATTCCTTAAGAAAATTAAAGAAAAAATTATAAAAGACACGATGTCTGCAAAGCAGAGACTTCACTTTATTCTGTCATGTATGTGTACAAGTTTTGTGCCAGGGTTCGATCAGATTATGTGAGTACGGTTCATTTGACCGTTTGGCCGTTACAATGAATCTTATTGATCCCCAACCCTTCAATCTTGACGTCTCTTTCCATGCTAAAGTGGCCCTTGAGTATTCGGAACAGATCGAAGACAGGCTTCGAATATTGTTGTCATTGATCCATTACCGGCCTTCGAAACTAAGTTAGCACGATTTACTTGTTGCCTCGTTAAAAACCTTGCCGTAAAACCCATTTGGGACAAAATCAGTTAAGGAAAAAAGAGTGCAACGCGTGCTTTCAGACCTAACATCTTGTATGCCTCTTGTTTGATACCTGCAAGCGTTAGTTCACAATGCAAACAAAAGAGAAGAAATAAAGAACGGGGCTGTACCTTAGCAGTAATACCGCTTTAAATGAGTTATATTCCAGTTGTTCAGTAGTTGTTTACCATCCATCGTTTTGAGCTTGTAGGACCCCTTATGGTGATTTTAATGATGCAATAAGGTCCTTCCCAGTTTGGTCTTAGCTTCCCCTCATGCGGAATCCGTGTGTTCGGCATGACCTTTCTTAGTACTAAGTCCCCTACGTTGAAATATCAAAGGTTGGTCCTTCTGTTGTAGTACCTCTCGATCCGTTGCTTTTGAGCAGCTAACTGAACAAGGGTGGCTTCGCGTCTATCATCTAACAGTTCCAAGTTTGTATTCATGGCTTCGCGGTTCGATTCCTCAATTTTATACCGGAATCTGGTACTTGGCTCTTCGACCTCGACTGGTATCAAAGCTTCAGCACCATAAACCAGAGAGAACGGGGTGGCCCTGGTGCTGGACTTCTCGATCGTACGGTATGCCCATAGGACTTCGGGTAATATTTCCTTCCATCTCCCTTTGGCATCGGTTAACCTCTTTTTGAGGTTTTGGAGTATGGTTTTGTTGGTAGATTCGGCTTGTCCATTCCCACTAGGGTGGTAGGGTGTCGATAGGATCCTTTTGATCTTGTGATCTTTGAGGAATTTGGTTACTTTGCTACCGATGAATTGCTTCCCATTGTCGCATACGATCTCGGCCGACATCCCAAATCGGCATATGATGTGATCCCAAACGAAATCGATAACTTCTTTTTCTCTAACCTTCTCATATTCCTGAGCTTCCACCCTTTTAGAAAAATAGTCAGTCATAAATAGTATAAATTGAGCTTTACCTGGTGCCCAAGGAAGAGGGCCGACGATGTCCATTCCCCATTTCATGAATGACCATGGCGATAAAACTGAGTGGAGTATCTCCCCGGGTTGATGGATCATCGGGGCGTGTCTTTGACATTTATCACATTTTCGAACGAACTCCTTTGCGTCTTTTTCTATATCGACCCAATAGTAACTAGCTCTGATTATTTTTCGAATCAATGACTCGGCGCCTGAATGGTTTCCGCAGGTACCCTCGTGGATTTCCCTCAAAATGTACTCAGTATCACCCGGTCCCAGACATATCGCGAGTGGGCCACCAAATATTCTTATGAACAAGATTCTGTCTTCGGCCAGGCAAAATTGTGCTGCCTTTGTACGCAGGGCCCTCGACTCTTTTGGATCGAGGGCTGTTTAGCGGAGCTGAGATATTCCATGTATTTGTTCCTCCAATCCCAAGTTAGGCTCGTTGAGTTGATCTCAGCGTGCCCTTCCTCCCACTACTGACCTCATAAGTTGTACGACTTTTCCCGAGTCGAATTCGTGGTCTTCGATCGACGATCCCAAGACGGCGAGGGCGTCGGCCTCGCTGTTTTGGTCCCGAGGTATATGTTGTAAGGTCCATTCTTTAAACCAATGTAATGTCACTTGCAGTTTGTATAAATACTTTTGCATCTGTTCGTCTCTGACCTCGAGCGTTCCATTGACTTGATTCACCACAAGAAGGGAGTCGCACTTGGCCTCGATCACTTCCGCTCCCAAGCTCTTGGCTAGTTCTAGGCCTCATATTCGGCCTCGTTTTTAGTCAATTTTACAGTCTTAATAGATTGCCTAATTATATTACCTGCTAGTGGCTTCAATACGATGCTAAGTCCGGACCCCCTTGCGTTCGAGGCACCGTCTTGAAGAGGGTCCATATTCCCGAGGAAGTTCCTGAATCAGCTAACAACTCTCTCTCGACCTCAGGTATTAGGGTCGGTGTGAAATCGGCCACGAAATCTGCCAACACTTGAGATTTAATGGCGGTCCGAGGTCGATACTCAATGTCGTACCCATTTATTTCTATTACCCATTTGGCCAATCGGCCCGAGAGCTTAGGCTTATGCATGACATTCCTCAATGGTTGTGACATTGGAAGTACGGTTTCAGTTTCCTAGAGGCACTTAACAAAGCGAGCGCCATTTTATCTAAGTGGTGGTAGCTAGTTTCGGCTTCGTTCTACTGACCTAGTAAATTGGGAATTGCGTACCTTGTTCTTCCCGAACCAAGAATCCACTTACCGCTATCTCCGAGACCGCCAAATAAAGGTACAGTTGTTCGTTTGCCTTTGGTGTATGAAGCAATGACGGGCTTGATATCTTTTGAGCTCTTCTAAAACTTGCTGGCATTCCTTTTTCAATAGTGCGAAGAACCAGTAGCTTTTGTCGGATGACCTCGAAACGAATCACTCCAGAGCGGCTATTCATCCGGTCAACTTCTGCACAGCTTTCACATTGTCTACGACCGTGATATCTTCGATAGCTTTGATCTTTTCAGGATTGATCTCGGTTCCCCTATTCGGTACCATAAATCCAAGGAATTTACCTGACCCTACTCCAAACGTGCATTTTTCCGGGTTCAGCTTCATGTTGTACTGCTTTAGTATGCTAATGTTTCCTGCAATTAACATAAATGGTATTTTGCTTGCAGAGAATTAACTAACATGTCATCAATATAAACCTCCATCGACTTTCCTAATTTTTTCTCGAACATTTGGTTCACTAGGCGTTGGTATGTGGCACCAGCAATTTTTAACCCAAATGGCATCACATTATAACGGTATGTGCCATATTTAGTGATGAGGGAAGTTTTTTCCTGATCACCCAAGTCCATCCATATTTGGTTGTATCCGGAATATGCATCGACAAAACTAAGGGTCTCGTGGCCGGCAGTAGCATCGATCATGCACGATGCTGGGCAAGGGAAAAGAGTCTTTAGGACATTCTTTATTCAAATCTTTATAATCTATACATATTATTAATTTATCCATTTCTTAGGGACTACCACTACTTTAGCTAACCAATCCGGGTATCTGACATCCCGAATAGACCCTATCTTTAAAAGTTTAGAAACCTCATCTTTGATGAAAGCATGTCTGATTTCGGACTAGGGTCTCCTTTTTTGCTTAACCAGATGGAACTTCGGATCCAGGCTCAGCTTGTGAGTGGTTTATCTCTAATGGGGTACCTGTCATATCGAGGTGGGATCAAGCGAAATAGTCTTCGTTAGTTATAAGAAATTGAATGAGTTTTGTCCTCATCTCGGGGCTTAGTCCCGTGCCCAGGTATACCTTTCGATCGGGCAAGTCCTCTCGCAGCATGACTTGTTCCAATTCCTCAAATGTCGATTATTGGCATCGAAATCATCGGGGGTGATAAAAGATTTGGGAATCCCATAATTATCATCCTCGACATACACTTTTTTGTTCATACCTGTCGAAGACTGCATCTATGATTGCTATTTCGTCTTGACCTCGATCACTTGGTTCGGAAGTGTAGGTGTTGGCTCCACTTCTTTGACCATGAACATTTCTTTTGCGGCTGGTTGCTCCCCGTATACCGTTTTAACTCCATCGGGCGTCATAAATTTCAACACCTGGTGCAGCGTCGAAGGCACCGCCCTTATGTCGTGGATCCACAGCCTCCCCAATAGAGCATTGTACATTATGTCTCCTTCGATCATACAGAACTTTATTTCTTGAATGATTCCAGCGGTATTTATCGGTAACGTTATCTCACCCTTGGTGGTCTTACAGGCCATGTTGAATCCGTTAAGAACTTGGACTGTAGGAACGATCTGGTCTAACAGGCCGAGTTTCTCCATGACCCTTGATCGAATGATATTGGCGAAGCTACCAGGATCGATTAACACACGTTTAATTCAAATTTTATGTACAAGTACAGATATTACCAATGCGTCATTGTGGGGCTGTATAGTTCCTTCCGTGTCCTCGTCGTTGAAAGACAAAGTCCCCTTCGATGTGTAATCTCGAGTCCGTTTCTCCCTAGTACTCGATATTTTGGTGCGTTTCGACGTTGGCCCCTGAGGGGTGCCGACTCCACTGATGATCATGTTAATGACGTGTTGAGGTTCTTCTTGTGCTGTCTGTCTGTCAGAATTCCTGTTCCTGAAATGATTTTTGGCTCGCTCGCTCAAGAATTCTCGAAGATGTCTGTTACTGAGTAGTCGGGCTACTTCCTCTCTCAGTTGCCGACAATCCTCCATTCTATGACCGTGAGTGCCATGATATTTGCATATTTGGTTGGGATCCCTTTGGGTCGGATCGGATTGTAGTGGTCGAGGCCATTTTATTTCTTTGATGCGACCGATAGCCGATACTATGGTGGCAGCACCAACATTGAAGTTGTACTCTGATAGCCGCAGTGCGTCTTTATGCCCGACGGGTCTTCCGAAGCCATTTTTGGTCATGAGTCCCCGGCTGCTCTGACCTTGGTCATTTATCCATTCATTTCTTTAGGGGTTCCTCCCGGATACATCGATTTTTCTGTCCCGATGATATGGCTGATGTCGATATCTGTTCGGTATTGGTTCGCGATCAATATCCCTTCTGACTCTATCAAGAGTTCTAACGGGATAAATGGACCCCGAAAGGGTCCCGAGCTGACCGTCTTCGGCTCTGATTTTTGACTGGTACCGGTTATGTATGTCAGCCCATGTAACAGTCGGGTGCTCTATTAAGTTCTGCTTTAGCTGCTGTGAAGCCACTGAGCTTCGAATATCGAGTCCCTGGGTTAAGGCTAGAACAGCCCAATCGTCAGTGACCGGTGGTAGATCAATCCGTTCCATTTGAACCCGGGACACGAACTCCCTGAGCATCTCGTTATCCTTTTGTTTGACTTTAAAAGGTTCGATTTTCTTGTTTCGACCTTGATGGCCCCCGCGTGTGCCTTCAAGAAAGAATCTGCAAGCATAGCAAATGAGTCACTAGAATTAGGAGGTAAGTTGTGATACCATATCATGGCTCCCTTTGACAGGGTCTCGCCAAATTTCTTCAACAGAATGGATTCGATCTCATCGTCCTCCAAGTCGTTCCCTTTGACAGCACATGTATACGAGGTTACATGCTCGTTCAGGTCGGTCGTTCTGTTATACTTGGGTATTTCGGGCATACGAAATTTCTTGGGAATCGGCTTCGGAGCCGCGCTCGGTAAAAAAGGTTTTTGCACGAACTTCCTAGAATCTAGGCCTTTTAACACCGGGGGTGCCCCTGGGATTTGGTCTACTCTGGAGTTGTAGGTTTTTACTTTTTTGTCATTTGCCTCGATCTTTTCTCCCCTAATTCTATTCGTTTTGTCAGCTCCTCGAGTATCTTCATAATTCTAGGGTTCGCCCCCCGATTCACATTCAATCGACCTTCCGACGATTGATTCATCCCTGGGGGCGATTTCCCGGGAAGGGCCGGGCTCAACCCCGTTCGGGGTTTGGCTTCGGTTTTGTAACTGAGCTATCGCCTTCTATTGAACCTGTAACATTTCAAAAATCATCTGGAGGCTGATCCCGTCCCCCTCAACATTTTGGGGGTTTCGAGCTACTTATCGAGTTCCTCCATGAACGCTCTTGCGGGGTCGGTAGGCGGATTCGCATCAACTACCACGTGCGAGTCAGCGTCAATCGGGTCAACAAACATGATCTCATTACCGGATACTACGTTGTTATTTTCACCTTGGTGATCGGACTCGTTGTCAACGTGCAGAGGTGCCGATTGAGAGTTTGACATTTCTGTATTATAACTTGGGATCAAAGACACTTCAAAAAACAAGTGCGAAGCAGTGTGTGTGTTATGGAGATTTATATCAAATAACCACTATTATCCTTAGCCCCACGGTGGGCGCCAAAATAATATGCTCAATTCAACTGTTTCGGAACATTTGGTCGTTCAATAATCGTCTAAGAGCAATTTATCTCATTGGTAGGATGGATGAGACAATTTCAACTTTAATTAAAGACCCGCAATGCGCGGATTATTTGAAAGAATATTAATATTATGAAATTACTATATAATATTTTAATAAATATTAGTTGTTATTTTATTATTTAATTTTCTTATTTTCGTTTTATTTTTTTATTTTTGAATAATTTTAAAACTCCAAGTTTGTTAACTCAAAGAGAGTAGCTAATTATTAACAACACATAATGCATAATTTAAATTTTTTAAAATTAAAATTCAAGAATAAAACTAATTATTAACTAACCTAACTAACTTTGTTCTAAATTGCCAAGTGGCCTATTGTGAGGTTGTCACTTGGCTTAATGTGGAGGCTTTTTCCTCTCCTTTTAATAATATATAGATAGATAGATTGTTTGTTCCTTATTTATTCTTTATTAGATTAGCAAGTACTTAGTACTATACATTTACCAATATGACCTTTATTAACTTGTCAATTGGCTTAATATTTTGATGATAATTCTCTTTTAATATAACATAGATTTATATTTTCTTACTCTAGAAATATTCTTATTTTTTTAATTCTCATTTTATTAACAAAATCTCATATTATTAGTATTATATATTAGTTTTTTTTTCATTTTGAATTCTACAAATCAAAGTGCTATAATATTTAAATCAAATTATACTTTTGAATTTTTTAAAAATATAAACAGATAAGTAATTTTACTATTTTGTCATAAATTTACTGATATTCTTAATAATTGCTATTTTTGCATTATTGCCATAAGCAAATTGAACTTTTATTTTATCTCAACTCAAATTTTTCTATCTATAAATTTGAAATAATATTTTTGTCTTTAAAATTCAAAATCAAATTATTTTCTATATAAGAAAATATTTCTAGTATTTTATAGATATAGACTACCGAGTTAGGAAGAAATTACTTCCCAATTTGAATTGACAGTTTTATTTTTCTTATTTTTATTTTTTGTTTTAGAATAATTTAAAAACTTCAAATTTGTCAACTCAAAGAGAGTAACTAATTATTAACAACACATAATGCATAATTTAAATTTTTTAAAATTTATATTCAAAAATAAAATTAATTGTGACCTAACTTAACTAACTTTCTCCTAAATTGCCAAGTGGCTTAGTATGGTTTCCACTTGGCTTAGTGTGGAGGTTTTTCCCTCTCCTTTTAATAATATATAGATATAGATTTTAAAAATGTGTTAACTCAAAAAGAGTAACTAATTATTAAAAATACATAATGCATAATTAAAACAAATTATAATTTAAATTCAAAAAGAAAATTAATTATTACCTAACTTCACTAACTTTGTCCTAAATTTCCAAGTGGGCTATTGTGAGGTTGCCACTTGGCTTAGTGTGGAGGCTTTTTCCTCTCCTTTTAATAATATATAGATATAGATTTTAAAACATCAAATTTGTATATAGATATAGATTTTAAAACTTCAAATTTGTTAACTCAAAGAGAGTAACTAGACAACACATAATGCATAATTAAAATTTTTTAAAATTTAAATTCGAAAAAAAATTTAAGTATTACCTAATTTAACTAACTTTGTCCTAAATTGCCAATTGGCTTACTGTGAGGTTGCCACTTGGCTTAATGTGGAGGCTTTTTCCTCTCCTTTTAATAATATATAAATATAGATATAGATTTTTAAAACTCCAAATTTGTTAACATAAAGAGAGTAACTAATTATTAACAACACCTAATGCATAATTAAAATTTTAAAATTTAAATTCAAAAAAAAATTAATTATTACCTACTTAACTAACTTTGTCCTAAATTGCCAAGTGGCCTATTGTGAGGTTGCCACTTGGCTTAATGTGGAGGCTTTTTCCTCTCCTTTTAATAATATATAGATTTGTCCTAAATTGCCAAGTGACCTATTATGGTTGCCACTAGGCTTAATATGGAGGCTTTTTCTAATTTTTTTTTTAATAATATATAGATATAGATTTTAAAACTCCAAAATTGTTAACTCAAAGAGAGTAATTAATTATTAACAATACATAATGCATAATTAAAAACTTTTAAAATTTAAATTCAAAAAGAAAATTAATTATTATCTTACTTAACTAACTTTGTCCTAAATTGCCAAGTGGCCTATTGTGAGGTTGCCACTTGGCTTAATATGGAGATTTTTCCTCTCCTTTTAATAATATATTGATATAGATATAGATTTTAAAATACTAAATTTGTTAATTGAAAGAGAGTAACTAATTATTAACAACAGATAATGCATAATTGAAATTTTTTTATAATTTAAATTCGAAAAAAAATTAATTGTTACATAACTTAACTAACTTTGTCCTGAATTGCCAAGTGGCCTATTGTAAGGACCACTTGGCTTAATGTGGAGGATTTTTTATCTCCGTTTAATAATATATAGATTTGTCCTAAATTGTCAAGAGGCATATTGTGGTTGCCACTTGGATATAGAATTTAAACTCCAAAATCTTTAACTCAAAGAGAGTAACTAATTATTAACAACACATAATGCATAATTAAATAATTTTAAATTTAAATTAAAAAAAAAACTAATTATTACCTAACTTAACTAACTTTGTCCTAAATTGCCAAGTGGCCTATTGTGAGGTTGCCAAGTGGCTTAATGTGGAGGCATTTCCTCTTCTTTTAATAATATATAGATAGATATAGATTTTAAAACTCCAAATTTGTTAACTCAAAGAGAGTAACTAATTATTAACAACACATAATGCATAATTAAAATTTTAAAATTTTAATTCAAAAATTAATTATTACTTAACTTAATTAACTTTTTTCTAAATTGCCAAGTGGCCTATTATGAGGTTGCCACTTGGCTTAATGTGAAGGCTTTTTCCTCTCCTTTTAATAATATATAGATTTGTCCTAAATTGTCAAGTGGCCTTTTGTGATTGCTACTTGGTTTAATGTGGAGGCTTTTTCTTTTCTTTTAATAATATATAGATATAGATTTTAAAACTCTAAATTTGTTAACTCAAAGAGAGTAACTAATTATTAACAACATATAATGCATAATTAATTTTTTTTATAATTTAAATTCAAAAAAAATTAATTATTACCTAACTTAATTAACGTTGTCCTAAATTGCCAAGTGGTCTATTGTGAGGTTGCCACTTGGCTTAATGTGGAGGTTTTTTCCTCTCCTTTTATATATAATAATATATAGATTTTCCCTAAATTGCCAAGTGGCCTATTGTGGCTGCCATTTGGTTTAATGTGAAATCTTTTTTCTCGACTTTTAATAATATATAGATATAGATTTTAAAACTCCAAATTTGTTTACTCAAAGAGAGTAACTAATTATTAACAACACATAATGCATAATTAAAAATTTTTGAAATTTAAATTCAAAATAAAAATTAATTATTACCTAACTCAACTAATTTTGTCCTAAATTTCCAAGTGACCTATTGTGATATTACCACTTGGTTTAATGTGGAATCTTTTTCCTCTACTTTTAATAATATATAGAAGATTATTTCAAGTCTTTAGATGAAAAAATTCGAATGTTTTCTTCTTTAATAAGTCATGTGATTCGATTCCAGAATTATTAATAAATTAATAGACCATACGTGATTCTATTTCATCCAAAGGTTTTTATCCAATATAGAGCCAAAAGTAAGAAAGAGTAACTGTAATAATAGAGTAAAAATAATATCTTATATATATATTTAAATTCTTAAATTCACGTTAACATAAGAAGCTTATAAATATAGTGCTTTTATTTTTGTAATCCTCTTAGTTAAAATTGATGATTCCTTTACGAATTTGAAAAAAAAAAGATTGTGTAGGTACGTGGCACCTTATATGGAGTATGTATTTTTGGACGGGGAACTGGGACTTCAGGTGGCGGTAATAGTAGGTTCTGAAGCTGATACATCACGGAATTTCAAAAAGAGACCTTTCGAGAAGATTTGGAGAAAGTGGAAAAGAAAAATGTGTGGAGAAAGATGGTATGGGGGGACCGTGCGTAGGACGATTGGCGGGTAAATAGGTACCCCACGACTGTGAGTTGAAGCAGACTCCTCCCACTAATCTACTCCTTGACTTGCGTGTCCAATCCAAGTGGATGTAAGACTAATATGTGGACAATTTTACAACTTTTCACTCTTTTACTTTCCCCCCAACGGACTGCTTTTCTGGCCAACCAAAAACAAGTACTTGTAGATGTTTTAACTCAAATGGTCTTTCGTAAGTTTGAGAATTTTCTTTTGGATTTTTTTTCTATATAATATTTGAATTTTTTTTTATTAAAATTATTTTAATTTTATATATTACTCGTTCTAAACAAGTATTACTTACAAGCTATATACATTCCACCTTAAAAGGCTCGCAATCCATTATTAGTGCCTTTAATCAAGGAATTTAGTTGTACATTTTCCTTTTTTCTCTCCTCTCTCCCCTCTTCTCTCCCCATCGAACTTATATTTAGGGATTTCTGTTTGATAATTGTTTCAAAATACATTTGTCAAAGCCATGAGATACTGGTGAAGTTGTCATCTTTCTTTTTTTGGGTCTTTTTTTTTCTCTTTATTTTGCTGGTAGATTTAATAATGGAATAGGATTTCTGACGAGATTTATGCTGACTACTTGCCATAAACCTTTTGTTTATATTGTGAAAGTCTCGGTCATGTGGTAGCGCAGCAGATTAATATGGTTAAAAATGAAAGAACACATATGAAGAAATGGCCAGCGACTAGCTAGAAAACTTGAAACTTGTGTTGAAGTTCTGTTCTTGAGCAAACATTGCGTTATGCTATAGCTAGTGTATTTTCTAAAATTTTCGGACAACCAGGAAAAGGCTATGTCTCCAAAAGCAGGCGACGGAAAACTTACATCGAATATTGCAGCTGAACAAAATTTAGTATCTCCTCGGACTTCATAGAAGATAAAATCCACTGAGAAAAGAACAATATATGGTACATCAACATACAAATTAAAAATAAATTTCATACAAATTTAATACAAATTTGAATATCTACAATAACATACATAGAAAAAACAAATTTCATACAACTAATTATATATTATACAACTTATTTATAATTTATCTACAACTTTCATATATTATTTCTACCCATTTAAATACAACTACAATATCATACAACTTAAATATAATTTTTATACAATATGTCTTTTGTATATATTTTGTATCTGATTTGTATATATTTTATTTGTGGTATGTGCTTCTTCCTCTCTAAAATTCCAATCAAAACTTACTCTTTTAATATAATTTTGATACATATCAACAATTTTATGTAAAAAGATAGTATCGATAACTTAAATACAAATTTTATACAACGATTCACACATTATACAACTATTTTTCAACTTTCATACAACTTTCAAATAAAAAAAAAATATAACTACAACGAAATACAATGTACATACAATTATAATACAATTTTACTATAATTTCGTAAGTATATTGTATGTCATGTGTTCTTCTTCTTCTTCTTCTTCTTCTTCTTCTTCTTCTTCTTCTTCTTCTTCTTCTTCTTCTTCTTCTTCTTCTTCGACGACGAGTTTCAATCTGAATTTTAGCCAAAATTAAGTCTAATCTTCACCAAAACACCCTCAAAATTGATATATAAGCCCCAAACAATATGCACAATTATTTGCAACAACACCCAATCTAAACAAATAATAGTTTTTGAAAACCCAAATTTGATTTCAAAGCTTCAAAGCTTTTTAATGGCTATCATTGGTGGAGAGTCAAACACCTTCAAAATTTCTTGATTGACAATTTCAATTTGAACACTAATAGTGCAACATGAAAGGAAATTGCTAAGTTAAAATGATTGAAATCCATTTATGAATGCCATTAAAACTATATACAACAAGAAAGCATAAGAAAACAGAGAACATCAAATGAAGAAAATTTGGGAAAAAAAAACAGAGAAAAGAGAGCAGAGAGACGAAGAGAGAGAGAGAGAGACGGGGGG
>MCJB01019989.1:64167-84281 GCA_002018475.1 Nicotiana obtusifolia
GGGGGGGGGAAGAGTAGGCAAGTATAAAGGGATAAGAATAACTGATATTCCTTATTCAATTCTTAATATAAACGGATACTCATTTAAAATTTATTTGTATATAATTGGTAAATTGTATATGACCATATAATTAAATTGAAACTCCAGTAGAGAGGGTAATAAGGTTTCAAATAGTGTATAGAAAGGTAAAAATTCATTTTCTTTTTCATATTCGATATTCGGTGACCTGACTAATCAGGATTTTGCGTTGGAAAATTTCATTTTCGAAGGTATAATGCCTTTTACCAAAAGCAATTTCATATTCAAGACTCGTTTCCGATATCTTTAGTTAAGGATATGAAAGTACTTACTATTTCACGATAATCTTTAATAATTATTTAGAGTTGATCTATGTTTATTTTTTATAGCATGGAACAGAGATAATATTTCAACTTTATAAAAATCTTTTGGTTCAATATGAGAAAATCCTAACAGAATTCTTCAATATTAGGAAGTCCTATCTCAACTAGCATTATAACAAATCTTCAGGTAATATTACATTTCAATGTCAAATTTCAGTATTTTGACTAATAATTAATTTGAAAATGAGATAACAAACCCATTACAGTTGGGGGGCCAATGATAACGCCGCAGCGATGGCCATATGCCATATAGTATCTTCTGCTGGGAATATTGGTGTTTACCCGTAAAATAATATAATTGAATTTATACGTGATTTCTAGATAATTGAATTAATTTGATTCTGAAATAACAAGATAATTGAGAAAATATATAACACTTAGCCTTGATAGGAGGATGAAATGACAGAAATAAAGACTCTGGTAGTGAAGTCTCCGGGCACAACAGTAATAAAAACAAGAACAGAGAATAAGAAAGTAAAGTTGATTAGAGTTTTGAGTAGATTGTAACACTAGTTTGCCAAAAAATTCGTGTCCTTACAATGATAATAGAGCTTATTATACGTCTAGGAAAGGAGGTACTAGGATCGTGCCCCTCTTTATTGTCAATTATGAGGTCTATTTATGAAGATATAACGGTGAGCATAAATGGCAAATTTCTTGTCGCGGGCAACGTACTTAATGCTGTGGAATATTCTCCATTAAATGCTACCGGGCAAAGAGTATTTATTGCATCCTTATGAGCGTTATTCTTTCTGGTGACAGAAGGGACTGTTGCCTTCGGTTTTGGCTATCCCCTGTCTTAGATTCCACGTGTCCCTCTTTTGGGCGGCCACATAACATAGCATATAGTCCCCCTGCTTTCCAGTGACATAACTTTGTTTCACCAGGAAGTTGGTAGAAATACTCTTTTGGCGGGAATTAATATGATCCCCTCCGAAGGCTTCTGACAATTGATTAGATGTACGTCTCTCCGCATTTAATGCCCCGAACACATATCATCCCACGATTCAGTACAACTTTTGCCAATTAGCGAGGTAATCATGACCATGAATTTAACCGCCAAAACTTTTACTTATACACATCAACCTTCTTCCCTTATACTCTATAATTTTCTAAGCTTTCTAAAATCTTTCCTGTTGTTAGTAAATCTTACTTTTAACTCCCGTCAAACAAAAAAGCTTTTCTTTCATCCAAATGGCTTCTTCTTCAAAGAACGTTAGCTCTTCAAACGGCAAGAACAAAGCTGAGGATGCTGCTCCTCCAACGTGGATTCCATCATTTCTAGAAGTCTTGTTACAACAAAATACTTTGAAGAGAAATTTCCTTCGGCTCTCCCTTGCACATGGGTCGTTGGCAAATATCCTTCTTCCATCCATTCTTCCAGTATTCCTGTTGTGAAGGAAGACTGTCGCTTCCATGATTTGGATATTGTTGCTCCTGATCTATCGGAGCAAGTAACCCTACCCAAGGAGGGCATTACATATTTTTACACATATCCCTTTACTTTGGGTACGTTCTCTTTGAGTGGAGAGCTTGACTCCGTTATTGCAGAATTCTTCCTCAGCTATCAGGTATGTTTGGCACAAGTAAGTCCTTTTGTGTGGAGGACGATTGCCTGTCTTCGGCACTTGTGCCAAGAGACGGGAGATGAGCTATCTTTAGCTCATGGGATGAATCTTTATTCCCCCAAAAACTTCTGCAGGGGGATGATAAATTTCAACAAACTTGGCCACCATGCTCTGTTATCTAGCATAGATAATGACAATGACCGTGGGTGGATGGAGCGGTTCGTTGCAGTTGCCACTAATGACATCATTCCGGCAACGACTTCATCCTTTCCGAAAGCATAGAACCGCACTCGTAAGCTCCTTTTTTAATATTTATTTTATTAGATATTCTTCTATACCCGTATTGATCCTTCATCTTTCGCCTATTTCAGCAACTCGATGGGTCCCACCGATGGTTGAATGCTTGGACCAGTGGATCCAGAAGATCCTGGATGTCACTACGCCTGAAACCCGTACGTGAAAAGAACTAGCCCTTAAATACGAGTGGAAGGCCAAAAACCATGATAACTCAGACTCACCTTGTTTCAGTTTTTTATGTGAAGAAATTGATTGATCCTTTCTATCTTTTCTCTAGAATAAGGTCTACCCGCGGGCTCTGTTGTTATCCCCGAGGAGGACGTTTTGGCTAATCCTGCTGAAGCGGCGAGGTTGCTTTAGGAGGCACTTACTTGAACAAGTGTCTCCGGTCCTGCTTCGGGCACAAGTGTTTTTTTATGGAGTCCTCGGCAAGAGGACAAGCAACCAAAAAGAAAACGCTCCTACGCGACTGGGGAGAAGAATAAAAGGGCGAAGACTGTTGCCCCCGAGTCGTCTCCTATAGTTGTGGTAACTAGCCCTCCTCCTAGGTCGGTCATAAACACTATGATGATCGACGATGATGGTGAAGCTAATGGAGGAGCTTCTCTACATAAAAGGCGATGATCCACATCAACTCAACAGAATGCTCAACCTGTCGAGGTAGTTACCCCATCCGAGGACGATGTCTCGGTTCTATGGGCGAATACGATATGGTGGAAAATGCCAACTCCCACTTCCGTGTCCCAGTCGCCGTGCCCAATATTTTAGGGCTCAGTACCCGTTCCCTTCCGTCCTCGGCTGACGAGCAGCCAACAACCAGCACTGCATTTGCTGCAGCTGCTTCTTACTATTCAACTCCATCAGCATCATCTCCTTCTTCACTAACACTAGCAATTGCTACATCATTTCCACCTTCATCCACTCTTCCACCAGTATCTGCTACATCATCTTCACTGGTCGCACTTTACCACGAAGAAGGTGTTCCTCTCTCCCAGTCCTCAGTTCATGAGAATTTGGGGCAAAATTATGCTGCCCCTTCTGAAGATCCACAAAGGAGGAGAAATGTTACTCTTTCGGTCTCTACCAGGTGCAACTTGCTATCCCGATCGTTAGAGCTTGCTAATTATCTGAAGCCTTTGGCTTCAGAGAAAGATTGGGAAAAGATTCAGGCACTCTCGGGAGATTGTTTATGGAACAACGCCATGCAAAATGCCGCAGCGGTACATTCCTTTCTTCATTTGTTATTTCTTCTATTTTTGCCTGAACATATCCTGAGTTTTGGCTTTCTTGAGAAGGAAGAAATTACCTCTGCATGGGATCAGTTTCTGGCAAAGCAGGAGCAGAGTATCACTCGCCTCTCATAATTAGAAGCCAAAGTCACTGAGGTCGTTATATTGGAAGTTTGTTTGTAGCAAAGAGTAAGAAGTGGAGATCCTTAGCCGAGAGATTGCCCTGTTGAGGGTTCAATTTGAAGAGGCTAAGGACAAATGGATTGAAGTTCATAACGACGTTCTTGCTGCATCCGATCGTGAGGCTGCCTCCGCCGAAAGATTGACTAACTTAGAGGCAATCTTGAACTCCAAAACTGAAGAGCTTGCTGCTGCGGCTGCGAAACATGCCCAACTGGAGGAGAAGTATAGGAAAACTATCGAGCATAATAGGCTCTTTAGTTCAACTGTCCACGACCTTGATGGCCTCAGATCCATTAGATCCGCCTGGGAAAGCCTTTCTGTCGAGGTAACCCAACTCAAAGAAGAACTTAAACACCGAGCGGCTTCCCTCGTCGTTGAGAAAACTTACGCTATGCACAGCATGCGGAGAAAAACCTTGGAAGAGGCCAAAGCTAGTATCATTGACTTTGATGCTAAAATTACTAAGGCCCGTGAACTTGAGTTGGCTACAAAAAAGGGTCTCACGACAGAGCCTGCTGCTTCCGGTTCTTTCGGTTCTGGTTCCGGAACTTCGGGAACTAAAAAGGAAGCGAAAGACGAAAATGTTGAAGCCCAAACTGGCGAAGGCCAAAATGTTGAGCCATCGGTGGATCTATCCACTTCCCCTAGGGGCGCGGACACTTCTCTTCCTCTGAGTTCCGGAGATGCAACCAGAACTCAAGTATTGTTTGAGTCTTTCCTTCGTTCGAACAATTATGCAAATTTTAATATTTGCATTCTCTTCTTTTTGCTTAAGAGTTTTGTGCAAGTTTTACTATTTGCGTCTTATTATGTGAAGCTTTGGATGTATTTTTCCGGAAAGCATTTTGATTCCGGGCATGAGTTCTTCCAAAATCGATCCTTTAACATGAGGATTTTTTAAGAGAGGGCCCTCTTATGTTTACGGTGCTCTTGAAAAGGACGTCTCTTGTTCATTACGACACTAGCATTTGAAGTATTTGTTTAACTTTCAAATGACAAAGTTAATTCACCGTTCAGACAAGAAACAAGATAAAAACAAAAGGACTTCATTTTATTCCTTCTATTTTCAAAAAGTACATAAGCATTTGTTATGCTGAAAAAAAGAAATTGCAATTACTTGTGGCTAACTTGTACAACTTGTTTCTATGGGGCTGTCGCAGAGTCCTCGATCCCGATGATACAACTATGTTTCTGGTTTTTGCTTCCGGGTCGACGTGGCAGTCATCGTTGCCGTGTCCTCATATTGTTCCCCCAGTGTTCAAATGCGAAGAATGTGATTGGAACATTTGAAGCCTTGTACCTTCGAGGATCCCACTAACGAATTGCTAGATAATCTTTAACTCGGTAACACACTTTACTTCCCTCAGAAATTCATGCTATCGAGCGGAGGACTATCTAACAACCCTCTAGTGGTTTGTACTTGTGAACGGTTGGGTAACCTTTGCTCGATAGCTAACTTAACTTCCCGGTGGAAATTTTGCTATAGAGCAAAAGATTATCTAACCGTCCCAGAGCGGATCTTTGCTTGTGTACCTCGCTATTAAAAGTCTTATTGCTGCTGTTGAAGCTTTCTTCGTAGTATGCTTTCTATTGCTACCTCGTTAAAAATCTTGCCAGAAAAACCCAATTGGGACAGAAACTGGATGAAGGGAAAAAGAGTGCAACACATACTTTCAGTTTAGGTGATGTTCATCAGCAACAATATCTTTTGAGGTGTGCCACGTTCTAGTTGCTGGGCAACTTTTCTCCATTTTGGTTCTCCAATTCATATGAACCTTTCCCGGTGACAGCTAAAACCCAGTAGGGGCCTTCCCATGTTGGACCTAGCTTCCCCGCACTAAGCTCCATTGGTTCTTTGATTTACTTTCCTTAGGACCAAATCTCCTACTTTTAAATAATGGAGGTTGGCTCTTTGATTATAATACCGCTCCATCTCTGCTTTTGGGCTGCCATTCTTACATGCGCCAAGTCCCTGTGCTCATCGAGTAGCTCCAAGTTGACTAACATTGCTTCATTGTTTGATTCTTCATCTACTTGGAAATATCTCAAGGTGGGTTCCCCTACTTCCATCGAGATTAAAGCTTCTGCCCCGTACACAAAGGAAAAGGGAGTTTCTCCTGTGCTAGATTTGGCCGTTGTTCGGTACGTCTATAAAACTCTGGGTAATTCCTCAGGCCAATTACCTTTAGCCGCTTCCAACCTTTTCTTGAGGTTTTGCATAATCACTTTGTTTGTTGACTCCGCTTGACCATTTGCGCTCGGATGGTAGGGTGAAGATGTGATCCTCTTTATTTTTAAATCTTCAAGGAACTTTGTGACTTTTGCACCGATAAATTGTGGCCCATTATCACATGCTACTCTTTTGGTATTTCGAACCTGCACATTATATTTTCCCACAAGAAATCCACCACTTCAGGCTCACTGATCTTCTGATATGGACCTGCTTCCACCCACTTAGAAAAATAGTCAATCAAAATCAAAGAAATCTTACCTTTCCGGGGGCCAGCGTCCTGACGATGTCCATCCCCTATTTCATGAACGGCCACGGGGACAGAACCTAATGCAATGGTTTTGCCGGTTGATGTACCAGTGGTGCATTGCGTTGGCACTTATCACACTTTCGTACAAAGTCTTTGGCATCTTGTTCCATGCGGGGCCAATAATATCTTGTCCTTACCAATTTTAGCACAAAGGAATCTGCGCCTGAATGATTGCCGCATATCTCATCGTTGATTTCTCGCATAACATAGTTAGCTTCGGATACCCCCAAGCATTGGGCCAGCGGGCCTTAGAAAGATTTTCTATATAGTTGGCCTCTCTTGAAGCTATATTACGCTACTTTGGCGCGCAGCGCCCGGGACGCTTTGGAGTCTTCAGGCAACTTCCTGTGCTTGAGATAATCGATGATTTCATTCCTCCAGTCCCAGACCAAATTAGTCGCATTTACCTCATAGTAGCTATCTGCATCCAGGACCGAGTTCATCAGTTATACTACCGTCCTGGACTCTGATCCCTTTATTTCTGTCGATGATCCAAGGTTAGCCAATGCGTCTGTATTTGCTTTATCTTCCCTCGGGATATGAGTAATCGACCACTCTCAAAATCGTGCCAACAGAGCCTGGACCTTTACCACATATTGTTGCATGCGCTCCTCTTTGGTTTCGAAGATCCCGTAGACCTGATTTACCACCAGTTGTGAGTCGCGTTTGATTTCAATGTCCTCGGAATCAAGTCGCCCGGCCAGTTCGAGCCTTGCAATCAAAGCCTCATACTATGCTTCATTGTTAGTTAAAGGAACCATTCTGATAGCTTGCCTTAGGGTTTCCTCCGAAGGCGTGATTAATGCTATACCAAGCCTGGACCTTTTTACGTTGGAAGCTCCGTCGGTAAAATAAGGTCCAAATCCCTGATGTCGATTCCGACACCATTACTGCCTCTTTGGTTTCTAGAGGCAGTAATCCCGAACTGAAATCAACCACAAAGTCAGCCAAGACTTGTAACTTAATTGCAGTCCTTGGTTTATATTCTATGTCGAACTCACTCATTTCGACAGTCCATTTGCCCAATGTACCCGAGAGATCGTGTTTGTGAAGGATGTTCCACAAAGGGAAAGTGGTCACTACGACTATTGGGTGACATTGGAAGTAAGGCCGCAGCTTCAGAGTGGCAAGTATGAGAGCTAATGCCAGTTTCTCCAAATATGGGTAGCGAGTTTTTGCTCCCATTAAAATTTTACTAACGTAATAAATAGGAGATTGCGTACCTTTGTTCTCACGGACTAAAACTACACTTACTGCGACTTCCGAGACCGCGAGGTAGACTAACACCGTTTCACCTTCTTTTGGTTTTGAAAGCAACAGAGGGATTGACAAATACCTTTTCAAATCTCTCGAAGCCTGCTGGAACTCCGGGGTCCATTCGATTTTTTTTTTTTGAGCAGGCGAAGAAACGGTGACATTTTTCTGATGACCGAAAAATGAACCTGCTCAAAGTTGGCTATCTCCCCGTGAGCCTTTGAGCTTCCTTCACGCTTGACAGTTGGTCTGGGATGTCTTCGATGGCCTTGATCTTATCGGGGTTTACCTCAATTCTCCTTTGCGATACCAGAAATCCTAGAAACTTACCAGAGCTGACCCTGAACGTGCACATTCTCGAGGTTAAGTTTCATATTATGCTTTCTTAGGATGTCAAAAATTTCTTGTAGATGTTTAGGGTGATCACCTGCATTTAAAGACTTAACGAGCATATCATCTATATAAATTTCCATAGTTTTTCCTATTTGTTTTTTTCAAACATCTTGTTCACGAGATGTTGATAAGTGGCTCCTACGTTTTTCACCAAAGTGCATCACATTATAGCAATATGTACCGAAATTCATTATAAGTGATGTCTTTTCCTAATCCTCTAGGTTCATTTTCATTTGGTTGTATCCGGAATATGCGTTGAGGAAACTCATTAACTCGTGCTCGGCTGTAGCATCAATCATTTGATTGATGTTTGGCAGTGGGAACAAGTCTTTCGGGCACGCCTTATTCAAATTTGTATAATCTACATACATGCAAAATTTATTGTTCTTCTTAGGAACTACTACTACATTAGGTAGCCAATCGGGATACTTTACCTCTCAGATCGAACCGATATTAAGTAAATGAGTTACCTCTTCCTTGAATTTATTCCTGGCTTCGGTAATAGGGCGTGTCTTTTGTCTTACCGGAGGTATGTTGGGATCCAAACTTAACTTGTGTACGGCTACCTCCGTCGGGATACCTTTCATATTCGCATGCGACCATGCAAAATAGTCCGCATTAGATTTAAGAAATTTAATAAAGCCAGATCTGAGCTCGGGTTGCAGTCCTGTCCCTAAGTGGAATTTTCTTTCTAAGAACTCTTCAAACAATGCAACTTGCTCAAGCTCTTCTGTTGTGGATTTCATTGCATCCGTCTCTTTTGGAACCTGGAAATACCTTGGCACCTGATAAAATTCCGTAGTTTCTGCCCCCGGGCTAACTTCATCTAGTTCGAGAGTGGGCGCTGGTTCCTGTAATTGTTATGCCGTGTGTTCCTTTCCTTTGCTACTGGAGATCGAAATTGCATTCAATTCTCTTGCCGCCGGTTGGTCACCCCTTATCTGTTTAACTCCTTCGGGCATTGGAAACTTCAGCAATTGATGATATGGTGTGGTACAACTTTCATCTCGTGCAACCATGGCCTTCCCGGAATAATGTTATATCCCATAACCACTTCGAAAAGAGTTGTTTTCATTATTCCTTGAGCATTTGTGGGTAACAAAATCTTTCCTCGGGTTTTCGCGATCGCGAGGTTGAATTCGGCGAGGAGTTTTATGGCCGGAATGATGCTTTCGGTGAGTTTAGCTTTCTCCAATACTCTCCATTGTATGATATTGGCCGAACTTCCTGGATCCACTAAAACACATTTAAACTTAAGATCTAGCACATTTAAAGAAATTACTAGTGCGTTGTTGTGCGGTAGCAGTAATCCGTCTGCGTCTTCCTCCGTGAACGTGATATCGTCTTCGGCGGCTTCCCGGAGCCTTTTACTATGGGTTATTGATACTTTTGTCTTTTTTGTTGACGAAAAGGTGACCCCGTTGATCTCGTTCCCCCCGAAGATCATGTTGATCATTTGGCGCAGGGGAATTTCTCCTGCTTTCGAGGGTTTCGCGTTGTCCCAGTTACAACCATAATTGTTCTTAGCTCGGTCACTCAAGAATTCTCTGAGATGACCATTCTTCAACAATGTTTCCACTTTTTCCCGGAGGTGCTGGCAGTCCTCTGTTCGGTGGCCATTCGTCCCGTGGTATTCACACCACAAGTTGGGATCCCTCTGGCTGGGATCAGATCTCATCGGTTTTGGGAACCGTGCTCCTTTGATATTTTTCATGGCTGACACCAACTCCACTATACTAACGTTGAAATTATATTATGACAGCTTGAGGTTGGAAGTATTCCGCGCCCCTGACGCTTCTTTATCCTGCAATGATCTATTATTCTGACCGCGATCAGTCCTTCTGTCAATGATGAACCTGTCCGCTGACTGAAAGCCTTTGCCGTGACCTTCAGTCCATTCGTAGGGAAAAAACCGACCCCTCGAAGACCGATTGCCCATGTCGACATTGTCTTTTGATTTTTCTCTATTTTTTCTCCTGTCCTTTTGTCGACGATGGAAAGTCAACCTGATCATCTTCGATCCTTATATTTGATTTGTACCCGTTGTGGACATCCGCCCAAGTCGTTGCTTGAAGCTCAAGAAGGCTTTCCATCAATTTTTGGGAAGCGTCTGAACTTCTTGGATTCAATCCCTTGGTGAAGGCTTCAGACGACCATTCATCCGGGACAGTCGGGAGCAACATTCTCTCCTTCTGGAATCGGGTAACAAACTCTCGTAGCAACTCAGACTCTCCTTGCGTAATCCTAAATATGCCAGCCTTTGGGGCCTGTACTTTTCTGGCTCCGGCATGAGCCTTGATGAAAGAGTCTGTGAGCATCTCAAACAAGTCGATGGAATATTCGGGTAATAGTGAATACCATGTCAAGGCTCCCCTCGTAAGAGTCTCTCCAAATTTCTTCAGCAAAACAGATTCAATTTCATGAGGAACTAAATCATTTTCCCTTACTGCCGTTGCATATGTGGTAATATGCTCCTGAGGGTCCGAAGTTCTGTCATACTTTCGCACATCAGACATTTTAAACCGCTTCGGGATTAATTCTGGTGCCACACTTAGCTTGTATGGAAACTGAGTATACCTCTTTGAGTCCGGACCTTTCAGCACCGGTGGTGCACCCGGGATTTGGTCCATGTGGGCGTTCACTTTCCTCAGAAAATGGTAAGAGTTCATTCTTGAAGGGATCATTTTCGTTATTGGGGTTGGATCTGCTCCCCCCCAGCCAATAGGAGCCAACTTCGCCCCTCGGGGTGTTGTTCTCGACCCTCTGAGTTGTTTGATTCGCGGGAGCGCCGGAAAGAATCGAATCTCATCTGTTCGCATTATCGAAGCTCCTGACAACGCCTGCTTCAACTCCGTCAGAACCTTATCCTGTCGCGTGAGGTTGCTAGAATGATCGTCTGTTGTTCTAATAAGACCCTTACCGGGTCAACGACATGTTCTTCCTCAGCATCATCGGAAGTTATCTCTTGAACATGTCGAGGATACTGCCTATCATGCACTGGCATGGAGTCATTCCCCTCGTTGTGGGTATCACTGATTGAGTCATCGAAATGAGGTTGATCCCCTCGAACCTCGGGATTGTGTGTGTTGTTAACACTGTTATTTGCCATTTATTATGATTTTTTCTAAGACAAAATAATTAAAACACGTTAGTAAAAAAGGCAAGGATCAACTTAATTGCACAGTTGTCTAGCCCCACGGTGGGCGCCAAACTGTTTACCCGTAAAACAGTACAGTTGAATTTATACGTGGTTTCTAGACAAGTAAATTAATTTGACCTTGAAATAACAAGATAATTGAAGAAATATATAACACTTAGCCTTGATAGGAGGACGAAATGACCGAAATAAAGACTCTAGTAGTGAAGCCTCCTGGCGCAACACTAATAAAAACAAGAATAGAAAATAAGAAGGTAAAATTGATTAGAGCTTTGTGTAGATTGTAGTATTAGTTTGCTAGAAAATTCGTGTCTTTACAATGATAACAGAGCTCATTATTTATAGCTACGTCTAGGAAAGGAGGTCCTCGGATTGTGTCCTTCTTTAATGTCAATTATGAGGGCCATTGATGAAGATTTAACAGTGAGCATAGATGCTAAATTTCTCGTAACGGGCAACATACTTAATGCTGTAGAATATTCTTCATTAAATGCTACCGGACAAAGAGTATTTATTGCATCCTTATGAGCGTTATTCTTTCCGGTGACAGACGGGACTGTCGCCTTCAGTTTGGCTATCCCCGTCGTAAGTTCTACGTATCCCTCTTTTGGACAGCCTCGTAGCATAGCATATTTTACCTCATACAGTTAGAAATGTCAATGAGTAATTAATTGGGCACAGACCATAATGTTTATGAATACGCGGTTTATATGAATTCAGATGATCAAAGTATCTGTCATTAGATTATCACGTATAACAACAGGGGCAACCTTAACTTAGCAGGTAGTGGGAAAGACCAATTGAACAATTACGTGGTAGTGTGGAGTCAAATGATTAACATTACTAGTTGCTTTGGGTTTTAAAGGAATTTGTTTGGGTAATGGCCTGTCAGAGAAGGGAGATTTGTAGCTATGGTAAAGTTGGTTTCGTATTATTTATATGTCACGAGTTCGAATAGTGAAATCAACTAATACTTATATCAGGATAGACTGCTTACGTCACATATTTTTGAGTATACTCCTTCTCCAAACCCTTCATAAATACAAATAAAGGCGGATCCAGGATTTCAAGAGGATGGGTGCACTGTTGTGAAGAAGTGTATATAGAATTTACATTTGACGGGTTTAACTTTAATCTCTTACCATGAACCCACTATACTTTTGAAATTATAGGTTCAAAATCATATACTTTTTGAAATTTTAGTAATTTTCACATATATATCTATACTCTGTGTCAAAATCAAGACCGTTCAGAGTGGGATTTCCAAGGCCAATTTTACTTGTAGAGGTGCACCCAATAATAAATGCACTATAGGAGTCTTTGAGCATGAGTTTACATACATACATACATACATACATACATATATATATATATATATATATATATATATATATATATAAAAGTAATTTTAAAAAATATAACATTGTTATACATGATTTAAGGAGAGGAATATGAGGTCACGTGAACTCATCCATAAGCCTGAATATGCCTCTGAATACTGAATACCTAATATACCAAACTGCTATTACCTTTTAGGATGGATCAAAAGTATTTTGCAAATTTGAAATATTTTTCCTATTCAAATTGTTTCTGTTACGTTAGGTTGGACCAAAGATGCATGTTATTTGGTGAACTTAAAAGACTATATATGTTGATGTTATAAGGACGAAAAATGGACCAACCCACAAGCTTAATGACCATTTGGTAAAAAACTCTTGAAATATTCTCTCCCACGATCCAAATTCCAAGAGTCGTGAGACATTTAGGGATCGTTTGGTAGGATGCATAAGAATAATTTTGAATAAAGTGTATTAGTAATACTGATATTAGTTATCCTGATATTAATAATGATGACTATTTCTTATTTATTGTTTGGTTTGATATATTAAAGCATTGCATAATTTTTAAAAGAATTATTTGTTTACCAAAACCCTCATAATCAGTCCATCATTTTATCTTTTTTAAAGAAATATATGTTGAGGAATGTTTTTATATGAAAAAGATTTTAAAAAAATTATTTGATTTGTCTACCTATATTGTAGTATAGAACATAATGTTTATTTATAAAAAAAGAAATATGTTAAGTATTTAGTTATCTACTAAGGATATAATTTTATTTCTCACTTCTTGAATTATTATGCAAAAAAAAGTTTGAATTAAAAAATAAAAAGAATTAGAGCATGTGCATAAGATTTGTCCAACAGATTGGATACCATAAAAGCAAAGTCTTTTATACTGAGAAACGAGACATTGATCTCGCTGGATGCAAATGTACACAACATGAGAAAGTGTTTTTGTGGTTTCTGTATCCATATTGGTACTAATATCTCTTGATTCATCTCAACACGTCCAGGAAGCTGATTGTTTAATTACAGGCTTCATTCTCTTGTCCTCTTCCAAGGCAATTATTCCCAAGTGTGAAGGATCCTCTAGATCTTTGCTATAAGATATCCTGCGATTGACCACGTCTGATACTTCCTCGCTTGTTTAGTACGTAGTAATAGAGTATCGATTTATAAATTTATAATGAAAAAATCAAAAGAGTAGACATAAATAGCGGGAGCAATTTCAGCATCAAACTTTACATCAAATTTGTATTAATAAAATAGCACATTTTAATCAAGCATAAATGTTTAAGGACAATTTTGTCTTTAATTAAGGTAATGCATGCATTAAAACTCATTGCATTGTTAATACCATGGTTTCCTATGTATTAGTTATGCATAGAATAATACCAAATAGAATATATAACTAATGCTTGCATAATTAATGCATAGATTTAAAAAGTGTACCAAAAAATATATATTATTAATATACAATATATATATTATTTTATCTAATGCATCATACCAAATGACCGAATAGCAGATAAACACAAATATACTGTAATACAAAAAATTTAAAAGGATTTTCCATGTAATAAGAGCATTCCAATAATTCATGTAATGAACTGATCATTCAAATACATATTAACATCTACAATTTCTCATCAACTCACAAAGTAAAGACACAAAATGCTCAAATATCAAAGTGAGAAAATCCCATATCCCACAGTGAGTCAGGAGCATTTGCTCGATTTTGCCTTTTTCTTTTTAACACCTCTGTTCTTCGGGACACAGATAAAATCAGAAAAATATTGAGATGAAAACATCTAGTATTCAAATTTTGAACCACATACGTGCTATGATACTAGTGTTAAGTGGGCTAGTCATAGGCCCTAAAGCAGTTTTTTGTTTGAAGATTTCACTAGACCAGCAGCTTGGCTCATTTAAAAAATATCTAAGAAAAAGGAATTTTTCCAAAGCTTTACAGTTTAGAGCCTAATGTCTGTAGTTTTCCTAATTATTTTTTGTAGCTACAGTTCAATTATTATCAACTTGTATCAATTGTATTCAAACGCGTAACGAATACAACATGTGTCAACTGTGTTCATTCGTGCAACGAATATAATTTATCAACTATATTCATCCGTGCAACAAATACAACATGTATCAATTATAACCAAGGCAAAATACAAGGGTGTATACAAATAATACAACATATCTCGACTGTATTCGTTCGTGATAACGAATAAACCCACGGCGAAATACAGAAATACAGAAAAACAGAAAAATAAAATGCATTTGTTGAGAGTCGAATTCAAGACCACCACTAACTAAGCAGACGCTCTAACCAACTGAGCTACAAAAGCTTATTGTTCCCTTGTTTCAGTTCAAAACAATTGATCTCTTGTTTCATAGATTTGTTATAAAATTCAAATATAGCTACGGATGGTAAATTTGCTGAAAGTATAGTTATGAATGGTAAATACAGTATATATGTTTGACATGTTGTGTAATTTTTTCTTTAAGAAATATTAGGTTTTTCTGGGGCCTAAAGGTTTTCGAACCAGATTGCTTTGGTCCTGATACATCATAGTGTATAGGGTAAAATATGTTCATATTCAATGCTCGCATGATAAAGCGACACGTGGAGCTGAAGACATAAGACAATTAGGTCCGAAGGCGACGATCTCGTTTGTTACCGAAGAGAATGGTATTCATATAGGCGAAATAAATACCTTCCATCCAACAACATTTAGTGGAGAATATTCTATAGCATTAAGTACATGGTCTGTTACAGAGAATGTAACATTCACTGCCTACCATTACACATTCCTCAATGGCCCTCATAATTGTCATTTAAGAGGGGCTTGATCCTAGGACCTTGTTCCCTAGGTACCACTATAAATAGTGGGCTCTATAACCATTGTAGATGACATAAATTTTCTGACAAGTATATACTACACTATTCAAAGCTCAATACTATTCTATTTTGTTGCTTATTAATATTGTTATTATTGCCTCTGAAAGATCTACTCCCGGAACCAGGATTTCTGCTGTTTTATCTCAATTTCTATGCTAAGTCTTATATTCTCGTTTAAATTTATTTATCATTTTAGGTTCAAATCAATTCACTTGTCTATAAATCGCATATAAATTCAAATGTACCGTTTTACGGGTAAATAGTTTGGGCCCCACCGCGGGGCATAAACAGTTGTGTAATTGAGTTGATCCTTGCATCTATTACTAACTTGTTTGATTCCTTGTTCTTAGCAAAGGTCATAAAAAATGGCAGATAACGATGTCAACATCGCACACGACGTTGAGGCCCAAGACTCAGCACGAGGATTCAATCAGTGATACTCGCAACGAGGGGGATGAGGCCACACTGGTCCATGGCGGGCAATATCCACGACATGTTTGAGATGCAACCCAGATGATGCCGAAGAAGAGCACGTCATTGAAACAGTTAGGATCCTGGAGCAACAAAAAACTGTTATGGGCCACCTCTCACGACATAATCAGGTCATGACGGAATTAAGGCAGGCATTGTCAGGTGCTTCCAACAACGCCAATAGACGAGGTGTAGTTCCTCTCGGTGTTCCCACAAACCAAACAATGATGAGGGTCGACAACAACACCCTGAGGGGCGAAGTCGTCTTTGATAAGGCCGGGGGGAACAGTAGCAGATCCCGTTATAACAACGAGAATGATCCCATTAAAACCGAACTCATGTGGTTTATGAGGAAATAAATGCTCGAATGGATCATATTTCGAGCGTACCACTAGTATTGAAAGGGCCGGACTCAAAGAAATACACCCAATTGCCGTTCAAACCAAGTGCAGCACCAGAGTTGATCTCGAAGCGGTTCAAAATGCCAGACGTGCCGAAGTATGATGGGACTTCAGATCCTCAGGGACACTTCACCACCTATACAACGGCGGTGAAGGGGAATGAACTAGCTCCGCACGAGATTGAGTCAGTCTTATTGAAGAAATTCGGGAAGACCCTCATGAAGGGGGCCTTGACATGGTATTCGCTTCTGCCCGAGCAATCCATAGATTCCTTCGAGATGCTCGTAGATTCTTTTATCAAGGCCCATGTCGGGGCCAGGAAAGTGCAAGCCCGAAAAGCCGACATATTCAGGATCGCAAGGAGAGTCCGAATTGCTACAGGAGTTTGTGACCAGATTCCAAAAAGAAAGGATGCTGCTCCCGGCCTTACCAGACGAATAGGTAGCTGAAGCACTTACTCAAGGGCTAAATCCGAGAAGTTTAGATGCTTCCCAAAAATTGAAGAAAATTTGCTCGAGTTCCATGCAACAACGTGGACCGATGTTCACAACCGGTGCGAGTCAAATATCAGAATTGAGGATGATCAGCTCAGTTTCCCGACATCAACCAAGGGTCGAGACCAGGAGAAGAAAAGGGAGAAGTCAATGGATGATTTTGACACAGATCCTGGTCTTCGAGAGGTCGATTTTCGCCATATAAACGGGCCGAAGGACGCGACAGAGGTCTCTGGTCGGTAGATAGATTCGCTACCGATAGGAGAGCTGTTTGTGGCTGAAACAATAGATCATTGCAGGAAAAGGGGATATCTAGTTCTCAGGACTCCTCCTACCTCAGGCTTTTCGAGTACAACTTTAATGTCAGCGTGGTGGAATTAGTGTCTTCTATGAGGAACATTAAGGAGGCACGGTTCCCGAAAATAATGTGATCCGATCCCAGTCAGAGGGATCCAAATTTGTGGTGCGAATACCATAGGAGCAATGGTCATCGACTGGGGACTACCGACACTTGCGCGAGGAGGTGGCGACATTGCTGAAAAACGGCTATTTTAGAGAGTTCTTATGTGATCTAGCTAAAAACAACTACGGCCACAATCGTGACAATGCAGCCTTTGAAAGCAGGAGAAGACCCTCCTCTTTTGACGATTAACATGAGTTTTTGGGAAAACGAGATTAATGATGTGATAGTTTTGGCGGCAGAAAAGACGAAAGTATCAGTAACCCACAGTAAGAGACTCCAAGAAGTCGCTGAGGACGACATTACTTTCTCGGAGGTAGATGTAGATGGACTGCTGTTGCCGCACAACGATGCCTTGGTAATCTCTTTAAATGTCTAGGATTTTCAGATTAAACGTGTTTTGGTAGATCCAGGAAGTTTAGCCAATATTATCTAGTGGAGAGTGCTGGAGCAAGCTAAGTTGACCAGAAGTATCATTCCGGCCACAAAACTCCTCGACTGGTTCAATTTGGCAAGCTTGACTACCTGAGGAGGGATCCTGCCACCCACGAATGCCGAATGGGTGATGAAGACGATCCTCTTCGAGGTAGTAAATGGCGATATTGGCTATAATGTTATCCCGGGGAGGCCATGGTTGCACGAGATGAAGGCAGTGTCGTCAACATACCACTAGTTGCTGAAATTCCCAACTCCTGAGGGAGTTAAACAAATAAGAGGTGACCAATAGGCAACAAGGGAGATGAATGCAATCTCAGTTTCCAGTAGCAAGAAGAAGGAGAGTACGGCATAGCAGTTACAGGAGTCGATGCTTGCTCCCGAGCCGAGCAAAGCCGACCAGGGGGAGGAGTCATCGAAATCCTATCAGGTACAAAGATATTTCCAGGTGCTAGAAGAAACAGACACAACAAAGTCAACAGCGGAGGAACTCGAGCAAGTCGCGTTGTTCGAAGATTTCTTGGAGAGGAAGTTCCACTTGGGTACAGGACTAAATCCCGAGCTCAAGTTTGGTTTTATTTAATTTCTTAAAACTAACATTAGTTGCTTTGTATGGTCGCGTGCAGATATGACAGGTATCTCGACGGAAGGGGACATGCACCAACTAAGCTTGGATCCTAACATCCCTCCAGTAAGACAGAAAAAATGTCCTATTACTGAGGTCAGAAACTAATTCGTCAAAGAAGAGGCAACTCATTTACTGGATCGATTCAATCCGAGAGGTAAAATATCCTGACTAAGCTAGCTAACGTAGTAGTAGTTCCAAAGAAGAACAATAAATTTTGCATGTGCGTAGACTATAAGGATTTAAATAAGGCGTGCCCAAAGGACTCGTTTCCATTGCCAAACATTGAAGAAATTATTGATGCTCCGGCCGGGCACGAGTTAATGAGTTTCCTCGATGCTTACTCCGGGTACAACCAAATCAAATCAGGAAAAAACTTCGTTCATAACGAACTTCGCACATAGTGCTATAATGTGATGCCTTTCGGGCTAAAGAACGCCTGAGCCACTTATACGAGGCTCGTAATTAAGATGTTTGAAAAACAAATAGGGAAAACTATGGAAGTTTATATAGATGACATGCTGGTTAAGTTTGTGAATGCAGGTAATCATCTTAAACACTTGCAAGAGACCTTTGACATACTAAGGAAGCACAACATGAAGCTTAACCCCGAAAAATGTGCATTTAGAGTCAGCTCTGGTAAATTCTTTGGGTATCTGGTGGCACAGTGAGGGATCAAAGTCAATCCCGATAAAATTAAAGCCATCGAAGATATCCCTAACCAGTTATCAAGCGTAAAAGAGGTTCAAAGGTTGAGGGGAAAACTGGCTGCCTTAAGCAGGTTCATTTCCCGGTCTTCGGAGAAATGCCATCACTTCTTTTCACTTCTAAAAAAGAAGAACAACTTCGAATGGACTCCGGAATGTCAACTGGTTTTGAAGTATTTGAAAAGATACTTGTCGAGTTCCCCACTACTGTCAAAGCCAGAGGAAGGCGAACAATTGCTGATCTATCTAGCGGTCTCAGAGGTAGCAGTAAGTGCTGTTTTAGTCCGTGAGGACGAAGGTACACAGTCTCCGATCTATTATGTTAATAAACTTAATGGGAGTAAAAACTCGCTACCCACTTCTGGACAAATTGACCTTAGTTCTCGTAGTCGCCGCTCGAAAGCTTAGGTCTTATTTCCAATATCACCCGATAGCCATGATGACCATTTTTTCCCTGTGGAATATTCTTCATAAACCTGAACTTTCAGGTAGGCTGGCCAAGTGGGCAGTCGAAGTGGGCGAATTTGACATTGAATATAAACCTAGAACTGCAATTAAGTCACATGTTTTGGCCGACTTTATGGCCGATTCAGTCTAGGACTTTTGGCTTTGGCTACCAAGGAAGCAATAATGGTGTTAGAATTGACATCAGGAGTTTGGAATTTATTAATGGACGGAGCATCGAATGTGAAAGGGTTCGGGCTCAGCTTAGTGTTAATCACACCCTCGGGGGAAACCCTAAGGTAGGCCATAAGGACTGTTCCTTTGACTAACAATGAAGCAGAGTATGAAGCTTTGATTGCAGGACTCGAGCTGGCCCAGGGACCGGACTCCAAGGTTATACAAAATCAAATGCGACTCCCAATTGGTAGTGAATAAGGTATATAGGATCTACGAAGCCATAGAAGAACGCATGCAACAATATGTAGTGAAAGTATAGGCTTTGCTTGCATGGTTCGGGGAATGGTCAATTACCCACATCATGAGGGAAGAAAATGCGGAGACAGATGCACTAGCTAATCTGGGATCGTCCACTGAAATGAAGGGTTCAGACTCCTTTATGGTCGTGCAGCTTATGCATTCAATACTGGACACGGACGGCTATTACGAAGTAAACACGACTAATTTGGTCTGCGATTGGAGAAATAAGATCATTGACTATCTCGAGATCGGAAAACTGCCTGAAGATCCCAAGGCATCTCGGGCGCTACGCACTAAAGCAGCTCGATACAACTTCGGGGGGGGGGGGTCAAT
>MCJB01019989.1:84301-99768 GCA_002018475.1 Nicotiana obtusifolia
GGGGGGGGGGGGTCAATTGTATACGAGATCTTTCCAAGGCCCGCTGGCCCGATGTTTGGGAGCTTACTAAGCTAATTATGTCATGAGGGAGGTCCACGAAGGGATCTGCGGGAATCACTCAAGCGTGGATTCCTCAGTGCTAAAATTAATTAGGGCAGTATACTACTGGCCCGGGATGGAACAAGACGCCAAGGCTTATGTTCAGAAATGCGATAAGTGTCAATGCCACGCCCCGTTGGTACATCAACTGGCAGAATTGCTGCACTCGGTTTTGTTGCCTTGGCCATTCATAAAGTGGGGAATGGACATAGTCGGTCCGCTAGCACCCGGTAAGATAAGATTTCTTTTGATTTTAACTGACTATTTTTCTAGGTGGGCTGAAGCTGGTCCATACCAGAAAATAGGTGAACACAAAGTGGTAGATTTCTTGTGGGAAAATATGATTTGCAGATTTAGGATACCCAAAGAAATAGCATGCGTCAATGGGCCACCGTTTATAGGCGCGAAAGTCACGAAGTTCCTTAAAGACTTAAAAATCAAAAGAATCACATCATCACCTTATCACCCGAGTGCAAACGAACAAGCGGAATCAACAAACAAGGTGATTATCTAAAATCTCAAAAATAGATTAGAAGTAGCCAAAGGCAAATGGCCCGAAGAGCTGCCAGGAGTGCTGTGGGCATATCGAACAACGGCCAAGTGAAGCACAAGGGAGACTCCTTTCTCTCTTGTATACGGATCAGAAGCCTTGATCCCGGTGGAAGTAGGAGAACCTTCCCTAAGGTATTCCTGAGCGGATGAAGAAACAAACAACGAAGCACTGTTGGATAAATTGTAATTGCTTGACGAATGGAGGGACTTGGCGCATATAAGGATGGCATCCAAAAAGTAGATAATGGAAAGATATTACAATCGAAGATCCAACCTTCGTTATTTCAAAGTAGGAGACTTGATTTTAAAGAAAGTAACTCAGAACACCGGGAGCTCAACGCAAGAATGCTAGGTCCAACATGGGAAGGCCCCAACCGTATTTCAGCTGTCACAAAGAAAGGGTCATACGAATTGAAAAATCAAGATGGAGTAAAGTTTCCGAGTAACTGGAATGTGGCATACCTCAAAAGATACTATTGCTGATGAGCCTCGCCTATACTGAAAGTATGTGCTGCACTTTTTTTTTTCCTTCGTCCGGTTTTTGTCCAAATCGGATTTTTCTTGTAAGGTTTTTTAACGAGGCAGCAACGGAAAGCATACTATGAAGGAAGCTTCATCAGCAGAAATAAGACCTTTGAATGACAAGGCATGCAAGTAACGAGCCACTACGGAGCGGTTAGATAGTCTTTTGCTCGGTAGCAAAATTCCTACTGGGAAATAAAGTTTACTATTGGACAAAGATTATCCGACCGTTCACAAGTGCAAGACACTGGGGGTTTGTTAGATAATATTTGATTCGATAGCAAAAGTTCCTAAGGGGAAGTGAAGTTTGCTATCGAACTGAAGATTATCTAACCATTCACTAGTGGAATCTTCAAAGATGCAAAACTTCCACTGTCCAAATTCGCATTCTTCGCATTCGAACATGAGGGGAAGGGGGGAATCATATGAGGAAATGACAACAATGACTGCCACATCGACCGAGAACAAAAATCCCGTAAACAAAGTTGTATCATCGGGACCGGGGACTGCGCGACCTGCCCCGTAAAAACAAGTGGTACAGGTTAGCCACAAGTAATGGCAATTTCTTTTTTAGCACAACGAATGCTTGTGTACAAGAATTAATTTTATCATTTGAAAGTTAAACAAGTACGTCAAATGCCAGTGCCGTAATGAATAGGAGACATCCTCTTCAAGAGCACTGTAAACATAAGAGGGACCTCTCTTATGAAACCCTCATGTTAAAGGGTTGATTTCAGAAGAATTTATGCCCAGAATCCAAAAACTATCAGGGAAAAACACACTCGAAGCCTTTTATATCACGACGCGGAAACGAGAATACTTAAATAAAAAAAGTGCAAAGAAGAAAACTTGCACAATACTTGAATGAAAAGGTACTTCTATTTATAGAAAACGTGCCAAGAAACATGAGTACAAAATATAGAGAAGAAAGAAAAAAGCTAAGCTATTGCATCTCTGGAACCTAGAGGAAGAGAAGTATCTGCACCCCCAGGAGAAGTGGGTGGATCCACTGCCGGCTCAATATCTTGGACTTCAACTTCATCCCCTTCCGGTTCTTCTTCAGTTCCCTAGAACTCGGAACCAGACCCAGAAGAGTCGGTAGCATCAGGTTGAACCGGGAGACCCCTTCGGGCAGTTGACTCCAGCTAACGGGCCTTAGAGATCTCGGCATCAAAATCAATGACACCCGCTTTGGCCTCTTCCAAGGTTTTATCCTTATGATATACATAGAGAACATATTTTCAACAATGAGGGAAGCTTCTCGGTGTTGAAGCTCTTCCTTAAACTGGTCAACCTCAGTCGAAAGATTATTCCTCTCTGACCTAATGGCTTGAAGGCTAACATCGAGGTCGCGGATGGTGGAGTGAAAAACTCTGTTATGCTCAACAACCCTCTTATGCCTCTCTTCCAACTGGGCATACTTCTCCTCAGCAACAAAAACTTCTTAAGCTTTAGAGTTCAAGGCTACCTCCAAAATTATTCAATCTTTCAGTAGAGGCAGCCTCGCGATCGGATGCAGCAAGAACAACATTATGGACTTCAACCCACTTGACCCTAGCCTCTTCGAATATTACCCTTAATAGGGCAGCTTCTTAGCCAAGGGTCACTACTTCTTGCTCGCTTTCTTGCAACCGAGCCTCCAACTCAACAGGCTCAGCACTCCGTGCTTCCAGTTCCGGGAGACAAGCAGCAATTCGATCTCGCTCAGCCAATAGTCGGTCCCGCTTGGAGTTAAGTTCCTCCTTATCAATAATCAACCTTTGAAGGCCCTCAGAAGCAAGGAAGTTAGCTTGTAAAACAGAAGTACAAACTAAAAATCCAGCCATAACAAAGATAGAAGAAATAACAGAGGAAACAAAGTTTATACCGCTGATGCATTGTGCATGGCATTGTTCAACAAACACTCTCCCGAGAGAGATTGAATTTTATTTTTATCTTTTTCTGAGGCCAAAGGCTTCAGATAATTAGCAAGCTCCATTGGTCGAGATATCAGATGGCATCCAGTTGAAACCGAGAGGGAAACACTCCTCCTCCTTTAAGGATCTTCGGAAGGGGTAGAGTAATTATGCCCAAAATTCCCATGAACTGGGGACTGGGGAGGAGGGACATCCTCCTCTTGGCTTTCTGCAATCCCTGGAGATGATGTAGCAGTTGCTGGTGGTGAAGGCAAAATTGGCGAAGAAAGAGGTTAAGCTGACGGCGTTATAGGTTGGGAAACAGTTGCGGCAAAAGCAATGCTAGTTGCTGGTTACTCATCAACCGAGGATGTTAGAGACCCAGTACCCAGCCTCACGGTACCGGGAACAACGACTGGGACTTGAAAAAAAGAATTGGCATCTTCCACTATATCATGTCCCCCCCAGAGCGCTTGGACGCCGTTCTCGGCTGGTGTGATTAACTCAACAGGTTGACCATCCTATTGAGCTGATGAAGGTCGTCGTCTTCTATGTAGAGAAGCCCACTCATCACTGGCTTCTCCATCATCATCGATCACCACAGTGTTTGTGGCTAGCTCGGTCGAGGCACTCTTCGCCTTCTTATTTTTGACCCCAACTGAAGAGGAGAGTCGCCTTTTTTGTTCCTTGTTCTCTGGACAAGGACTCCAAGAGGAAGCATTTGCACCGGAAGCAGATTCGATGACACCCATTCGGGCAAAGGCCTCCTGCAGCATCCTCGTCGTATCTGAGAGATCAGCCAAAACATCCTTCTCGGGGATGGCAACGGAGCCCTGGGGTAGACCTGAATTCAACAGGAGAGAAAGATTAATTGATTTTCCTATACGAAAGGTAAAAACAAGATGAGTTTGACCTACCATGATTTTTTTCCTTCCACCCGTATTTAAGGGCTAGTTCTTTCCACGTGCGTGTCTCGGGGCGTAGTGACATCCAAAATCTTCTGAACCCATTGGTCTAAGCCTTCGACCCTTGGAGGTGTCCATCGAGTTGCCCAAATAATGAAAAATGAAGGATCAATAACAACACGGGACAATCTTTAAATAGAAGAAAAGACAAATAATGAACTTACGAGTACGATTCCATAATTCGGGAAAGGATAAAGTCGTGGCCAGGATGATGTCCCTGGTAGCAACTACAACGAATCGCTCCATCCACCCGCGGTCATTGTCATCATCCATGCTGGTGAGTGAAGCATGGTGACTGCGTTTGTTGAAGTTTATCATTCCCCCACGAAAAATATTGAAGGAATAAAGGTTCATCAGCGGGCCATGGAGAGTTCTTCCCCCATCTCCTGGCGCAACTGCCGAAGACAAGAAACAGGCTGCCACACAGAAAAGCTCACCTGTGTCAAGCAGAGTTGGTAACAAATGCAAAACTCGAAGATAATAGAGTTAAGTCCCTGACTCGATGAGAACGAGCCCAAAGTAAAGGTATACGTATAATCATACGTAAAACCCTTCTTAAATAAGGTTATCCGCTCTGCCAGATTAGAAGCGATAACGTTTAAATTTTGACAACAACAATCTTTCTTCACAACAAGGATGCTGGAAGGACAGATGGAAGAAGGATTCAGCGGTTAGCAGAAGGGTACTTCTCTTCGAAGTTCTTAGTAGTAATGAGCCTTCTGGGAATAATGGTGCTCAACGTGGGAGGAGTGGCATCATTGGCACTTCTTTTGTTCTTTGAAGAACCGGGATTTTTAGAAGAAGAAGCCATATTTAGTAGAAGGGAGAAAAGATTTTTTCTGAAGAAGAAGACTAGAGAGAGTTGAAAACAAGTATGAGTTGAGTAAAGAGAGTTTGAGAGAGTTTGGAAAGTTATGAAGTGTAAATGGAGAAGGTTGATGCGTATAAGCAAAGGAATAGGTGGCTAAAATCGTGGCCATAATTACCTCGATAACCGGCAAAAGTATTGCTGAATCGTGGGATGAAGCGTGTTCGGGGCATTAAATATGGAGAGACGTGCATCTAATCATCCGTCATAAAATTTTTAGAGGGGCTCAGAGAATTTTCCGTCTAGAAAGGTATCTTTACCAACTTCCCGATAACACAAAGTAATGCCACGGAAAAGCAGGGGGACTATCTGTATAGGGTAAAATATGTTCATCTTTAATGCTCGCATGATAAAGCAACACGTGGAGCCGAAGACAGAAGACAATCAGGTCCGAAGCAATGATCTCGTTTGTTACCGAAGAGAATGGTATTCATAAAGGCGAAATAAACACCTGCCACCTGGAAACATTTAATGTAGAATATTCTATAGCATTAAGTACATGGCCCGTTACAGAGAATATGTAATTCACTGCTACCGTTACACATTCCTCAATGGCCCTCATAATTTTCATTTTAGAGGGGCTTGATCCTAAGACCTTGTTCCCTAGGTACCACTATAAATAGTGAGCTCTATAAACATTGTAGATGACACAAATTTTCTGACAAGTATATACTACACTATTCAAAGCTCAATAATATTCTATTTTGTTGCTTATTGATATTGTTATTATTGCCTCTGAAAGATCTACTCCCGGAACCAGGATTGAGAGTCGAATTCAAGACCACCACTAACTAAGCAGACGCTCTAACTAACTGAGCTACAAGAGCTTATTGTTCCCTTGTTTCAGTTCAAAACAATTGATCTCTTGTTTCATAGATTTGTTATAAAATTCAAATATAGCTACGGATGGTAAATTTGCTGAAAGTATAGTTATGAATGGTAAATACAGTATATATGTTTGACATGTCATGTAATTTTTTCTTTAAGAAATATTAGGTTTTTCTGGGGCCTAAAGGTTTTCGAACCAGATTGCTTTGGTCCTGATACATCATAGTGTATAGGGTAAAATATGTTCATATTCAATGCTCGCATGATAAAGCGACACGTGGAGCTGAAGACATAAGACAATTAGGTCCGAAGGCGATGATCTCGTTTGTTACCGAAGAGAATGGTATTCATATAGGCGAAATAAACACCTGCCATCCAACAACATTTAGTGGAGAATATTCTATAGCATTAAGTACATGGTCTGTTACAGAGAATGTAACATTCACTGCCTACCGTTACACATTCCTCAATGGCCCTCATAATTGTCATTTAAGAGGGGCTTGATCCTAGGACCTTGTTCCCTAGGTACCACTATAAATAGTGGGCTCTATAACCATTGTAGATGACATAAATTTTCTGACAAGTATATACTACACTATTCAAAGCTCAATACTATTCTATTTTGTTGCTTATTAATATTGTTATTATTGCCTCTGAAAGATCTACTCCCGGAACCAGTATTTCTGCTGTTTTATCTCGATTTCTATGCTAAGTCTTATATTCTCGTTTAAATTTATTTATCATTTTAGGTTCAAATAGATTCACTTGTCTATAAATCGCGTATTAATTCAAACTGTGCCGATTCGAAATCGCGTATGGATCGAGGTTGGATGAGCCGATTCGTTCGGGTGAAAACATCAGACCTGATTCCGGCCAAAGACATGCCGTTCCTTGAGAAGTGGAACATGAACCATAAGTGTTACCCCATATTTCGACTTGTTCGATGTTTTTCCTTCGTTATTTCACTAACCGGTTCCACATGGTGTAGCTGTATCTCGTACGCCGGCCGCGATTTCTTACCTGAAGGAATGGGTCGAAAAAGTTGTATCCCAAAGAACCTATTCGGAACGTGCCTGGTGCGAGATATCGAAGGGCCGATGGGAGGCCAAAAATCATGGTGAGACCGATTAAGTTCGAGCTCTGCGTTTCATGTTGCCGATTTTTAATTTGCTTTACTCTTTATTTGTAGGTCTACCAAAGGACGTCGAATTGAGGCCGGCGTCCCCTGGTAATGAGGTTCCCTGCCAGCCCCCTGCTTCAGAGCAGGAGAAAGAGAAAAAGAGGAAAGAAGTCCCCAGTTCTTCTGAGCCTGAGAGAAAGAGACCGAGGAAAAGGATAGCTTGTAAGCCCTAGGGCAACGTTGATGACCGAATTCTGTCCTCGGAGGATGAAGACTTCGACCTTTTGAGTAACGAGCTGTCTCGAACTGAAGGACGGGGAGTCCCTGAGCAGAGAGCCGATGAGACACACCTTCATCGAGTCGAAGGCCCCGAGGTGAGGGCAAGAACTGGGGCTTCTGTCGATGTGAGAGGGGCTTTGAAGGGGATCTCGGGTCCCATAGAAATGATAGACTCCCCTTCTTTCTCGGAGTCAACCCTGAACGAGGCCCGAGCTGCAAAAGGACATTCTCCGGCCAGGAGCCATGAACCAGAAGGCCCTTTACGAGGTATCTTCGATGGCGTGGATTCGGCATTTCCTGAAGATACTTTTGGGCTCGGTAATCTAGAAGTACTGAGGAAAAGTCCCTCCACCGGAACGAGCAAGGAATCTTTCGGTCCAAAGTTGGTCGATAAATTTCCTGCTCCGAGTTCAGATCCTGATCGAAAGCGGATCATAACGTTCGCCATTCCCGAAGATGCTAGGGTCCTTTCTACTCCTGTAGGAGTGGCTAGCTATCTTCGGTATTTGGTGAACGAAGAGGATCAGGCTCAAATTAACGAGGTGGACGTACCCTGCTTGTTTAATGAGGCTCAACAAGCATTGAATAAGGTAAATTTCTGATAAGCCTTATCTGGCATTCACTATTTTGCATTTTAAAACTTCGACTAACTGCTATACTTTATTTTGTACTTGTAGGCCTCGGTGCTTCATCATGAGGCTTTCCTTCGTCAATGGGAAAAATCGGCGCGTTGCAAGCGGCTCGAAGGGGAGATGTCGAACCTTCGGGCCGAATTGTATTTTGTACGGAGAGAGAATTTAGGCTTACAGATGGGGCAGCAGCTCGATCAAATAACCCGACTCCGATCCGAGGCAAGCGAGGCTAGAGCAGAAGCCAATGAATGGAGAAGCAGGATGGATCATCTGGCTTCGAAAAAGGAGGCCTTCCGAGCTCAGTTAGTTTCATCAGAAACTTAACTAATGGAAGCAAAGGGGAGAATCGAGGCTCTGACTAAGATGAATGATATGCTCCAATATCGAGTTAGCGTGATCTCCTCGGATCATGATGCTTTGGTCAACGAGCTGTAGATGGCGAAATCAGAGGTTGCTGCAACCAAGGATGAGGCCGATGAGTTGGTGGCCCAGTACAAGGCCGACGCCGAGGCAGCTCAAGATCAATCAAAAATTTTGGTTGATTACACTATGTCAAACTCGCCTGTCCGTTCTCAAGGAAATACATGCTTGAGGCTTCGATCTATCAACCAAGATCGATGATGCCAAAAAGATTGAGGCCGAAGCCAGAAAACAAGCCTTTCCGGAGGAAGATGACTCCAAGAACTCGGAATGAAGCGCCTTCTCTTCCCCCGCACCCTCTTTTGTTTTTTTTATATCATGTAATGAGGTCTCCACCTTTTTAATCACACCTTATATATATAAAAGTCTTTATCCCTTTCCTACATTAATTGCTGACTTGTTTCGATTCTTTTCATTAGAACCGATGGTTCATCTCGGTGAATTTTCTGTTCTTCGAAATTAGTTTGGACTTGGCCAATTCTGGGATATGCCTTAGTAAATTTTTTCTTTCCTTCGATTAAATTGGTATGGCCTTAGCCTTGTAAAGATCCGGGGTTTTCCATAGTAGGTCTTATTCCCCTTCGAACTTCATTAACTCGGTATGGCCTTAGCCTTTTAAGAATCGGGTTGGGCTTAGTAGGTCTTATCCCCCTTCGAGTTTTATTAACTCGGTATGGACTTAGCCTTTTAAGAATCGGGTTAGACTTAGTAGGTTTTATCTCTCTTCGATTAAATTTGATTTTTGATTGATTCCCTGAGTGATGTCAGTATTTGATTGAACAAAGAAAATCAAAATGGCCCTTTGGCTCGGAGATAGAATATTGGTGCAAGAGATCTTTATTCTTGTTCATGTGCTTGTACAATTTATTTAGGGGATAGATCAATCTATTTGGGTACGGTTCCTTTGACCGTTTGACCCTTACATCGATTCCTAATGATCTTTGAGAAGTCTCCCCGAATCGAAGTAGCTAAGTAGTCTTCCGACATTTGAGATCGATCGATGTTTAACACCGAATATTGTTGTCATCGATATACGATCGGTCTTCAAATCTAAGTTAGTACGTTTTCTGATTGCCTTGTTAAAAACCTTGCCGTAAAACCCAATTTGGGACAAAACCGGTCGAAGGGAAAAACAGTGCAACGCGTGCTTTCAGTCCTAACATCCAGTGCTTTCCGATTCGAGGCTACTTTATTTGATACCTGCGAGTGTTAGTAGCATAAAAACAAAAAAAAGTGAAGAATGAAGGATCGTACCTTAACAGTAGTATTGTTTCAAGTGATTTATGTTCCAATTGTCGGGCAGGTGTGTCGGGCAGGTGTTTGTCGTCCATCGTTCCGAGCTTGTATGATCCCTTTCTGGTGATCTTTATGATAGAATAAGGCTCTTCCCAGTTCGGCCCCAATTTCCCTTCGTTCGGATTTCAAGTGTTGGGTGTGACCTTCCTGAGTACTAAGTCTTCGATGTTGAAATATCGAAGATGGGTTCTCCTGTTGTAGTATCATTCGATCTTTTTTTTTTGGGCGGCCAATCGAACAAGGGCTGCTTCCCTTGTTTCATCCAATAGTTCCAGATTTGTATTCATAGCCTCGTGATTCGATTCCTCGGTCGCATAGCGGAACCTAACACTTGGTTCACCAACATCGACCGGTATCAAAGCTTACGCACCGTACACCAGGGAAAAGGGGGTGGCTCCGGTGCTAGATTTCTCGGTTGTACGATATGCCCATAGGACTTCAGGCAATATCTCGTTCCATTTCCCCTTCGCATCGTTTGACCTCTTTTTGAGATTTTGAAGTATGGTTTTGTTGGTAGATTCGACTTGTCCATTACCGGTGGGGTAATAGGGCGTTGATAGGATCCTTTTGATCTTGTTATCTTCGAAGAACTTCATCATTTTGCTGCCAATGAACTGTTCCCCATTGTCACACACGATCTCTGATGGCATCCTAAACCGACATATGATGTGATCCCAAATGAACTCGATCACTTCTTTTTCCCTAACCTTCTCATATGCCTGCGCTTCCACCCATTTGGAGAAATAGTTAGTCGTAAAAAGAATGAATTGAGCCTAACCTGGTGTGCAGGGGAGAGGGCCGACGATGTCCATTCCCCATTTCATGAACGTCCATGGTGACAAGACCGAATGCAACGTCTGCCCGGGTTGGTGGATCATCGGGACATGTCTTTGACATTCATTACATTTGCGAACGAACTCCTTCACGTCCTTTTCCATATCGATTCAATAATAACCGGCTCTGATTAATTTTCGGATTAAGGGCTCGGCACCGGAATGATTCCCACAAGTGCCTTCGTGTATTTCTCTTAAAATGTATTCGCTATCACCCGATCCCAGACATATTGCGAGGGGGCCACCGAACGTCCTTCTAAACAAAGTTCCGTCATCGGATAGACAAAATCGAGCAGCCTTTGTGAGCAAGGCTCTTGATTCTTTTGGGTATGAAGGGAGTTTACCGGAGTTTAGGTACTCTATGTATTTGTTTCCCCAATCCCAGGTCAGACTCGTCATGTTGATTTCCGTGTGGACTTCTTCTACTACCGACCTCATGAACTGTATGACCTTTTCGGATTCGATCTCATCATCTTCGACCGATGATGCCAAACTGGCGAGGGCATCAGCTTTACTGTTCTTCTCTCGAGGTATGTGTTGTAATGTCCATTCTTTGAACCTATGCAGTGTAACTTGCAGTTTGTCTAAGTATCTCTACATTCGTCCTTCTCCAACCTCGAAAGTTCTGTTGACTTGATTCACCACAAGAAGGGAATCACACTTAGCTTCAATTATTTCCGTTCCCAGGCTTTTGGCTAGTTCCAAAACCTGCAATCATAGCCTCATACTCTGCTTCATTCTTAGTTAATTTCATAGTCTTGATAGACTGTCAAATTGTGTTACCGGTTGGGGGCTTTAGCACGATACCAAGCCCCGATCCCTTCACATTTGAGGCACCATCTGTGAACAGGGTCCACACTCCCGAAGGAGTCCCGGATCCAGCCAGTAGCTCTCTTTCGACCTTGGGCATTAAGGATGGTGTAAATCGGCGACGAAATCTGCCAACACCTGAGATTTAATGGCGGTTCGGGGTCAACACTCGATATCATACCCAGTTATTTCGATGGCCTATTTGGCCAATCGGCCGGAGAGCTCGGGCTTATGCATTATGCTTCTTAATGGGTAAGTTGTTATGACGCATATGGGATGACATTGGAAATAAGGTTTCAGTTTCGTGGAGCCACTCAACAAAGTGAGTGCCAGTTTTTCCAAATGAGGGTATCTAGTTTCAGCCTCGCCTAAGGTTCTGCTAACATAATAAATTGGAAACTGCGTACCTTGTTCCTCTCGAACTAAGAATCCACTTACCGCTACTTCTGAGACAGTAAGGTAGAGGTACAGCCGTTCACCTGTCTTCGGTGTATGCAGCAAGGGTGGGCTAGACAGATACCTTTTAAGCTCTTTTAACGCGTGTTGGCACTCCGGTGTCCATGAGAAGCTGTTCTTCTTTTTCAATAGGTTGAAAAATCGATGGCTTTTATCAGAAGATCTCGAAATAAATCGTCCCAAAGCGGCTATACGGCCTGTTAGCTTTTGTACAGCCTTCACACTACCTACAACTGTGATGTCCTTGATAGCCTTGATCTTTTCGGGGTTGATTTCTATTCCTCGATTCGAGACCATGAAACTGAGGAACTGGCCTGAGCCCACACCGGACGCGCATTTCTCCGGATTCAGCTTCATGTTGTATTGTTTCAGCACGTCGAATGTTTCCTGCAAATGGTTCAAATGGTCCTCTGCTCGCAGGGACTTAACTAACATATCATCAATATAAACTTCCATCATTTTTCCTAGTTGTTTTTCAAACATTCGGTCTACTAGGCGTTGGTAAGTGGATCCTGCATTTTTTAACCCAAATGGCATCACGTTGTAGCAGTATGTGCCATACCTAGTGATGAAGGATGTTTTTTCTTGGTCAGCCGGGTCCATTCGTATTTGGTTATAGCTAGAGTAAGCATCGAGAAAGCTAAGGGTCTCATGGCCAGCAGTGGCATCGATCATGCGATCGATGTTGGGTAAAGGAAAAGAATCTTTTGGGCACGCCTTATTCAGATCCTTATAATCTACACACATTCTTAGTTTATTCCCCTTTTTAGGGACTACCACTACATTTGCTAACCATTTCGGTATTAAACCTCCCGAATGGACCCTATCTTTAGAAATTTAGTTACCTCATCCTTGATGAACGCGTGTTTGATCTCGGATAGAGGCCTCCTTTTTTGTTTGACCGGTCGAAACTTCTGGTCTAGGCTTAGCTTGTGAGTTGTTATCTCCAGTGGTATGCCTGTTATATCGAGGTGGGACCAAGCAAAGCAATCCTTGTTAGTTATAAGAAATTGGATAAGTTTTGTCCTGAGCCGGAACTTAGGCCCGAGCCTAGGTATACCTTTCGATCTGACAAGTCTTCTCAGAGTGAAACTTGCTCGAGTTCCTCAATTTTTGATTTAGTTGCATCGGATTCATCGGGACTGATGAATGACCAGGGAATTCCGTATTCGTCATCCTCGAGATACACTTGTTCATCTACGTTTACCGAGGATGATGTCTGTGATTGCTATTTCAACTTGTTCTCGACCTTTTGTGAAGGAACTGCTGGTACTAGCGTTATTTCTTCCATTGCGAACATTTCTTTCGCAGCCGGTTGCTCCCCGTAAACCGTTGTAATTCCATCAGATGATGGGTATTTCAGTACTTGGTGCAGTGTTGAAGGCACAGCCCTCATGTCGTGGATCCATGGCCTCCCGAATAGAGCGTTGTATCTCATGTCTCCACCGATTACGCAAAATTTTGTTTCTTGAATGGTACCGGCAGTGTTTATCGGCAGCGTTATCTCCCCTTTGGTTGTTTCACACACCATGTTGAATCCATTGAGTACTCGAAATGTAGGGACAATTCGATCCGTCAGGCCGAGTTGTTCTACAACCCATGATCGGATATGTTGGCCGAGCTGCCTGGATCGACCAATACGCGCTTTACTTTAACCCGATGTATAAGCACAGATATCACTAGTGCATCATTGTGAGGTTGCATGATCCCTTCTGCATCTTCTTCGCTAAGGTGTAAGATTCCCTCCATCGCGTAATCTCGAGTGCGTTTCTCCGTGGTGATGGATATCTTGGTGCGCTTCAGCATCGGACCTTGAGGTGCATCTATTCCACCGATAATCATATTAATCATGTGTTGTGGCTATTCTTGGTTTGCTTGTTTATTTCTGTTTCCGTAATGATTCCTTGCTCGATCGCTCAAAAATTCTCGAAGATGTCCGTTTTCGAGCAACCTTGCCACCTCCTCTCTTAATTGTCAACAATATTCGGTCCTGTGTCCGTGTGTACCATGATATTTGCATATCAAATTAGGATCTATTTGGGCCGGATCCGATTGTAACGGTCGAGGCCACTTAGTGTCCTTGATGCGACCGATAGCCAATACGAGAGTAGCCGCATCAATGTTGAAATTGTACTCCGATAACCGCAGTGCTTCTTGGTGACCGATGGTTCGCTCGAAATTGCTTTTCATCATGGGCCCTCGGTTATTCCGACCTTGATCGTTTCTCCTTTCGCGTCTTGGGGAGTCCTGCCTTGCTATAGTGATTTTCCTATACCCATGATATGGCCGATGCTGATCTCTATTTAGTCTCGGTTCCCGATAAATCTCCCTTCAAACCCTATCATGAGTCCTGACGGGGTAAATAGATCTCGAAGGGGCTCCAAGTTGATCACCTTCCACTCCGATCTTCGATTGGTACCGGTTATGTATATCTGCCCATGTGACGGCAGGATATTCTATCAAGTTTTGTTTAAGTTGCTGTGAAGCCGTTGAACTTCGAGCCTTGAGCCGTTGGGTGAAGGCTTGAATGGCGCAATCGTCAGTGACCGATGGCAGGTCCATCCGCTCCCTCTGAAAACGAGATACAAATTCTCTGAGCATCTCATTATCTTTTTGTCTGATTTTGAACAGGTTCGACTTCCACATTTCCACTCTGATAGCGCCTGCGTGTGCTTTTACAAAGGAATCTGCAAGCATAGCGAAAGAGTCATTGGATTTAGGGGGTAAGTTATGATACCAAGTCATGGCCCCCTTTGACAAGGTTTCTTCGAACTTTTTCAAAAGAACGGACTCGATCTCGTCATCTTCTAAGTCGTTTCCTTTTATAGCGCATGTGTATGCAGTCACATGCTCGTTTGGATCGGTTGTCCCATTGTACTTGGGGATTTTCGGCATGCGAAATTTCTTGGGTATTGGTTTTGGAGCGGCGCTTGACGGGAAAGGTTTCTGTACAAATTTTTTGGAATCCAAGCCTTTCAATATCGGGGGTGCTCCTAGGATTTGATCCACCCTGGAATTGTATGTTTCTACCTTTTTGTCGTTTGCCTCTATTTTCTTTCCGCCAGACTCGACTCGTCTGGTTAGTTCCTCGAGCATTCTCATGATCCTGGAGTTTGCCCTCGATCCGCCTTCGTTGGGCTCATCTGCCACTGGTTCATTCTCCGGAACAGTTCCCCGAGAAGGGCCGAACTTAACTTTGTTCGATATTTGGCTTCAATTTTGTAGTTGAGCGATGGCTGCTTGCTGGGCTTGAAACATGTTAAAGATCATTCTGAGGTTGATCCCGTCCCCTTCGTCATTTTGGGGACCCTGAGTTGTTGATCGGTCTTCTCCACGAACACTATTTGATGGACCAGTAGTTCGATCTACATCGACCGCCATTTGTGAATTAGCGTCGATCGGAACTTTATCACCGGGTGCTATGTTGTTGTTTTCACCTTGATGATCAAATTCATTATTCACATACAAAGGCACAGATTGTGAGTGCGACATAGCTGTACTGTAACCTGAAATCAAAGATACTTCACAGAGCAAGTGTAAGATAATTTGTGTGATAGAAAACTGTATCAAACGCTCACTATTATCCTTAGCCCCACGGTGGGCGCCAAACTTTTTACCCTTGGCTTCGGATAACAATTAAATTTGTACGTGATTTTAAGGACACGTGATTTGGTTTGATACAAATAATGAAGAATAAAACAGAGATTAAAGTCAGTAAACAAATTAGAAAAAATGCAAACCACAAGCCTTGAATAGTCTTGGCCTTGATTGATTTCTTCGAGATAAACAAATATGAATCAAACGAATAAAGAGATAATAAAGCAGACTTCTTTTCTGTATTTTGATAATTGAACCATGACATGCCTCTTACAATTGCATTTTTCCTTTATAT
>MCJB01019989.1:99788-144574 GCA_002018475.1 Nicotiana obtusifolia
GGGGGGGGGGGAGATAATTCTTATGCAAGGTAAAAATCTATTTACTAGGTAAAAAATCCCTTGATTTACTGATTGCAACGGTTTTTGACACCGTGATTCTCGCCGAGATATTTACGTATCACGGGATTTCCGATCCTTCTGTTATGCAGATCTGATAATTTTACCCTAGGACATTTCCCATAATCGACCTCGACAAACTCATTACGGGCATCATGGCTTCGAGTTCCAATTTGATGGTGCTCGATCTCGACCTTCGATCTTCGATCCTCGATCCCCGCCTATCGAGCAGTAGTTATGATTGATACCAACCGTATAAACTCGAGCCCGATTTATCCCTACGCAAGCGGTCCGAGTTCGACCTCATACACCCTGTTAGGCTTTCAACCATTTCAAGGTGGTCAAAAGGGTAAAGGGAACACTTGTTTGTTGGAAATTTGATCAAGAAATGTGCAGGACTGCTTTAGCTAAGATGATCACTGTTGACGAGCTTCCTTTTCATTTAGTTGAAAAGGAAAGTTTTAAGAAATTTCTGTACGTCATATAACTTCAATTTCGGATTCCTTCTCGTGATACAGTGACTTCACTCTCGCAATATTCTCTAAACCTCTTCAACCTTATAAGAGATTGCATAATATATCTTACTATTAGTCTAACACGTTTTACATAATCATCCGCTTCTTTTAAACCATTTTGATGTGATCCATACATCTCATATGAAAGTGATTATCATCCATCATATTAGATCCATCTACTAAATCACTAAAGATAACTCTTTCACTGTGACATTATTTGAACTAGAATTAGCAATTGTAACGGTGAAGACCTTTTTTAAACCTCAATCAAGAAATCGCTTTGTAATAACACATGTCATACATCACCTTTATGACTAGCAATTAGACATAAATGTATTAGTACTTTTTGTGCATAGTCCCTTCTTTGTCGATAAAGTTAATTGTAAGACACATATAACTTATTTTTTGTAGTAAAGTCCATGTGTCCATAGTAAGATAAACTCTTTGTCGTATTTCAGTTAAAATTCTCTTCAGCTTTTGTTTCTCTTCACCATAAAGGTCAAACAATCCATCCGCCGAAATTCTTAAAAGACCTATATCATGAGATTTCTTCTAATAATGGTTAAATTGAACTATGTTTATGTAGATTGAATTGATATGGGTAGTGGAATGCTGTAGTAATTCTAAGGGAAGCTCAAGAGGTATGTTGGCCAAACACCTCCTATAGAATCGAATTCTATGAATTCGTTGAGAAATCCAAGTGTGGTTGTCCAAGTTCTATTCTTATTGTTCAGGATGGTATCTAATGATTGATTCACCCCAAAGGCTTATAATTTTAACTTCATGTTTCAAATCGCAAATCACCATGCTCTTCCTTGTACTTAATTCCAATGTGTTTGAGCGTTTGCATACTTATGTGTTGAAGCTATAAGTTTTCCCAATGTTTTAAATGTTCTTAAATGTTTTATAATGATTCATGGCAAGTAAAGGAATAAAAGTATCAAATGTGAAATGCGGCTAGCGTGCCAAGAATGATGATTTACATGTGCGGCCAAGAGTTCCAATGAAACGAAAGAAAGCATGAAAGGCTATAAAACGAATATGATTCTTTTATATGATATATGTGTTTGGGAGTATCGTTAGGTCACCAAGGAAGGCTGGGTTATAAATCCCCAAGCCCGAAACTACACGTGCCAGTGTAAGGGTTGATTGAGGGACAAATTTCCATTATATTATATTGATATTATTCCCCTTGATTGGGATGAGTTGATATGTAGCAAAGACTATGTCTACCCACATGGCATTGTGGTGAGATGACCTAGTCGATCGGGCAGAGATCGGACGCCATGCCGCGCACATGGTAGTGTTGTATTTCTATGTCAATCCTCATACTTTGGGGTGAGACGGTTTAGCCGGCTGGGCAGTGATCAGACTCCATGCCACGTGCATAGTGGTGTGTCGGTACTAAGGATCTCCCAACATAAAATTTTAATGTTTATTTGAAAATTGACGTTGTTTTAACTTGGCATTTAAATATTATTGATTATCTTACCGCTTCCATATTTCTCTCCTTATATGTTGGCATTCCACTCCATAAGGGTATTTAGCTTTACATACTAGTACTATTTCATATGTACTAACGTCCCTTTTGCCGGGGTGCTACATTTAATGGATGCAGGTGGTTCCTCAGTGGCAGAGTTGGTCTTTTATAGCAGCATACCCTCCACAGAGCGGATTTTGGTGAGTCTTACTTTATGCCGAGGCCTATATGTTGTCTTGTTTTCTTGTACACTGTCTTTTGTGGCATAGCTGGGGCCTTGTCACTGATATTTTCATATTGTACTCATTTTCATTGAGAGGCTCCTTAGACATATTGTGGGTTATATTTTGATTGGGGAAAAACAAATTATGAATGTCGTAAGTTATTGAATAGTGTTCATTGACTATAGTCTTGTGTATTCACAGAGTCGAGAGGACTATGCCGATCATCTCAAAATAGTTTTGCAAACTCTATATCAACACAAGTCTTATGCAAAGTTCTCAAAATGTGAGTTTTGGCTCGAGTCTGTCACTTTCTTGGGGCGTGTTGTCTCCAGCGAGGTAATCAAGGTCGATTCTCAGAAGATTGCAGCTGTGAAGAATTGTCTTAGACCTACAACTCCAATAGAGACTTATAGTTTCTTAAGCTTAGCTAGGTAATACAGAAGTTTCGTAGAGGGATTTTCTTCCGTTGCCTCTCCATTGACTAAATTGACACAGAATGCAGCTAAATTTCAGTGATCAGATGCTTGTGAATAGAGTTTTTAAGAATTGATGTCAAGGTTGAGTACGACACCGTGTTGGACTTATCGGAGGGTACGAATGGGTTTGCTGTGTATTGTGATGCTTCAAGGGTTGGATTTGGGTGTATACAAGGTGATCGCTTATGCTTCCAGGCAACTTAAGAACCATGAGAAGAATTATCCCACCTATGAATTAGAACTCGCGACGGTGGTATTTTTATTGAAGATTTGGTGGAATTATTTGTATGGGGTGCATGTGGACATATTAACAGACCATACGAGTCTTTAGTACCTCTTTAAGCAGAAGGAGTTCAATCTAAGGCAAAGGAGATGGTTTGAGTTACTCAAGAACTACGATATCGATATCCTATATAATACGGGGAAGGCTAATGTTGTGGCAGGTACTCTTAATCAAAAATCTATGGGAAGTTTGGCTCACTTGGAGGCGTACCAAAGGCCGTTAGCCAAGGAAGTTCAGCAGTTGGCTAGTTTGGGCGTTCGACTTGCGGACTCAAGCAAAGGTGGGGGTGCTTGTGCAAAATAGGGCTGAATTATCACTCGTAGTGAAAGACAAGGAAAAAATATATGATGATCCGTTATTGGTGCAGTTGAAGGGGGGATTTATAAACACAAGACCGTGGGCGGTTGTGTGTTTCGAATGTAGACGGTCTCCGGGAAAGAAACATGACCGAGGCTCAGAGCTCCAAGTATTCCCTACACCTAGGTTCTACGTAGATGTACCATGATCTCAAAGAAGTCTATTGGTGGAATGACATGAAGAGGGATGTGGCGGACTATATGGGGAGATGCCCAAACTATTAGCAAGTGAAGGCCGAGCTCCTGGAGCCCAGTGGCTTGACACAAAATATAGAAATCCCAATGTGGAAGTGGGAGATGATCAATATGGACTTTGTGGTAGGTCTACCTCGCACGCCTCGTAAGTTTGATTCGATTTGGGTGATTGTGGATCGACTCACGAAATCAGCACACTTCTTGCTTGTTAAGGCCATCTACACAGCAGAACACTATGCTCAGTTGTATATTAAGGAAATAGTCAGGTTGCATGGCACTCCAGTTTCTATCATCTCAGATCGAGGAGTGCAGTTCACCGCTAACTTTTGGCAGAAACTCCAGCAAGGTTTGGGTACTCAAATGAATCATAGTACAACTTTCCATCTACAGACCGACGGGCAAGTAGAGCGGACTATCCAGACACTTGAGGATATGTTGTGTGTTTGTGTTCTTGACTTCAAGGGTAGCTGAGATGATTCATTTGCCGCTCATAGAATTTCCTAAAACAGCAGTTATCACGATAGCATTTAGATGGAAACTTCCGAGGCTTTATATCATAGGAGATGTAGATCTCCTATTGGTTGGTTAGAAGTTGGAGAAGCTGAATTGATAGGGAAAAATCTCGTACATCAGGCTATGAAAAAGGTCAAGATCATTAAATAGCGGTTGAAAATCGCTCAGAGTCGCCTGAAGTCCTATTCAAATGTGCGTTACAGAGATTTGGAATTCTAAGAGGATGATTGGGTATTCTTTAAAGTTTCTCCCATGAAGGGAATAATGCGATTTGAGAAGAAAGAGAAATTGTGTCCAAGGTTTATCAGACTGTACATAATCATAAAGAGGGTTGGTCAAGTGGCCTATAAGCTTGAGTTACCTCCAAAGATGTCTTTAGAGCACCCGGTGTTTCATGTGTCCGTGTTGAAGAAGGTGGTTGGAGACCCATCACTCATTATTCCGGTAGAGACTATTGAAGTTAACGAAGAATTGACTTATGAGGAGATTCCGGTTGCCATTCTTGATAGACAAGTTCGAAAGTTGAGGAATAAAGAGATTGCCTCCGCGAAAGTGCTATGGCGAAACCAACAAGTTGAAGAGGCCACCCGGGAGGCCGAGGAAGAGATGAAGAAGAAATACCGTCACTTGTTTGTGTAACCATATTATTGTGTTTCAAAAAAATGTCAGGAGCTTACTTTCTATGAATTATGTTCAACTTGTTTAGTTTATGTTAAAAGCCCTTTTTGGTAATATAATACATATGATGTTATGGTAGGTGTTGTTTTCATCCTTTGATACATCATTATGTTATGAATATGTTGTTAGGACTGATTTCTATCGCTCTTTAATAGGTGGATATGCCCAAATACAGGGGAGACTCCCCTGAAATTTTTGGAATGGGGAGTTAGTCAAATTTGAAATTTCTGGTGAGTGAATGAAGAGTTGAGTCACATTGGTCGTCTATAGCGGGCTTGGACCCTCATTCGAGGAAACATGATCCTAAGCGGGGGAGGATGTGTAAAAAATTTACCAAGGAATTTAAGATTTTATGGTGCAGAGGTAGGATAATGTGTTGGAAGGTTGTAGATAATTTTTGCGGCTTGGGTTATGAAATACATTGTGGAGTTAGTGGAGATTTTTGTAGAACATGGCGCTTCTGTGATCAATTATGCAACCGCAAAACTACTCCGCTGATTGCAGAACCATCAGAGATTTGAACAAATGAAGCTCAATTTTGAAGGTGATTTCACGATCCATTATGTGACTGCATATCCATTTCACAAGCCCCACATCTATCGTAGAATTAGCAGAGGCTAATGGTTAACAAAAAAAAATGAGCAATACATCCATTGGAGACTTCATTCAGGCAGCTCCAGCTTTTGGTGGGTCAACAGGTTAGGTACTAGTCCATTAGCAGATCTCAGAACGAAGGGGGAATGCCTGGTAAGGTTAATGTTTCCTATTTCTGGGATGTGGGATATTAAAAAACTCAATGCTTTGATCCCAGCTCATCTGATCCCGCAAATCCTTCAAACACCAATCTATTTCAACTCTAAGGTCCCTAACAAATTCATATGGACACCTAATACAATAGGAAAATTCACATGTGCTTTAGCTTGAAATGTCATTAAAAAGAAGAAATGGATACTTTGCTCCAATATCAAAACATAGCATAAGAAAATACCATTCAAGTGGTCCTTTTGTATATGGAGAGACCTTAGAAATAAGCTCCTAACGGATGACATAGTGAATTTATTTGGAAGGCATATAGTCTCCAGATATGTATGTTTCATCAGGCCACAAGTTGATTCAATTGACCATATCTTCAGAAGAGGGCACTTCGCTAGAGCAGTTTGGAGAAAATTTGCAAGCATATTTGGAATTCAGATTGCTGATCTACCTTTTAGACTACTTATGATGAAACAGTAGATGCTGAAGAGTAAAAATGAAGTGCAAAAACTACTACTGGATACCATCCCCATTATCATTAGTTGAAATTTGTGGAAAAATAGATGTGGTGCTAAGTATGGAAGCAGGGGATCATCCATGTTCAGAGTTTTGTTCTCCATTCAATCTGATATCCTTCTTCTCGTAGCCAACTATACATACTTTACATGGCCTCATATTTGCGATGAACTCTACACACTTTCTGAAAGATTGAAAGATACCACCACCATCATTTAGGTGACATGGGAGAAACCTGACAATAATCTTGTGAAAGTGAATTCAAATTGTAGTGCCCTCACCAACCCTGGGAAGATTGGAGCAGGGGTCATTGTAAGGGATCATCAATGTCAGTTTATTCATGCCTTAACCTGTCCATTTGGAGTTGGTACCAATAATTTAGCAGAAACATAAGCAGCTATTATTAGGGTCAAGTGGTGCATTGATAATGATTTTAACAAAATTCAACTGAAAGTTGATTCCTCTTTACTGGTACATTGGCTCAACAATACTTCAGAACCTCCATGGACCATAGTCATACAATTTCAGAAGCTACAAAATCTATGCCAATAAGGTGAAGAATTAAAATACACACGTGTCTAAAAAGAATCAAAATTCCCTACCGATTCACTTTCCAAATTTAGCTATGATCTTCCCCAACTAACAAACTATTATAGCACACTTGACATACCCTCTCACATTAGTGGTCAAAATTTTCTTGACAAATTAGGGACCCCATCCTTCAGGCACAAGAAAACAAGTAGAATCTAGCTTCTTCCAAACATGGCTTCATTCCAACTCCTCTAATGGATATGGTTGACTATCAGAAACACTTGGGAGCTGACTTTATTGGCAAAGTCAACTTCATGGTCTCTATAGACACTGGCCAATGCAGCATGTGGTTCACGGGGAATCCACACTAGAGTTTAGCTAACCTAATCTTCTTTTTTGCAGGTACTATGTAGATGCCCAAAGCATTGATGAAAATCCAATGTGTGGTATCAACAATATTGATGCTTATTCTATTGGAAATTCATCAAAGCTGCTGGACATATGTTGTTAATCTCCCTATTGAACAGCATCTATTACCCACCAAGAACACCTTAATCACATTAACACAAGAACACTTTTGCTTACCTGTATTACTATCAACAACGCCATCACAGGGGAGAGACAAGGATCAACACTGTCAACCAACCACCATCTTATCAATCCTCCTACACCTCACACATAATATCCCCATATCACCCTTGAAACAATATCACCCAACATCAACTAATTGGTCACGTGTACCTCCGACAACAACACCATATAAGACACACCCTTAATACTCACCCCCAACACATCTTACTTACACTCACAACAACCATTCAACACCTTCAAAGAACCAGCTCCCTGCCAACATCTCACACCACCTCAAACCAGATCTTAGAAAAAATAAGAACATGAATATAGGAGTTAACCATTTCCATATCCTTAGCAACAACGTACACCATCTCACCTCACGCCTCAGAAAGCACAAGAACTTGAGTGCGAAAGTTCAAAAAGCTGAAACTGAATATGGAATCAAGGAAAAGGGCAGAAATGCCCAATGTTCTTCTAACTCCATTTTCTTTTTTTTTTGCAGGTAACACATCATATACAATTCTAATCCATTTGATATCCCCTCAATGTGTGGTATTAGCATTTATAATGTTTATTCTATTAGGGGTACATCAGTGGTTCAAGGAAAATGACACATGGACTGTCACACATGGACAGTTTCATCTAAGGATTCGAACAAGGATTATAGAAGGAGATTCACAATTAAATCAGATTTATGTAATGAATTGCAGTTGAAACACACATAAATATTCAACTACTCAGTCCAGAAACAACACAAGGAAGCCAAAAAAGCAGCAGCTCACACCCCAAAATAGTGAATTACATCACACTTTCCTTCAAAAATGCTGTTAGCCATTACTTGTTCACCCTCAAGAACTTCATTCTCATCTCCTCAGCTATAGCTCACATCCAACACCAACTCTCAACATCCACACAGTCACAATAATTACAGAGCTTGCAGTAGTCCCACACAGTCACAATTAACTGCAAAATCCCAGACATGAAAGCACACTACCATGTCACTTTTCCATGGGAGAAGGGCAAGGGTGATCCTTTACTTCTAACATATTTGTTGAATTTTGCAGGTACACTAAACATGCTTAGATCATTGCTACACTTTCAGTGTGTGGTATCAACATCCCAAATGCTCAGTCTACTAAAAGTGTACCAATTTATCTAGGCCTTTCATTCTGAACATGTCACTTTGATCCACACAAAACATTCATCCATGATTGATAGGTTCCTTGGGGACAAATCTAGGGGCTAAAACCTAGTTGTCCCCTATGCTACAATAATGAGCAACTCCCAGTTGAACACTACTACGCATAGAGGCAGAAATCACCACACCTGTTCACAGTCACGAGCAAATCAGCATGCTTTCATGAGTGCTATTGATCACACATTACATGGAACATTGTTGAGAATCACCACTGGACATCTCAGAAGGCACAAAACATACAACCACAGTCACAAATGCAGTGCTTCATCTCTTATGTCAATAACATCACACATAGACAACTCACTGCCAGGTGTTTTTGGTTACTATTATGCCTATATTCACTTTTGCTTTATCTCTAGTTAGTGTTAAAGCTACGATGGAGAAAGGTGTTTTTTTCTATAGAACTATTTTGGATCCATGTATATCCTTTTGTCACTCTACTTGGGGATAGTTTGCTCATTTTTAGAAGTAGGATCTCTTGTAAATAGAAAGAGTGCTTCCATCTTTTTTATGTTCAAGTGACTATCAAATGATGATAGGCATATGGTACCAATTTATAGGTCAACTATACGCATTTACAAGATACAATTGATTGTCGACTTTGGACAATCAATTGGCTATCCACTATAGGATTGGATGTAAGGTTTACGTCCCCTTCCGTTATTGTACTCTTTTCTCTTATATTTATAAAAACTAACCTAGGCATAATGCCTAGTGGAATTTTAAGAAAAAAAAAAGATTATTCTCCTTGATTGCGATGAGGTGATAGCTAGCAAGTACACGCCGAACCACACGACATGTAGGCTTGCTTGACTGGGATTTTTTCCCTCTCGTTGACTAACTCTTGATATCTATTCTCAAATTACTCATGAGCAGGGGTTAAGGATAGGCACTAAGTAGGCTTGCTTGACTGGAATATCTCGGTTGAGCGCCGGTCGCGCTCCCCAGGGTTAGAGCGTGACAGATGTATCCACAAATAATATTGTTGCAGCATGCAACCCGATTCAATCATAATAATCCATAATCAACATCCGCTGACAATGTGCTTATTTAATATTTAGAAGTCTGTTATATTCCCCCATATCCAACCCTCCAACTCATTCATATACATATGAGATTATACGGTAAAGCTGCACCAGGACATAATAATAAATTGAAGATGAATGTTTTCATGAATAAGAGAAGGTGGTGGATAATCATGTAATTCAACTTTACACAACAGTTCATTATGCTTATTTAATATTTAGAAGTCTGGTCACAATTTCAAACATGAGTAAAGTAAGCCAATAACCATTATATCACAGATCAAGTAAAGCAAGAATATGGTTACGATCGATTAGAGAGCTTAATATGGTGAAAGAAGTCTGTTATATTCAGATCAACAAGTCATAACCATAAAGATGGTTTCTAATCATTGTAAGCTTCATCACATAGTCGTTGAATCAATGAAAGTAGGATAAACAATTCACGTAGTCCAAACAAGGAAAATTGTAAGTCTTAACTCTTTCCAGCTATGGTCGTAATTTAGCTACGCATATACGCTTGTGACCTTGTATATACGTGGCACCTAAATCAAGCAATAATTAGCAAATAGATAACCTATGGGGAGAATACCCGCTTACAAGGATAGACAAGATATTTATCTCCACCCAAGAACACCTTCAACCTTTTAAAGCCACTTTTCCTTTCAAATCCACCTCCAAATGACTTGAATCTAGCAAAAAATTATTCAAATTGGTCAATACAAGCTTTAGGAATTGATTCCATATAAAAAATATTCAGTCTTTAAAGATATAGATTACACATAACACCCCGAGTACAAATATATAAGTAGACTCTGAATCGGGTTCCAAATTCATATTCACTCTCTTATGCTTTAGACAAAACGCCAAATTCACTTGTTCAAATCCATAATTTTATGCTAGATCTAGTGAAAATTCCATGTATAATCCATAGATTTAGGTTAGAATCACTTAACTCAAGCTTGTGGAGGAAATTCATAGTTTCAAACTCCTCAAAATAAGCTCCAAAAGTTGGGAAATGAAACAAAAATCACAAAACCCGGCCTTAAATAGTCCATGCCAAATATCTTCTCAGGCACCGCAAAATGCACTATGCGGACCGCATAGCTCATCCGCAGTCCGCGAAACCATCGCATAATAAAACAGTCCAAACTCTATGCCCATCGTGAAATTGACTATGCGGACCGCAAATCCATTCTGCCATCCGTGGAACTCACCACAAAATCGTCTAGTCTAAAACTCCTCAGCGAGTGCAAAGCTGATGTGCGGCTCGCAGAACCATTCTGCATTTCGCGAATCTGACCTAACAACAATCAATTTCTACAATCCCGCTCTGAATGCACCTAAACTCACCCGAGTCCCACTGGACCCTATCCAACCATATCAACTAGTCCATAAATACTTCCCGGTCCTATACAAGGCCTCAAAACACATCTATAAACACCGCAACAAAGAATCGAGGCACAAACCAAATAGAATTTCTCTTAAGCTCAAAAACTTCAAAACTTCCAACCAAGCGTCCGATTCTAACTTCAACACCTCGGATCTCAATCAAACATAGCGCACGAGTTCCATTTAACCATATATACCTATCCAAGAGTCTCAAAACACCAATTGGAGTCCAATAACATCAAAATGAACTCTTAGTCAATCTTATGAATTCTCTAATCCTTCAAGTTACCAACTTTTGACAGATGTATTCAAAATTTTCTACCAATATCAAAAATCAAATCCAAACATATACCCGAGTCCAAAATAATCCAGCAAACCTATAGGAACTCTCGAATCCCAATTCTGAGGTCGTTTACTCAAAAGTCAAACCCTGATCAGCTCTAGCAACTTAAGTTTCCAATATGAGAACTAAAGGTTCCAATTCACTTCCAAGCCTTCCCAAAACCAAATCAACCACTCACATAAGTCACAAAACATTAAAAGAAACCACAAGAAGCATCAAATAGGGGAACGGTATTATTATACTCAAAATGACCAATTGGATCATTACATTCTCCTTCTCTTAAATAAACATTGGTCCTTGAATGGGTTTAGAATCATACCTGAGATGCCCAAAAAATGAACATCCACTTCGCTTGTCATGCTCGGTCTCCCAAGTTCCTTCCTTGAACGGTTTACCTCTCCACTTGACCTCCACTGATGCAATCTCTTTCAATCTCAACTTTTGAACCTACCTATCCAAAATGGACACCGGCTCCTCCTCGTATGCCAGATTCTCATCCAACTTCATTGATCCGAAATCCAACATATGTGACTTTTCTTCATGATACTTCCGGAGTATGAAAACATAGAATATTAGATGAGCTCTCGACAGGCTGGGTGATAAAGCAAGCCTGTAAGCCACTTCACCAACTCTCTCCAAAACCTCAAATGGCCCAATATACCTTGGCTCAACTCGCGCTCTTCTCAAATCTCATCATGCCCTTCATAGGCAAAACTCTAAGAAGTACCTTCTCACCCTCTGTAATTACCATATCACAAAACTTCCTATCAACATCACTCTTCTGCCTGAGCTGAGTTGTACGAAGCCACTCCTGAATCAAGTTCATCCTGTCCAAAGCATCACAAACCAAATTAGTACCCAACATCCTAGCCTCGTCAGGATCAAACCAACCAATAGGAAAATGATAGTTCTACAATATAAAGCCTCATATAGAGCCATATGAGTACTAGACTAGTAATTGTTGTTGTAAGCAAACTCCACCAATGGTATGAACTGATCCCACCGACCTCCAAATTCCATAACACAAGATCTCAGCATATCCTCAAAAATTTGAATAGTCCGCTCAAACTTCCTATCTGTCTGTGGGTGAAAAGCCGTGCTAAGCTCTACTTGTGTAACCAACTGTCACTGAAGAACTCTCCAAAAATAAAATGTGAACGGAGTACCACAGTCTAAAATGATAGAAATGAGAATGCTGTGCAAGACAACAATCTCTCAAAAATAGATTTGAGCCAACTTCTCTAAAGTGTAAGAAGGCATCACCGCAATGAAATGCGCAAACTTGGTCAATCTATCCACAATGACCTAAATAGCATCAAACTTCCTCAAGGTCCGTGGCAACCCTACCATGAAGTCCATAGTAATATGCTCCCACTTACACTCATTTATAACCATCTTCTGAAGCAAGCAATCGAGTCTCTGATGCTTTTACTTGACCTGCTAACAAATCAAGCACCACGAGACATATCCAACAATGTGTTTCTTCATCCTTCGCTACTAACAATTCTTCTTCAAATCACGATACATCTTCGTAGCACCTGGATGAATAGAATACCTCGAACTATGAGCCTCCTCAAGAATCAACTCCCTAAAGTCATCACTATTAGGAACACAAATCCGATCCTAAAGTTGCAATACACCGTCATCTCCAATTACCACCTCCTTAGCGCCACCCCGCAACACCGTGTCCTTAAGGACAAGCAAATGGGGATCATCATAATGAAGAGCCTTGATGCGCTCAAACAAGGACGACTGCGCAACTTCACAAATGAGAACTCTACTAGGCTAGAAAATATCCAACCTCACCAATCTATTAGCCAAGGCCTGAACATTCATGGACTAAGGCCTCTCCTTAACCACAATAAATGCCAAACTACCCATACTCTCCGCCTTTCTACTCAAGGCATCCGCTACCTCATTCGCTTACCCGGATGGTACAAGATAGTGATATCATAATACTTAAGCAACTCAAATCACCTCCGCTACCTCAAATTCAAATCCTTCTCCTTGAAGAGGTGATGAAGACTCGTTGATTAGTATAAACCTCACTTGACGCCCCATACAAAAAATGCCTCCAAAGTACGTGCATGCACAATAGCCGCCAACTCCCAATCGTGAATTAGATAATTCTTCTCATGCGAATTCAACTGCCATGATGCATAAGCGATCACCTTGCCATCGTGAATTGACACCGTACCAAGACCAATGCCTGAAGCATCACAATATACCATGTATGGTCCTGAATCTGTGGACAACACCAACACTGTGACTGTAGTAAAAGAAGTCTTGAGCTTCTGAAATCTCTCTTCACATTTATCTAACCATCTAAAAGAAATACCTTTCTGAGTCGACATGGTCAACGGGGATGCAATGGATGAGAACCCCACCACAAAGCGATGATAGTAGCTAGCCAAACCCAGAAAACTCCTAATCTCTATACCTGTAGAAGGTCTAGGCCAACCCTGGACCCTCAATCTTCTTCGGCTCGACCTTGATGCCATCACTAGACACCACATGAACCAAGAATGCCACTAAATCCAACCAAAACTCGCACTTGGGAAACTTATCATAGAACTTATTCTCCTTCAGAATCTGGAGCACATCCTCAAATGTTGCTCATGCTCTTCCCTACTACGGGAATATACCAAGATATTATCAATGAATATAATGACAAAAGAATTTGAATATGGCTAGAACACAATGTTCATCAGATGCATGAAAGCTACTGGAGCATTAATTGATGATAGTCCGATCTCAAATCAATCATCTGAAAACACCCTGGCACCCTGAAGCTAATCAAACAAGTCATCAATACGAGGTAATGGATACTTGTCTTGGTAGTGATCTTGTTCAACTGCCTGTAACCAATGCACATCCTCATAGACCCATCTTTCTTCTTCACAAACAACACGGGTGCACCCGAAAGAGAAACACTCGTCCTGATGAATCCCTTATCCAACAACTCTTGCAATTACTCCTTTAATTCCTTCGACTCAACTGGCACCATACGGTATAGGGGATGCTTGGTAAGTCTACAGGAAACACAACTTGAAATTCCCTCATTACTGGGATTGAATCAACAGTAGGAATCTCAACACTAGTATTTCTAACAAAATCTAGATATGCCAACAACCCTTCTCAACCAATTTACCGAGCTTTCAGAAATGAATGTCCCTACTAGGGTATGACCAAGGTAACCCTCTAGTTCAACCTTGCTAACCCCAACATAGCCAACGTCACAGTCATATTGTGACAATCCAGAATAACATGGTATGGGGATAGCCAACGTCACAGTCATATCCTGACAGTCCGCATCCGTAGAAGAGTGCCCGCTTCTGTGGGCTCTCACCTATGAGAAAAAGGCCGCATATGAAGAACAGAAAAAATTACACTAGAAGCGCACCTGCGACTAAAAATCCACTTCTGTGGAGCCGCTTCTGTGGTAGATGTCTGCACTTGCAGAGCCGCTTCTGCGGCAGATACTTGTTCTTGATGGTAACCTTGTTCAATTGCCTATAATCAATGCATATCCTCATGGAACCATCCTTCTTCTTCACAAACAACACGGGTGCACCCCAAGGAGAAACACTCATCCTGATAAATCCCATATCCAACAACTCCCGCAACTGCTTCTTCAACTCCTTCATTTCAGCTGGAGCAATGCGATACGATGGAATAAATATGGGCTGAGTGCACGACACTAGATCAGTATTAAACGCAATATCCCCATCGGGTGGCAATGCCTGGTAGGTCTGCAAGAAATACATCTGAAAACTCTCTCGCTATTGGAATTGAATCAACAGTAGGAGTATCATCACTAAAATCTCTAACAAAGGCCAGATACAGAAAACACACCTTCTCAACCATCTGTTGAGACTTCAAAAATAAATTACCCTACTTGGGGTGTGACCAACCGAACCCCTCCACTCCAACCTTGGCAAACCTAGCATAGCCAATGTCATGGTTTTAGCGTGACAATCAAGAATGCCATGGTACGGAGATAGCCAAGCCATATCTAAATCACCTTAAAGCCTCCATATTAAGCAAAGAATGATCAATTGAGTTTCATAACCCCCATTGGTAACCACACAAGATCGATACACACAATCTACCATAATAGAGTCACCAATAGGTATAGACAGATAAATAGGGATTTTAAGAGAACCGCAAGGCATATCTAAATAAGGATAAAATATGATGACACATACTTATAAGTGGAACCAGGGTCAAATAATATCGAAGAATCTGTGTGGCACACTAAAATAATACTTGTGATCATAGTATCTGAAGCAAGTACCTCTGGCCTGCTCCGGAATGCATAACAATAGCCTTGTCCTTCACCTGACTAACCTCCACCCTTAGGACGGCCTCAAACAGACTGGACTCAACCATGGCTCTACGGGCGTTGTAGCTCCTGGTGCCGAATCATGGATTAGGTGCTCTGACGTGGTACATTGCTCAAAAGCATGGGACAATCCATATTGAGATGACTCAAGTATCCACACTCAAAGCAACCCTCCATTAGCAAGGCTATTGGCTCTGTGACTGTCCCTTAGGACCTGAATATCTACCCAAAGAACCCTGAATAGATGGAACACGATATAAACTCTGTGCTGGCAGTACACTGAAAGATGACTGGAATGGGCAAGCACTGTATGAACTATGGCTGACTGAAGAACCATGAGGAACCTGATTGGTTAATTGAGCAAGCCTTAAAGAATGACCTCTATTGTGATGTCCCTGGCCTCCAAATGAGGAACCACTAAAACCGCCTGGACCACAGAGCCTTTTGGCGTCCCGCTCATCTTTCTCCTGCCTGCGAATGCGCTGTAAGCCTGTAGCAATCTCCACAGCCTGATGAGAAGTAGTATCAGTCTCTACCTCATCCCATATCATATACCAAAGTTGAGCCCTTAATGAACCTCCTAACCCTCTCCCTTTTAGTAGGAACCAAGAATACAACATGATATACCAATTTTGTGAACCTCATCTCATACTGAGTCACGTTCATACCCTTCTGGCGTAGATGCTCGAACTCACTACTCAGCTCATCTATGCGAGTACATGGAATAAATTTCTCCAAGAAGAGAACTGAAAACTGATACCAAGCGAGTGGTGTTGAGCTAGCGGTCTACTCGACTCATGAGCCTGTCACCATCTGTATGTTGGCCCTGACAACTAGAGGGTAGTAAAGTCAATCTTGTTCGAGTCCATTAGACCCAAGGGCGCACATAGAGTAGATATGCAGAAGCATCGTAAACAAACTAACAGTTCAGCATATAGAGAAGATATGCATTTGATATCAAATAATCTGCCAACAGTTGCATATCGAGAATATATGCATGTATAACAAGTTAAGATATATAGATTGACATATAGAGAAGATATGTACTGTGATGCATTCCACCAAGTAAAGCAGCATATAGAGAAGATATGCGTAGAAAAGCATTTTACATTCCAAAGCTAGCATATAAAGAAGATATGTGGTAAGACGCATGTATAGATCTAAGGAGTTCGCATATAGAGAAGATATTTACATTCCAGAGCTAGCATATAAAGAAGATATGTGGTAAAACACATGTATACATCTAAGGAGTTCGCATATAGAGAAGATACGCAAAACCCAAATGCTAATTAGTTTCCATAATCCACATGTACATCACGAAGAGAGAAACATGAGAGGACGATCCTAGGGAGATTGATCCTTATCTACACGCTGTACAGACAACTTAGGTGCCGTAATAACTCAACCAGCACGGACTGCTCACGTGCTATCAAACCAGTCCATATACTAGAAAGCATATACAAGAATACATGTATAAGAATAGTGGATATCAAATTACATACTCATGGACTAAGGAAAAATTAACATGCTAAGATGTATACATGTGCCAAGTGTACGACTACAGTTCTGATTAGGCGGTTACACCATACAATAACGAGTATCATGACCAAATAGGAAATCAAACCCACACATGATCTCTAGCATGGTTTTATAAATTCACATAGTCATACAAATGATTAAAATATGAATCGTAGGAAGCACATAATCCAAACAAGGCATAATAGAAGCCTAAGGTCTAATTCGGTCATAAATCATACATAGCACCCGTATATATGCTCGTTAACTCGTGTTCCAACTCATTCCAATTAGCCAAATAATGTCATATCCTAAGGATTATTCTCTTACAACAAGATTAGGCAAGATACTTACCTTCAATGAGCTAAATGAATACTCCAAGAATGCCTTCCCTCGCAAATCAGCCTCCAAACAACTTGAATCTAGTCAAATACAACTCAATAACGTCAAACAAAGCCATAGGAATCAATATTAAATAATAAAACTTCAATCTTTAATCAAATCCTTAAAAGTCAACAAAAGTCAACTTAAGTTCACATGGTCAAAACTCGAGTCAAGGGGTAGATATCGACTACCCAGAACCCTACGAGTCCAAATACGTGATTAGTTTTTAAAATCGAGTCCAAACTAACTACAAAATCCCTAATTTACACTCTAAAAAATTAATGACAAAACCCCCAAATTTCTCTTTCAAATTCCATAATCTATGTGTATAAATCCATGGAAATATAAAGTATATAATCAAAATTAAGTAGAAATGACTTAACCTCAAAATAAGAGTGAAAGCCTCTTCCAAAATTACCTGTAGCCGAGCTCCAAACCTCAAAATAGTGGAAAATTGGTTAAAAGTCAATTTAATCCTTCTACCAGGCATCCTCGCATTTGCACATACTTAACCGCAAGCGCGACATCACTTCTGCGGAAAATAACTCGCATATCGAGATTCCTTGAGCCAGCCTGACTTCACTTCTGCGCAACTAGGCTCGCATCTACGAGCTCGTATCTGCATCCATTAGCTCTAATCTGCAAGACTCTAAGCCTAAGGCACTTACCGCTTTTGCGATCAACACTATGCATCTACGACAGCGAAGGTGCGCCAAAATCTCCACAGGTGCGGTCCCCATAGGCGCGAGTACTTTGCGCTTAAGAGATCTTCCATCTCAAGCCTACCTTCATAGGTGCGAACCAAAACCCCACAGGTGCGACTTCACATCTGCGCACCTCCCATCCGCAGGTGCGACGCAACAGAATTAGCTGGTCCAAAAATTCTTAAATAGTCTGTATTCCTTCCAGAATACTTGAGCCCCATGAGCCCCCACCCAACCGTACCAACAAGTCCTAATATCATATCCAAACTTGTACAAATGCTCATAACAACACAACAAACATCAACGATCAAAATTCACCCCTTAACTTCCAAAATTCCAACTTCTCCAAACATGTTCAAACCATTTCTAAACATTTTGGATTCCGACCAAACTTTGCACACAATTCCCAATCAACTAAACAAATTTAACCAAAGTCCTCGAACATCAATTGGATCCCGATAATACTAAAGTCAACCATCAGTCAAACTTAAGAACTCTTTAATTCTTCAAATTGCCAACTTTCGGCAAAATGGCTCAAAATCTTCTAGGAACTTCTAAATCCAAATTTGAACATACACCTCAGTCAAACGGCAGCTGACCAACCTATTGGAATCATCAAATCACTTGTTCGAGGTTGTTTACATAAAAGTCAAACTTTGGTCAACTCTTCCAAAAAGACTTCCAAAAAAAAAACTAAGTGTCCCAAATCCATCTCAAACTTTCCTGAAGCCAAAACAACCCTCCCCACAAGTCATAAAATAACAAACACACATACGCGGAGCATCTAATAAGGGAACGAGACTCAAACACACAAAACGAACGGTCGGATCATATAGATGATCCTCCCCAAAAGCAGTCCATTGACAACAAGCATACCACTTAACTCAGTTCATAAATCCATCACGACATGCAATAAAATTTCTATACCGTAGAAGAACCAACCTCGGCGTCGTGGTCAAAAACTACCGCAAGCTCTTCTATACTCATTTTCACATAGCTGAGCCATCATAACTGAATCTCTCTAAATCAACCAATCTTCGGCTTGATTGGGTATTTTAGACGCTTTTGCAGGTGGACTTTTGGGTCATGTGGACCAATCAATGCTTACAGTGGTTTTAGACATGCATCATTAGTTTTTGATAGCTAGTGAGATGGACAAGATATAGAAGTGAGAGATTAAAATTGCAAGAAAATGTATGACGAGCGTGGAACGGTAGTGACCAAAGTTCTTTTCTTGTTTAAATATCTCATTGGATTTTGAACTAGGTTTGAGTACGTAAGCTTCTTGTTGATGGTCTTCTCCCCACCCTTGAACATATAGCTAAGTCATCAATTTATTTATACTAACTCTATGGTGCACTTCCCTCTTTCATTTTTACCTCTTCCCCATTGGATCGGACAGTCTTGTAACTAAAGCGTATGGCAAACTGTAGAAGAATAGTTTTGTCATTTATATATTACTTTCCAGAAGAACCTATTCAAGTTAAAATATGATATTAGTTAGACTCCTTTGTGGTTAAAGTGATGAGAGAAGATACGTGAGACAAATATGCATCATCTTATCTACCTTCTGTGAGAAAACTTGCTCAGACACCTTATTAATAAAACAAACAAAAGTTTTGGCATGATAAAGCAATAATTATACCAGATTAATTAATCGAACACATATGTTTCGCTTGTTTTTAAAACCATCAATCCAACCATATACCTATAATTATTCCTTCATTATCATATCATCAACATACTATAGTATAAGTGGGAAGACCTTTATTGTGAAGTTGAATTACGAAAATATCTATAAAATATGATCTTGGAAGAGTAGTGTGTACGCAGACCTTACCCCTACCTTGAGAAGGTAGAGAGGCTGTTTACAGTAGACCCTTGACTCAGGACAAATAAGAAGGAAGGAGTACAAGCAGCAACACCAGCAAACTAATCAGAAAACTGAAGCGAAAGAAACAACAAATAATAACAGAAATTTAGAATAAGAAAAAACATGACTAACACTAAGTAGTACACTAATACTATTAGTATGAACAAAGAAATATCTAACTTTCTAACCTAATTATTGATTTCCACACATTTCGATCAATGATCATATCCTAATAAACTGGAGCATCGTCATGTTTTGCCTAATCATCTCACTGTAATACTTCATCGGCCTACCTCTACCACTCCTTAGGCCCTCTTGTTCTAGTATTTCAAACCTCCTCATTGGGGAATCTGTGCCTCTCCTCTTCCGAACTATCTAAGTCTCGCTTCCCGCATCTTGTTTTCCATAGGGGCCACGCCCACCTGTAACGACTCGACTGGTCATTTTGAGCTTCAGTGTTTTGTTCAACATTTGAGACTTTGAGTAGCTTCATATAATGCATTATTACTTGCGTGTATGGTTGGTTTTGACGTTCGAGAGGTTCGGAATTGATTTAAGAGGGTAATTCTCAATTTGAAAGCTTCAAGTTGGTTTGAATTTTGAATACACGACATTGGAATCAGGATTTGATTATTTCAAAGAGTTATTATGGTTATTTGGGATTAGTCGTGTATTCAAATTTAAATTTGAATGTTCCTAGAAGGTTTTGGCATTATTTTAAGTTGGCAATTTGAAGAATTAGAGAGTTCATAGGTTTGATTGGAAGTTGACTTTGGTGTTATCGGACTCTTGTTGTGGTTTTGAGACCTTGGTTGGGTTCATTTAGTTGATTCAAACGTGTGTGCAAAGTTTAGTTATTATCAGTGATGTTTAAGTGTGAATTGAACACGTTCGACAAAGTTTAGAGGTTTGAAAGTTAAGAGAATGATTTTGATCTTAGATTCTTTTGATATTATTTTTAGTGTATTGAGTCTTTGGATAAGTTTGAAAAATGAATTGGGATTTGTTAGTATGATTAGGAGGGTTACCCTGGGGCTCGGGTATTATTCGGGATTGTTTCGGACCATTTCGGTTGAGTTTTGCATTGCTGATGTGTTGGTGTGTTGTAGCGCATCACGATCATGGAGCAAGGATTGCAATCGAGGGGAGGATTTTTTTAGTTTGGAATTTGTGCGTCATGTTCTCAGGAAGGGACTCATATTCGTGGAGTTTTGTGGGAGATGTTCATCGCGTTCGCCTAGTAATGGAGGAGGTCGGGCTACATGTGTTCATGTTCATAGTGCGTCTCTCGCGTTCGCGGAGCGGTGAGGCCATTCAGTCTTCGCTTATGCATAGCATAGACTACTTTCGCGTAGAAGAGGCCAAGGGCAGTGATTGATTTTTGAATCGTGATGGTTGTGCCGCGAACACGATGAATATTGCTGAGCATTGAGATTTCTTCCTATTGTCGCAACCTGCGAGTTGTTTCGAGCATTGGCATTCTATTTGGCAGTTTGAAACTTCGAGTAGCTTTATTTGATGTACTACGACTTGAGCGCGTGGTTTGTTTTGATCTTTTGAAGTCTGGGATTGATTTGGAAGAATAATTCTCATTTTAGAAGCTTTAAGTTGAGGAGTTGACTAAGGTTTGACTTTTGTGTAAACTATCTCGGATTCTTGTTTTTATTATTCCAAAAGGTTCGAATGGTGATTTTGGACTTAGGCGTATGTACAGATTTTTATTTCGAGGTTCCTAGGTTGATTTATGTATTTTTTAGCAAAAGATGGCAATTTGAAGGTTTAGAAATTTTTTAAGTATGTCCGAGAGTTGACTTTGTGGCTAGGTTCAGATTTTTGTTACGGTACTTAGAATAAGTCCTTTTTTAATTTAAAACTTGTATGCAAATTTTGGTCTCATTGCGGGCTGGTTTGAAGGGGATCAGACGCTTGGTTGTGATTTTGAAGTTCTTGAGTTTTATTATGATTTTGATGTGTTTTGGTGTTCGATTCGTGATTTTATAAGTTATTTTAATGATCCGAGCCTGCGAGCAAAATCCTACGAGGTTTATGTACTTGTTGGTCTGATTGGACGTGATCCTTAGGGGCTTAGAGTTTCGTATTAGGTTTAGATTATTTTCACTAAGATGTGTGTGCTGGTTCTAGTTTCCTCGCACTTGCAATTAGGAGGTCGCAAATGTGGCCATCGCATTTGCGAAGGCATATTCGCAATTGCGACTCTGGAATGCTAGGAAGGGACCTCACATTTGCGAGGATTGGGTCGCATTTTGGGACTATTTGGGTATTTTCTTTTGCGAATTCTGTGTTGCTTTTGCGACTAGATCCTTGGGGAGGGCCTTCACATTTACGAAGAATTTTATTGCAAATGCAATATCCGCTGTGTCTGTCAGGGGTCGTTTTGCGAGCCCTTGTTCGCTTTTGCGGAGGTCGGATTTGCGAACCCCTGGTCGCAAATGCGACATTTGCAGCTTGACATATAGCTGGGATTTTGGAACTTAGGCTTATTTTATCATGTTCTGAGTCCTAGACTCGATGGAAGATAATATTTGGAGGGGATTTTCATACATAACTATTGGGTAAGCGATTTGGAGTCAATTTTAATATTTTAACTTGTTTACGTATGGATTTTAACATTCAAATCATGAAAATTGAAGAGAAGTTTTAGGGATTTTATACTATGTTTTGAAAAATAAAAATTTGAGATTAGAGAGTCGAATTGAACTCGGTTTTGAAAGATAATCATACATTTAGACTAGTGGGGATATGGGTATTCGACATCTACCCTTCGACTCGAGTTTTGACCGAGGGAGCCTGAGGTTGACGTTTGTTGACTTTGGAGAATTGGGTAAAGGTTGCATTTTTATTAATAGAAATTCATTTCTTTTGCATCGTTTGATATTATTGAGTCGTTTTTTGTTAGATTTGAGGCCTACCAGCATACCAGATTCATTCTAAGGGAAAAGCTACTTTTAAGTATTGATTTGGCTTGTTTGAAGTAAGTGTCGTGCCTAGCTTTGGCTGAAGGAATTTTCCTACTATTTGATATTGTTTGCTACATGTGGGGGTGATGTATATATGAAGTGACGAGCGTATATATATGTGCCGCGGGTATTCATGCTCGGGGTATATTCTAGCTTACTATTTACCTTATTTGGTTGGGTGTTTTACTTGATTCCATGTATTATTAAATTAATCAACTCGTGAGTACTGTAGAATATGCTAGAGAGATGTTGAGGCTGTTGATATCTTATATTGAACATGGTGAGCAAATCTTGAGATTTATGCTATTTTTGCCTCTGGGATAGACACATATAGGCTATGAATACACTCCAGACTTGACCTTGTAATGTGCCTTGATTGAGACGTGTACACTCCGTGATGCATATGTGATTCTTTGAATGACTACTTGAACTTGGTTGCTATACTCGATTTAACCATGATTATGTTTTGTCCACACTTTTGTTGTTATAATATCCTTGTGTGCTTTTTGACGAGTTATGAGAATGTGCCTCTTGATGATAATATGTTATTTTACATTGTTGTGTAAATGTGGCACATGTGGACATGTTGTGTGAATTGATATTAGATGCGCATGTGGCGACATAAGGGAGCCATTTTATTTCTAATGCACATGCGACGAGATAATGGTGGCTAGATACACGTAGAGCGGCATAAAAGTGGCGTTTATTGATGTGCATGTGGGGAGATAAGGGTGGCTAATGTGCTTGTTGCAATATAAGGGAAATATTTCATTATGATGCTCACGCGGTGCCATAAGGGTGGCATTGTGGAAATGTTATGTGATAGCCTGGGTGATTTGTATTGGTTATATGTGGGTGATGGTGAAAGAGGGGCGTTCTTGTTGTGCTTATGACTTCTTTATGTGTGTCATGCATTTTTACATGGCTTGTGGTGTTGTTTCTAACATGCTCATCTGTGCTTCTGTTATTACTTGATGATTTAGTTGCCAAGATGAATTTACTTACATGGAGTTGATATCTCACATTTTGTTGAGTTGTTGGTAGCATATTAGATTGCCAAGACGAGGAAGTTGTCATCACATATTTAAATATTTGATTCTTGATAAGGTTTTTTCTTGAATGTGTTATTTGGCAATTGAGGCGGAATCTGATTATATTGTGGTACGAGGTCTTTGCCTTGCAGATGTGACTTATGTTGTGGCACGAAGTCTTTACCGCGTGAGGGTGATAATATGGGCACGAGGTGCGATATGTGTGTGTTTCTATTTGATGCCTTGTTGTTGAAGCTGAGCCTTTACTTGTATTGAATTGCTATGACTTATTCTAAAGAGGTTTTAGTTATTATATTTCTGTTATACATCTTGTTGCCAGATTTATATATATTGCATAGGTCATTTGACAAGTGAGTATCTTTTGACTTAAAAACCTCGTCACCACTTCTATGAGGTTAGTCAAGATACTTATTAAGTACATGGGATCGGTTGTACTCATACTACAAACCTGCACCTTGCGTGCAGATTATGGAGCTGAGTAGTTGTGATGACTAAGCTTTATTGGAGGCCTTCCAGCATACCAGATTCATTCTACCTTTTGTCCATGGTAGTTTATTCATTTTTGTTTATGTAATATCCAAACAGATATTATATTTAATCATTTCACCAGCTTTATAAATCTAAATCATTGAGGCTAATGACTTATACTATCAGTCCTTGGGGTAGTATTATATTGAAGTTGATTGCAGTTTTATTTATATATTGATGATATCCCATTTTAGTAGTAACTTAAACTGTTTGTCTTACCTACCGGGCGAGCTAGGTGCCATCATGAGATTGGTGGGATTTTGGGTCGTGACAAGTTGGTATTAGAGCTCCAGGTTCACAGGTTCTATAAGCCATGAGCAAATTTCTAGTAGAGTCTTGCGGATCAGTATGATGACGTCCATACCTATCTTTGAGAGGCTACAAGGCATCTAGGAAACTTCCTATCTTTCTTTCTTTGTCGTGCGGAATTGATTCAACTTGAAGCATATCTCTTTGAATTCCTTCCACCCACTTGTATGTTATGTTGAGCACTCGGTATTAGCTATGCACCGATGACTTGTGATGTTATGGATGGACTTTGAGGGCTAAAGATTCTTAAATTATCGTCTCGATGTGATGTACGGACATAGATGCAGATGAGTTGGTAGCTCTTTCAGTTTTTCATATGTGGGGTAAAACGGATTCTTGTATCTGGTTGATGAGTACGGGCTCGGGAAGATTAATTGGAGCCTAGTTGTTGTGACCGTGGTAGGGTCATGGGAATATGTGATCTGAGGCTAGCTGGTGGGATTTGAGGTTGTGTGTTTTGTATGAGGCATTTATTCAGTGGAATACATATATTATCATTTTAGGGCACTCGAAGAAGTTGGCTTGACTATCACTAGGGTGAGTAGGCACTTGGCAGAGTCTTTGTAGTGTTCTATGACTAGGGTCACACGCATTTATGAAATATTCAACTGATTAACTGTGCAAGACGGGCAGCTACGAAGGAAGGCTATTGTGGGTTACAGGTGATGTGTTCTATGACTTCGTGCAAAGTGGGGGATTTTGCTATTGTTGATCAAATTGCAAGGTCATGTGTTGTATTAGTTCTTGAACTAGGATGTGCTTGAGAATTAGCTATAATTTGAGAAAGGTTTCATCAAGTATGATTTAGAGCAAGGTGGATGACTTTCAGGAAGGTTCAAACGGGTTCTAGACTCATATGTGATATTTAAGGATTTCTGGATTTGCATATGGTTAGTACTCGGGGCTTGCATTGAATGGCGCCAAGACTTGCGGTATTCTATATCATTATTGATTCTACATTGCAATATCAGAAAGGTGAAAGAAACAACTTCAAATTCATTAAAGGGTTCTTCAATGTGGGCATTTTAATGTTGAGTTACTCTTGCTCTTAGTAGTCTATGTGACTTGGTTGATTTAGAAAGATTTAGTTCTAATGATTTGGTTATGTGAAAATAGGTTCCGAAGAGTTTGCGATAGTTTGGCCACGACTTGTGGTTGATGTACTCTACATGCATGGGGAGTTCGTTACGTGTTGTGATTTTGTTCTACGTGTTTGAGTTATAAGAGGTTTTCCGGTTGATGAGATGTCTATCCTACTTGTGATTCAAAGTTGAGAATGGGATCCCCGTGTTTTCATATGATAGCATGATAGAGGTGGTAAGCCGTGTACAATTGAGATTTCGTGGGCAAAGTTGCGGACTAGTTTTATAAGGAAGGTCATGAGTTCTAAACTACATGGGAGATTCCAGAGATTTAGAGAATTTTAGTACTACCTTGTATCGCCTGAGGGGTGTGCGTGATAGGAGACACATGGGGTTTTGACTTGCGGGTGCTCAACTAGTATTATGGTAATCGCTTGGGTGTTGACTGCTGGTGTTTAGGTTTTTGCTATGTGGCACAGAAGATTTATGTGAGCATGTACCGTAGATGATAGTATATGATAGATGTGTCAGTCATTTGAATGGTGGAGTCGGGGTCGGATACAGAGATTTAGGTATTCTCGAGGTTTAGGGACGGGATGTTCTTAGAGGTAGACTATTCTTTGGTTGCGGACTGTGAAAATATGTCAAGAGTTAGTCACCTAATGGTATGTGTCGTGGACAGGTTACTGCAGACTTTTGGAAGGTTAATTACCTATTTGTGGTGAATCAGAGTTGTTTTAGGGGCCCATTGGTAGGCGTAATGAGGAGGTGTACTCTACAAAGGATCAGGTTTGCTTACCCTTGTGCAGCATTTATTGTGGGAATGTCATGGGGTGGAGCAGGTGTTCTTCATGCCCTAGTTGTTTTATATGTTGCTCTCTTATGCTACAACGGGTTGTGAGACTTCTTGGTTTTCATACGTACGATGAGGTCCTATTAGGGCCTGGTGGCACGGTTCGAGCGAGATGGCTCTTGGGGTGTTGAATTGTTTATTGCGCCTTGGTTATGGTTTTCCTGTCTAGGTATATTGTGCTATCCATTTCTCTATGGGTATGGTCTTGAACTTCACGTGTTTGCTGCTGATACACATGTGGTTATTGATTGTGAGCATTGTGGCTCGATGAGTATTTCATGTGGATCGGTATGTTTGGATCGAGTCCCGCACCGCGATGAAATTATGTTGGTATACGATCTTTGTGCTTGTTTCATGTGTTTTGCTTCTCCCTTGTGAGATAGGTTCATAGAGTTGTGCTTTGTGGTGGTATTTGTTTAATTATTGGGTGGTTCTCTCATTTGACTCTCCTTCTATCTCTGGTTACATTCGATTATTGCCTATTGGAGGCACAAATTGCATTGTGTATGGTTAGGTGGCATTCTGCGTGGCTTATCAGTCGAATTACTTATATTGGATGAGATGAGGGCATTGGACTTGGAACTAGTGCAATCAGACCTAGATAAGGTATGTTTTGATAAGAATTGCATTAATCAGCTTAGAGTTTGGTAATGGTTTGTGTCGGTCGAGAGAACTCCACGACTAGTTGATTGTGTGAGTGGTTATGAGTTTCTACATGTTGTTGCATCATTAGCAGTGTTGGGAAGGTTTGGAACAAGGTTTTTATTTGATATGAGGTTTGATGCCGGTACCAGATTTGATAATCCACAGCTAGTGTGGTTAGAGATATTGCTATGGACATAAGAGCAATGGGTTGTGTTGTGTTGTTATATCTTGTGAATATACCTATATTTGGTTGCATCTAGTTGATATCTATACAATGTGTATATGCGAGAATCGGATCTTAAAAGGAGTTCTGGATGTTGAAATTTGGTTTTAAGGCTTATCGATTAAGGTTGAAGGGAGAGTCTTCAGTCGAGATTGTGTTGATGGGATTTTGTATATTAAGGTGAGTAGGATCACCCCTAGTTATGTGTATGGTTAGTTTATACAGTGATTTGATGGCTTTGAAACGACTCTTGACACGTTCGAGGGCGAATGTATTTTTAAGTGGAGGAGAATGTAACAACCGATTGGTCGTTTCGAGCATTGGCATTCCATTCGGTGGTTTGAAACTCTGAGTAGCTTCATTTTATGTAATACGACTTGCATGCGTGATTAGTTTTGATTTTGGGGAAGTTCGGGATTGATTCGGAAGAGTAATTCTCATTTTGGAAGCTTGAAGTTAAAGAGTTGACCAAGGTTTAACTTTTGTGTAAACGGTCTCGGATTAGTGTTTTGATGATTCCAAAAGGTTTGTATGGTGATTTTGGATTTAGACGTATGTTCAAATTTGGATTTGGAGGTTCCTTGATTGATTTGGCTCTTTGGGGGAAAGTTGGCAATTTGAAGGTTTAGAAATTTTTTGAGTTTGACCAAGAGTTGACTTTGTAACTATCAGGCTTGGATTTTGGTTATGGTACTTGAAATAGGTCCATTTTGTCATTTAAAACTTGTATGCAAAGTTTGGTCTCATTCTGTGTTGGTTTGATGGGGATCGAATGCTTAGTTTTGATTTTAGAAGTTCTTGAGCTTCATTATGATTTTGATGCGTTTCCATGATTGATTTGTGATTTTATATGTTATTTTGATGATTCGAGCGTGCGAGCGATTTTGTATGAGGTTTATGTACTTGTTGATATGATTGGACGAGATCCCAAGGGGCTCAGGAGAGTTTCAAATAGATTTCAGATTTTTGTTTTGCTAAGATTATGTGTGTTGGTTCTAGTTTCCTCGCATTTGAGATGATGAGGTCGCAGATGCGACCATCGCATTAACGCAGGAATGGTCGCAATTGCGACTCTAAACTGCTGGGAAGGGACCTCACATTGGCAAGGATTGGGTTGCATTTGTGATTGTTTGGATGTTTGCTTTTGTTAGTTCTGCGTCGCTTTTGCGACTGGCTACTTGTGGAGGGCCTTCGCATTTAAGATGCATTTATTACAAATATGATATCTACTGGGTGTGTCAGGGGTCACTTTTGCAAGCCTTTCTTCGCTTTTGCAGAGGTCGTATTTGCGAACCCTTGGTCGGAAATGCAACATATGCGGCTTAACATATAGTTGGAATTTCAGGACTTAGGCTTATTTTATCACATTTTGGGTCCTAGACGAGGTGGGAGATAATTTTTGGAGGAGATTTTCACACATAACTATTGGTTAAGTGATATTGACTCAATTTGAATATTATAACTTGATTACATCAAAATCATGAAAATTGAAGAGAATTTTTGGGGATTTTGACTATGTTTTGAAAAATAAAAAGCTTTGAGATTTGAGAGCTGAATTGTACTCGATTTTGAAAGCTAATCATATATTTAGACACATGAGGTTATGAATAGTCTAGATCTACCCTTCGACTCGGATTTTGATCGGTTGGGGCCCGGAGTTGTCTTTTGTGAATTAAGTAAAGATTGCAACTTTATTAATTAAATTAATTTCTTTAGCATTATTTGATGTTATCGAATCATTTTTTGTAATATTTGAGCTGGACGGAGGTGATTTTCTAAGGGAAAGGCTTTTTTTGAGTATTGACTTGGCTTGGTTGAGGAAAATTTTCCTACTATTTGATTTTTTTTTTTGCTATATGCAGGGGTGATGTATTTTAGAAGTGATGTGCATATATACATGTACCATGAAAATTCAAGCTTGGGGGTAAATTCTAGCTTATTGTATGCCTTATTTGGTTGGGTGTTTTACTTGATTCCATGTGTTATTAAATTAATTAACTTCGTGAGTAATATAAACCATGCTAGAGACATTTGAGGCTATTGGTACCTTATGTTGAACATGGTAAGCATATCTTGAGACTTATACTATTTTTGCCTCGAGAATAGACACATGTAGGCTATGAATACACATCCGGACTTGATCTTGTAATGTGCCTTCATTTGGACATGTACACTCGATTTAACCATGATTATGCTTTATTCGCACTTTTGTTGTTATCATGTCCTTGTGCGCTTTTTGATGAGTTATGAGAATGTGCCTCTTGATGGTAAGTTTTTATTTTGCATTGTTGTGTAATTGTGGCACATGTGGACAATTTGTGCTGATTGATGTTAGATGCGCATGCAATGACATAAGGGAGGCATTTCATTTGTGATGCACATGCGACGAGATAAGAGTGGCTAGATGCGTTTGCAACAGCGTAAGGGTGGTGTTTATTGATGCACACGCGGCGAGATAAGGGTGGTTGATGTTTGGCTATAATTATAAATTTAATTGCATTACTTACCTTACGTTTTGGTACTTTAATGCTAAATTATGTTTATTTTATGTGTAGGTACTTTGGAGATAAAATTGAGAGCAAAGTAGAGATTTTATGTGTATTTTATACACTACACTAATGGATTTATGATTATTTAATTATTGGATATATAATAAAAACGTTTATCATTATAAAGGAGGACAAAAGAAACAAATGCAAAAATTGAAAAGTTAAGGAAAGGAATGAGAAATGAAGCAGAAGTTAGGCAACAATTGAACGAACGCCTAAGAAGATGTGAAACGTTTTTGGTTTTAGTGACAGGGCCAGTGCCTCGCGCTGGCTTGGACCCTGCGTGTGAGATTTTTCCTATTTTGCCCGAGAGTTGGTTATTTTGGCTCTACACACCCCTAACTTGAATAAAAGGAATTCTAACCCTATTTTGGAGGGGGGGGGGAGGCATTTTTGAGAAGAACTTTGGACCAAGAGAGAGCATAGAGCCGCCGTGGAGTCTGGGTTTCATCTTTTCTTCTGCCAAATGTAGTAATTTGTATGTTTCTTTATATGATCTGTTGTTTTGCTACCATGTCTATGTGGAGCTAAACTTCATGTTCTAGGATTGTGGTTCTTTCATGACTATTGTTATTCGGTTATTGATTGTGCTTTCTTGATTTACCATATTGGTTTATTTATTCAATCCTGCGCTTAATTATTTAATTGCCTGATCACCAATCGAATACTATCTGCGAATCCAGATTGAACACGAAAGTGGGAATTCTAGATTGCACTTAAGATTGAGTAGAGCAAGTTCTTGAACCTGGGCATCAGGGAACAAATTTGCGGTTAGGATAGACATATACGTAAGCCTTGCTTGGTTGATGTACAGGAATTACAAATGTGTTCTTGCTAGTTCTAACTCCATAGATATATAGGCGTTAGGTTAGCTTGAATAGGTGAGTAAGAACTTGACAGATTCTTCTGAGCAATATTAACCCTGTCAATTAATAAGCTAGATGAATTAGTTAGTTAATTCAATTGAAGAATACAATAGAAATGTTAGATAGCCCATAACATTGGATCGTTTTCATTACATTGATAACATAATAATATGCTCTTCCTTTATTCAAAGTTCATTGTTTATTTTCTTTTTAGTTAATTACTTTAGCATCACTACTTTTGGGTTTAATCCTTGTTTAGATAATTAGGATAGTCTAATCTTGCTAATAGTTGATAATAAGTCCTCGTGGGTTCGACACTCTATCTTATCACTTTATTACTTGACGACCGCGTATAGTTGCGTGTGCGTTTGGTCGCAAAGAGGTTTTAGCCACAACATGTGGACATGTTGTGCGGATTGATGTTAATGCGCATGCAATGACATAAGGAAGGCATTTCATTTGTGATGTGCATGAGGTGAGATAAGAGTGGCTAGATGCGTGTGCAGCGGCATAAGGGTGGTGGCTAGATAAGGGTGGCTTATGTGCGTGTTGCAATAAAGGGGAATATTTCATTGTGATGCTCACGTGGCAACATAAGGGTGGAATTATGGGAATGTTATGTGATAGCCCGAGGGCGATTTGTATTGATTATATGTACATGGTGGTGAAAGAGGGGCATTCTTGTGTTGCTTATGACTTCTTTATGTGTGTCATACATTTTTACTTGGCTTGTGGCTTTGTTTCCAACATGCTAATTTATGCTTCTATTATTACTAGATGATTTTGTTTCCAAGATAAATTTACCTATGTGGAGTTGATATCTCAAAAGCATTTTGAGTAATTGGTAGCATATTGGATTGATGAGACGAGGAAGTTGTCATCATGTATTAATATATTTAGTTCTTGATAAGTTTTCTTTTCGTGAACGTGTTATTTGGCAATTGAGGCAGAATCTGATTATATTATGGCACGGGGTCTTTGCCGTAAGAATGTGACTTATGTTGTGGCCTGAGGTCTTTGTCGTGCATTGCCTCACATTGATGATGTGTTTGATTAGGTGCTCTCGAAGATTGACTTGAGATCAGGTTATCATCATCTAAAGATTAGGGCTTCAAACATTCCTATGATGGCTTTTCGGACTAGTTATAGGCATTTTGAGTTCTTGATGATGTTTTTTTATTTGACTAATGCCCCAACAACTCTCATGCATTTGATGAATAGTGTGTTCTAGCCTTATTTGGATTATTTTATTATTCTATTCATTGATGATATCATGGTATATTCCCATAGTAGGGAGGAGCACAAGCAGCATTTTGAGGACTGTACTTTAGATTCTAAGGAAGAAGAAGTTGTGGCTATTGTTTCTCTATTGCTTCAATTTTTACTGTTCTTGAGCCGATGATCTTTCGGAAATAATCTCTGTGCCTTCAAAAGGTAGGGGTAAGGTCTGTGTACACACTACCCTCCCTAGAGCCCACTTATGGGATTTCACTGGGTTAGTTGTTGTTGTATTCTAAGGGAGAAGAAGTTGTACGTTAAGTTCTCCAAGTGTGAGTTTTGGCTGGATTACGTGGCATTATTGGGTCACGTGGGTCTATTGATGGGATTAGGGTGGATTCGAAGAAGATTGTGGTAGTTCAGAGTTGGTCCATACCTTCTACCATTACTAATATTATAAGTTTTATGTGTTTTTGACTGGTTACTTTCGTTACTTTATGGAGGGATCCTCGTATATTGCAGCTCTATGACCAAGTTGACTTAGAAGGATGTTGTTTTCAGATAGTTTGACAAGTGTGAGGAGAGCTGTTAGAAACTCAATCCTGCTTTGACTAAAGCTTCAGTTTTGGTATTGCCCTCAGTATCGGGGTTGTATACAGTCTATTGTGATGCTTCATGTGTTGGCCTTGGGTGTGTCTTGATTTAGGACAATAGGGTGACTGCCTATGCATTGCGCCAGTTGAAGCCCCATGAGAAGAACTACCCACTCCAAGATTTAGTGTTAGCAGCTATTATGCACACGCTCATGATGTGGAGGCATTGCATGTATGGCATATCATGTAAGTTTACACTGATGATCCAAACTTGTTGGTACTTAAGGACATGGAATAATGAGGTGGTGCTAAGAAGGTGGTTATTGTAGATAATGGTGTTATGCGACTTAGGGGTCGGATTTGTGTTTCTAATGTTGATGCCTTGAGAAATTTGATTCTTGAAATGGCTCGTAATTCGCAGTATTCCATTCACCCAGGTTCTACGACGATGTATCATGATTTGAAGCAGCATTATTGGTGGCGAAGGATGAAGAAGTATATTGTTAGGCATGTTTCACGGTGTTTGAACTGTCAGCAGGTCATGTATGAGCCTCAGAAGATTGATATATCAGAGTGGAAATGGGAGTGCATTACTATGGACTTTGTGGTAGGTTTGCCACGGATGTTGAGGAAGTTCAATGCCATTTGGGTCATTGTTAATTGGTTGACTAGTCGACGCATTTCATTCCAGTTATGATTTCTTGCACTATAGAGAGGTTGGCTCAAATCTACATCGGAGAGATTGTTTGCTTTCATGGTGTACCAGTCTTTATTATTTCATATTGCGACATTCAGTTTAAATCGCACTTTTGTAGGCAATTTTAGAGTGAATTGGGCACATGGGTGGAGCTCAGCACTATCTTTCACCCTCAAGAGGACGGCAACCTGAGCAGATCATTGAGATCCTTGAGAATATCTTGAGAGATTTCGGAGGCCAGTTGGATTATTTTCTACCATTAGCAGAGTCTGCATAAATTAATAACTACCAGTCTGGTATCCAGATGGCTCCATACGAGGCCTCTTATGGAAGGCAATATCGTTCTCTAGTTAGTTGGTATCAGCCTAGCGAGGCTAGGTTTTTAGGCACAAATTTGGTATGTGATACTTTGGAGAAGGTGAAGTGATTCAATAGAGGCTTCGTACAACGAAGTCCATGCAAATGAGGTATGCTGATAGGAAGGTTCATGATGTGGCTTTTATGGAGGGTGAGAAGGTTCTTCTTAGAGTTTCGCACATGAAGGGCGAGATACGATTTGAGAAAAAGACAAGTTGAATCCTCGGTATATTGGTCCATTCGAAGATTTAGAGAGATTTGGTGAGGTGGCTTACACACTTACTTTGCCACCTAGCATGTCGAGAGTTTATCCGGTGTTCTATGTTGCCATGCTTTGGAAGTATCACGAAGATCAATCACATGTGTTGGATTTCTATTCAATGCAGTTGGATGAGGATTGACTTATGAAGGAGAACCAGTGACCATTTTGGATAGGCAGGTTCGGAAGTTAAGGTCTAAGGATGTTGTATCAATAATGGTTCAATGGAGAAGACAACTAGTCAAGGAAACGACTTGGGAGACCGAGTATGATATGTAGAGCAGATATCCTCACCCTTTAGGAATTCCAGGTATGATTCTAAACCCGCTGGAGGATGAACTTTTGATTAAGATGGGAGAATGTAACATCTGATCGTTTTGTGTATTTCATACCATTACCCTATTAAATGCTTCTCGTATGTGTGTTTGTTGTTTTGTGACTTTTGGAAAGGGTTAGTTTGGCTCCGGGGAGGTTTGAGATGGATTTGGACACTTAGTTTCATTTTGGAAGCCTTAAGTTTGAAGAGTTGACCAAGGTTTCACTTTTATGTAAACGACATCGGATTGATGATTTGATGATTCCACTAAGTTTGTAAGGTTATTTTGACTCAGGTGTACGTTTGGATTTGGATTTGCAGGTTCCCAAAAGATTTTGAGCCTTTTTGCCAAAAGACGACAATTTGAAAAATTGGAGAGTACTTAAGTTTGACCTATGGTTGACTTTGATTCTATCGGGATCTGATTGGTGTTTCAGTACTTTGTTTAGGTTTGTTTAGCTGATTGAGAGTTGTGTGCAAAGTTTGGTTGGAATCCGAAATATTTAGGCATGATTCAGACATGTTTAGCGAAGTTGGATAGTTTGGATGTTAAGAGGTGAATTTTGGTCATCAGTTCTTGGTTTTGATGTTCTTGCAATGCTACGAGCATTTGGATAAGTTTGGATAAGATATTAGAACTTTTTGGAATAGTTCAATGGGGGGCTCATAGGGCTCGAGTGTGTTTCGGAAGGATTTCAGACTGTTTTGGAATTTTTGGATCAGATGGTTCTGGTGCATCGCTCCTGCGGGGTTTTGGTTCGCACCTGCGAAGGCAAGCCTTGATATAGAAGATCACAGAAGCGCAATGTGGTCGTGCCTAAGGACCGCACCTGCAGAGATTTTGTCGCACCTACAATGTCGCAGATGCGTAGAGTTGGTCGAATAAGTAGTGAGTGCATGAGGCTTAGAATCTCACATTGCGAGTTGATGGACACAGATGTGAGCTCGCAGATGTGAGCCTTGTTGCGTAGAAGAAAAGTTAGGCTTGCTTAGGGGATCTTGCAGATGCAAGTTGTTATCCCCATAAGCAATGTTGCACCTACGGCTAATTATGCGAAGATGCGAGGATGCTTGACAGAAGGGTTTAAGTCGATTCTTAGCCCATTTTTTGCTTATTTGAGTTTTGGAGCTTGGCTAGAGGCAATTTTGGAAGGGCTTTTCACTCCTACTTTGAGGGTAAGTGATTTCATACCTTGTTTCCCCATGGATTTGCACAAAGACTATGGAATTTGGAAGAGAAATTTAGGGGTTTGTCTAAAAGTTTGGAGAGTGTAAATTGGGGATTTGTGAGTCGATTTGGACTCGATTTTAGAATGTAATCACATATTTGGACTCATGGGGTTATGAGTAGTCGAGATTTACCCCTTGACTCGGGTTTTGACTATGTTGGCCCAAGTTGAATTTTGTTGACTTTTGGGTATTTGATTAAATGTCGAAGCTTTATTATTTTTACTTGATTCCTATGGCTTTGTTTGATGTTATTGAGTTGTATATGACAAGATTCGAGCTATTCCGAGGCTGATTTGCGAGGCAAGGCGTTCTCGGAGTATTGATTTTGTTAGTTTCAAGTATCTTACCTAATCTTATTGTGAGGAATACCCCTTAGGATATGACCTTATTTGTCTAATTGGAATGTGTTGGAAGCAACATATATGCGAGGTGACGAGTGTTTATTGGGTACTATATATGATTTATGATCAGATTAGACCTTAGGCTTCTATTGTGCCTTGTTTGGATTGTGTACTTCCTATGGTTCATGTTTTAACCATTTGTCTGACTATGTGAACTTCTTGAATCATGTTAGAGATCATTTATGGGTTTTGATTTCTTGTTTGGACATGATACTCGTTATTGTATGGCATAACCGCCTAATCTGAACTGTAGTCGTACACTTTGCACAGGCATACACCATAGCATGATATTTTTCCTCAGTCCATGAGTATGTAATTTGATGTTCGTTATTTGTATACATGTATTCTTGTATATGCTTTATGTTAGATGGAATGGTTTGACAACACATAAGCGGTCCGTGCATGTTGAGTTATTATGGCACGTGTCTGTGCAGCGTGTGGATAAGGATCTATCCCCCTAGGGTCATCCTCTCATGTTTCTCTATTGATGTCGTACACGTACATTATGGAAACTAATCAGTGTTTGGATTTTACGTATCTTCTGTATATGCAAACTCCTTTGTATAAATGAGTTTTACTGCATACCTTATTTATATGCTAGCTCCAGAATGTATATATGCCTTTCTATGTATATCTTCTCTAGATGCTGCTTTCTATGGTGGAATGCATCACGGTATATGTGTTCTCTATATGTCAATCTATGTATCTTGACTTGTTATACATGCATATCTTCTCTATATGCAATTGTTGAAGGATTTGTTGATATCACGTGCATATTTTCTCTATATATTGAACTGTTACTTTTTTTATTTCGATGCTTGTGTGTATCTTCTCTATATGCACAATTAGCGTTACCTGTACTTTATGCTTAGATTCAAGTACTATTGCTGTACATATATATTCTTGAACTCTATAGGTTTGATAAGTGAGTATCATTGGACACTCTTTCTACTACCTCACTGAGGTTAGTCATGATACTTACTGAGTAAATGGGTTCGGTTGTACTCATACTACACTCTACACTTAATTGTGCAGATCCGGGAGTTAGACCCAATATGGTATTGAGAGTTGTTGTGGTTGAGACCCGAGGTAGAGCTTGCATCTTAATCGCAGTCCTAGGAGTCTCCTTCTATCTGTCATAACTGTTATTGTTTCAGACAACATATTGTATTAGTAGACTTGTATTCATATGTAAGAGCTCATGACTCAGTGTTACCAGTTTTTGAAAATTTGTTGTATTGCTTTGGCACTTACCTATGATTATTCAGCTTTCAGAATCAATTATTCTATATTTGTTATTGGTTTCTCCAATGCTTTTATGACTGGCTTTCCAAGCAAGTGCGTTAAGAGCCATAACAGCCGGTGGTGGTTTTGGGTCGTGACATCATACTACTTGTGATGCCTAGTTGATAGCGGGATTCTCGTAACTTCATGTACTATCACGACAGATGCGGTGAGCCATGAGATTGGGATCAAATGGATAAGGTTGCGGCTCAATTTCGAAAGAGAGATCATGATTTCTAGGTAGCATGAGAGATTTCGGATGTTTAAAAGGATACTGATATTATCTTGTCTCACCTAAGAAGGGCGTGTTTTATATAAGACACATTGTGTATTGATTTGTGGATGTTTTGATTAAATACTACAAAAATCGTGTGGTTGTTAACAATTGATGTGCATATATTTGCTACTTGACACTAAAGACTGAGGGGGGTATACTTCATGAGGTGATTGTGTATACATTATGTGGTACTTGTTTATGTGGAAGATTTAGAGAACGTATAAGGAGATTCTTGTATTCTTAGGGTTTAGAAATTAGATTTCTTAGAGGCAAACTATCCCTTGGGTTGCAAACTGTGGCAGTGTGTTAATGGATAGACAACCGATTGTATCTGTCATGGATATGGTAATTGTGGAATTTCGGAAGACTATTTACCTATATTGGAATGGTTTGAATTAGTTGGAGCCTATTGGTAGACCTTATGCGAATGTGTATTCGACACTGGATTGAATTTGCTTGGTCAATGCCGCATTTGCTATGGATGCATCATCAGGTAGAATTAGTCGTATTCATGCCCTGGTCTTTTTCATGTGCTATTCTCTTATACTATGACAGATTGCGAGACCACTTAATTATTCATACACATGTTGTGGTCATGTTTAAGTTTGTGGCGATATAGATGCTATTTAAATGTTCACTTGCTTATTTCACCTTAGTTGTGTTACCTTTTTCTGTAAGTGTATTATTCTTATTTATCTCCCTAGAGTTATATTTACGCACTCCACTGTACTTCATGTTGATGCACATGTGTTTGGTGAGCATGTGTTGGCTCCATGGTATTCTCCTAAGGATTAAAATTGTTGGATCGGTTTGCACGCCGCAACAAATATGGTGTCTTGTGCTTAATTCTTGCTTGTGGTTTTTACTCTGTGGTGTTTGCTTCATGATGTTATGTTTCATTTACCCTACCTGCTAAACTTGCTTGGTTGCTCTATCATTTGATCCTTTTACTATTATTTGTCATATTTGAGTTATTGCCCATTTGATGCACGTACCATGTTGTATGAGGTTCCATGTGGCATTTAGTGTGACTTGTCAGTTGAGAAGCTTGCACTGGGCAGGACAAGGTTATTGGACCTCGAATTGCCCGATTGAATTTGGATAAGGTATGTCTGGAAGAAGAATATTGTTGAACAGCACAAAAATTGGCAATGGTTCATACTGGACGAAAGAATACCATGATTTTTAGATATAATGAGGGGTTATGAGTTTCTAAAGGTTTTGTTTATCATTAGCAGTGTTTTATAGAACTGGAACGAGAATCTATCGAGTTGGGGCATTTGATTAGTAATGGGTTGGCTACGGGTAGTGTTATGACCAAGAGGTAAGGTAGGGATGTGAATAATATGTGATGTATCAGGTGGTTTGGCTTTGATATATCATCTATGGCTTGATAGCGGTTGATCTTGATTTAGTAGAGGTACATGTGAGAATCGGGTTCTGGAAGGAAGTTCCGGTAGGTTCATTTGATGTCATATGACTTGCGGGCATGGTTGGTTTTGATTTCTGAGAGGTTCAGGAGAGTTATGGAAGAAGAATTCTGTATCTGAAAGTTTTATGTTGTTGGAGTTGACTAATATTTGACTTTTGTGTAAACGACTTCAGATTGGTGAATTGATGGTTTTGTTGGGTTCGTATGATAATTTTGGACTTGTATGTGTGTTTGGTTTGGGTCTCGGATGAACCGAGGTCATTCCGGCACTTCTAGTCGAATAGTTAGAAAGAGTTCATGAATATTTGAATCTTTGTGTTTTGATGTTTGATACTTAATTTTTGCTATTTTTTTTTTATGTTTTGAGTTTACGAGCGAGTTCATGTTAGATTTATATACTTGTATGGATGTTTAAAATCGGGCCTGAGGGGCTCGTGTGAGTTTTGATTGGTTTCCAATTGATTTTTGATAAGTTTCCATTGTTGGTACTACAATCATCGCATTTGCGATTGCTAGCTTGCATTTTCTATTTCGAGGGGAGACGACCTGCTTTGTGTTATGTTGCATTTGAGACTATCATAATTGCGAGGCCGCTGTTGCAATTGCGACATTAGTGGCTCAGGGGCTATTTTGCATTTGCGACCATGTGTTTGCATTTTTGAGCTGCGCAACTACGATATCTGCAGCTGGGATAAAAATAAGAGATTTCGGGATTAGCTATTTTTATTCTATTTTTGAGACGTAGACTTCGTTAGAAGGGAATTTTTTTATAGGATTTTCTTCTTAACTTCTAAGGTTAGTAACTTTAACTTGTTTTTGGTTAATATCCATTATTCTACATAGATTTTCATCCCTAAATGTAGGATTTTAAAGAGTAGAGATGTGATTTTGGGGAAGTAACTTAAGATTGTGTACATTAGATATTTAGACCTTTATTTGAGGTCGAATCTCGACACTAATTATATATTTGGACTCGTAAGGTTAGGGTCATTGTGATTTGGTCTCCTTTTTGGATTTAGACTATGTGAGCCCAGGTTGACTTTTGAGATTTTATCAAAGATTGAACATTTATTGATTGGGGATATTTTCTTTAGCATTATTTGGCTTTCTTAGATAATATTTGACTAGGTTTTAATTGTTTTGAGGAGTATTTCTAAGCAATGAGGTTTTGGGTTGTTGAACTTGTTCCGGTATGAGGTAAGTGTCCTACCTAGCATTGGTTGAGCGAATTTTTTCTAATAAATAATATTGTTTGCTACATGTAGGGGTGATGCATATACAAGGTGATAAGCGTATATGCATGTGCCTGGATTATCCATGATCGAGGTAGATTATATATATTTTTGTGCCTTGTTGACTTTTTGATCTTCTTTACTCATGTTTCATTTGCTTCTAAAACTCTATGAGTACAATTATCCATGCTGGAAATTATATTTTGGCTTATAACATCGTAAATGAGCATGAAAGGCTATTATTGAAATTGTTGATACACTTGATCTGACCATACTCATGCCTTATATCATGACCACATAACTATGCTCGTTATTTTGGTGCTACTTGAGCTTCTTTATTCATATTAAAGATCATGATTAGGGCCTTAGGGCGATATATCACACAATGGATATTTCCGTACAGTTGGTATGATATTGGCACGATCGATATTTCTATATGGTTTGATAGAAGATTGGCACGTTGGTTGTCTTTGTACGGAGAGGATGGAAGTTGGACTTTACATTATGTTTATTCGTTTCTAAGAAATATACATGCATTCGACCTTGGTTGCTCCTACATGCTTTCTAATCTTATTTGTTATTATCACATCTATGTCCCCTGCTTGGTTGTTACTATCACATTTGTGTTTCCTATCTTGTTATTATATCTATGTTGTCTATTTTATCTGTTACTATCATATCTATGTTTCTTGCCTAGTTGTTACTATCACATCTATATTTTCTATTTGGTTTGTTATCGTAACATCTATATTTTCTACTTAGTTTATTCCTATTACATATTTGTCTTCTACCTTGATGTTGTTGCTACATTTGTGCGTGCTACCTTGTTTATTATTGTTATATTTATACTTTCTATCTTGTTTGTTGCGGTTACATATATGCCTTCAATCTTGTTTATTATGTCTACCTTGTTAAGTTGTTGGTTTGGTTGTTAGTGTTTTCATGTTGATTGATATATTGGATCGGGCGCACGCTGCACAGTAAGACCATAAGATCGGGTTACACACCGTAGCAATATTATGACCGAATCGGGTTGAGTGTGCAGCAACAATTTTGTGAGTTGAGTGTTGTGAATTGTTGAATTGAGTTGCTGACATGTGAAACGTATATTTATGCATTCATTTATGCAACCTACATGCACTTACCTTCATATACTTTTCAGACATTTTCTTACATATGCAAGGTACTTGTTAATGAATCATATCAATATTTCCAAATAGTTTTCTATTGTCACATCTATATTTTTCTATCATGGTTATTACATGCATTTATTTGTCACATGTCTTTACTTGCTACATGTCTTTATTTGTTTTATGCCTTATTTTCCTATGCTATGTTGGATTGTGTGACTAACTACTTGGTCGTTCACATGTAAATGACTTGTCTGCATCTTTGTTTTGATATATGTGTGAGACTAGCTCTTAGATATTGGATTTCCTATCACATCTTATTCGTGTTCATATTTCCTTAATAGATTATGTGTATTCTTCCTCATTTATGTTATGTTTTGAATTTTTCCATAATTGGTTGCTTGTCAAGTGTTTCCTTATGAATTGCCATGTTGGATTAGGTTGCATGCCGCAACAGGATTAAATGTGGATTGGGTTGCATGTCGCAATGGTATTATGTTTTACCGGATTGCACGCTTCAACGTTATTATGTTTTGAATATGATTCCTTGCACGTATTTCATGTATATTGCTTCTCCTTCATGGAAATGCTTCATAAGATTATGTCTTTATATGCCATACATGTTAACTTGCTCATTAGTTTTCTTAGTTAATGCTCTTACTATTATTTGTCATACCTCTTGTCTTTTTTCCGGCTTATGAACTGCACATGTATATTTAGTGAGTATCTTTTGACTTTAAAACCTCACCACTACTTCACCGAGGTTAGCCGAGATACTTACTGAGTACATGGGGTTGGTTGTACATATGCTACACTTCTTCACCTTGCGTGCAAATATTTGTAGCTAAGCAGCTACGAAGTTCGAGGACGAGCATTGAAGACTATATTTTTCCAGTCATCTACTATCATCTTGTTCGTGATAGTATAGGATTTGTATTTCTGTTTTATGTAACTTCCAAACATATGAGGTATTTATTTTTTCAAACGTTATAAATTCTAAATTTTAGTTGCTCATGACTTGTACTTCTGGATCTTGGGGTAGTTGTATCTAAACTATATTCCTATTTCTATATTTATTGATAAATCTTTAGTTGGACTGGTGTTAGATGTTAGTGGGCTAACCTAGTGGTTTGTGTAAAGTGCCATCACGACTTGGTGGGTTTTGGATCGTGACATGTTACCAACATGCATTCTACTTCTTTTGTTATTGTTGCATCTATTCTTCCTACCTGTTAGCTATCATTACTTACATGCATTCTATGATGTTTGTTATTGTTACATCTACGCTTCCTACTCGTGAATTGATGGTACATCTATGCTTTCTACTTTGTTTGTTACTATTATATATACGCCTTCTACCTTGTTTGTTACTATTACCTTTATGCCCTCTACCTTGATTGTTACTACTACATCTATGCCTTCTATCTTGTTTGTTACTTCTACATGTATACCTTATACCTTGTTTGTTATTGTTACCTTGGTTGTTTGTTTGTTTGGTTGTTACTTTTTTTGTGCCAATTGATACAATGGGATCGGATTGCACGTTGCAATAGTGTGGGATTAGGTGCGCACCACACAATATTATATTAGATCGGGTGCAAGCTATGCAGTATGACCATATGATTTTGTTACACACCGTAACAATATTATGACCGGATCGGGTTACTCGCCAACAATGGTAGGAATTGTTGAATTGAGCTATTGATATATGACAAGCACACAACCCCACATGCATATATCTCCAAATGCTTTTATATATTTTGTTATGTACGCATAACACTTGTTAGTGAATTATTGGACACTTGGAAGGTGTCAAATTGATGAAAAGAAAGATTCTTCTTTATACCTTGTCATGCCAGACTCATGCAAGGGCATTCATTTAATGCTAATTAGTAACTAATATGGAATCAGATCTTATTCATGTATAAACATTCTACATTCATGTGATACTATTGGAGTTAGTACTATTGGGTGCATAACTGTGATGACCCATTTTGTGCCCCGTTTTATTTTCTTAATTGTATTATGTGAAATCAAGTTGAGTAAGTTGCACTCAAAGTAAATCGGTAGGAAAGGAGACACTTGGTCTCTTTTAAGAAAGCTTAAGTCGTAAAAGTCAACCGTAGGTTGACTTATGAGTTAGAAGGTTCGGATGTGAATTCCAATGACTCGGTTAGCTTCGAGAGAGGATTTATGACTTAGGAGAGTGACCGGAATATGTTTTGGAGACCCCGAACAAAACTAGGCTTGAATTGGTGAAGTTCGAATTTCCGGTTGATAGGCGAAATTTTGATCCGGAAGTCGGAACGGAATTCCGAAAGTTGCTGTAGCTTCATTAAGTAATTTAAGACTTGTGTGCAAAATTTCAGGCTATTCGGACATGGTTTGGTCAGGTTCGGATCAAAAGAACGATTTAGAAATCTTTGGAGTCCGTAGGCTTGAATCTGATGCGAACTTGATCATATGATGTTGATTTTAGCGTTCCAATGGTTGGGACAAGTTTAAGTAAGATTATAGAATATGTGTTCATGTTTGGATAAAGTCCCGGGGATCTCGGATGAATTTTGAATGGTTGACGGGACTTAGTTCGTCACTTCAGAAAGCGTTAACATCGTACCTTCAGGTATAATTAGCATAAAATTTAGTAAAAGAACTCCAAATTCAGTTTTGTTTGAGGTATTAGATCCTATCGAAATTTCGGAGCCATAGCAAAAAGAATCGTCCAAATCAGACACCGTATGAGAAAGTTAGGCTTATTTTCGTAAACGAGAAAGAGAGCAGTTGACAGGTGAAGGTTCGCGACCAAAAAGCGATTCACACATTGGAAAAGCGAATCGCGAAACCAACAATGAAGTCGCGAACTGAAGCAGAAGCTTAAGGTCAGAATCGCGACGAAAAAGCGGTTCGCATAATCAAAAAGCTAACCGCGAAATCAACAAATTGGTCGCGAACACGGACAGAAACTTGAGGGACGATTTCGCGACGAGAAAGCGATTCGCTTAATTGAAAAGCGAATCGCGAAATGGACATGGGGATCGCGAAATGAGGCAGAAACTTGGACAACCTTTATGTCCAATTCGCGACGAGAATGCGGTTCGCATATCAGAAAAGCGAACCGCGAAACCCCCTTTTTGGTCGCGAAATTGCTCTGACTGGGTACTTTTTGCCCGATTTTTAACCCTCTATAAATAGGAATTAGGGTCCATTCCACACTACGGAAATACATAACTCAATACCCACGAGAGAAAACATCTTCAAACACAAAGGAATCACTACAAATCAACCCCAAAACCACATGCAAAGGAGATTTCCATGATAAATCTTGCAAAGGAAGGGGTTGTATCACCTT
>MCJB01019989.1:145653-195871 GCA_002018475.1 Nicotiana obtusifolia
GCTGTGATGATGTATAAGTGGGAGCGGGTGGCAAGCCTGCCACAGGATAATATGTAAGTGGGAGCGGGTGGCACGCCTGCCACAAGAGATTACTGTAAGTGGGTCCGAGTTGCACGCCTGCAACAAGAGGTTACTGGAGGAAAGGATGGATTGTGTTTCATATTATTTGTGTTAAAGGCCAAATGGCAATGTTCCTCCTTGAAAATTGTTGATCTGTTGTTTTCATTGATTTGATATTGCGATGCATATCTTCCTTTCTCAGTTTATTTTGTTGATGCATTTTGTTATCTGTCGTAGATGCATATATGTTTATGTCTAACAGGTTATCTGGAGTCCGGTCCTAGCCTCGTCACTACCTCGCCGAGGTTAGGCCAGACACTTACCAGCACATGGGGTCGGTTGTGCTGATACTACACTCTGCACTCTTTTGTGCAGATACCGGCGCCGCAGGTGTCGGACAGTAAAAGGACTTCCAGCTTTTGTGCGACTTCCCAGGCGACCCAAGGTAGCACTGCAGACGTTCGCAGATCTTGGCGTCCTATGTCTACTTCTTTTAACTGTTCTTCCATGTAGTTCGGAAATAGTACTTTTGTTATTTCTTTCAAAGACCTTGTATGTAGTACTCTTAGACCGTCTGTGAAACTGTGATACCAGTTCTTGGGTGGTTTGAGAAAACGAGGGACTATTTAAAGTATTTTTCCGCATTTTTGTTATTAAATTATGTTTGTAAATTTATTGAATGGATTGATTATGTATGATAATGTAGTAAGCAAAGTAAATTATTGGCTGGCCTAGCTTCCATTAGTAGGCGCCATCACGACTCCCGAGGGTGGGAAATCCGGGTTCGTGACAATAACTCCTTTTGCGAATTTGGTGCATTGGTATGTCTTTGACTTGGTTATTTTGAAAAGCAGGTTGTTATCTTATTTCATTTATGTGTACCTTATAGTTGATATTTATTGTTCGTTTGCTATTTTCTGGCTATTTCTCTATTATCGTATATGCTTATGAATTGCACTGGTATATCATGTAAGTACCTTTTGACGTAAAACCTCACTACTACTTCACTGACGTTAGTTAAAATCCTTACCGAGTAATGATTTCAGTTGTAGTCATAGTGCACTTCTGTACATTGCGTGTAGATATTTGGAGCTAAGCAGCTGCGGAGTTTGAGGGCGAATATTGAAGACTACAACGTTCTAACTATCTACCATCATCTTGTTCATGGTATTATAGGACTTGTATCTCTATTTATGTAACTTCCAAACATATGATGTATTACTTCTTGCCAACATTGTAATGTAAATTATAGTTGCTCATGACTTGTACCACCAGTTCTTGAGATTAGTTATGTTAATTTCTGCATTCTTATTTATTCATTGATGATAATTGGTTTATATGGCAATTTGTGCTGGTTGGATACCTAGCAGGTTGGTTTAGGTGCCATCACTACTTGGTGGGAGTTTGAGTCATGATAAGTGGCTCTAGGTTCATAGGTTTTATTAGTCATGAGTAAGTATCTAGTAGGGTCTTGCGGATAAGTATGCTGACGTCCATAATTATCTTCAAGAGGCCACATGGCATTTAGGAAACTTCACTTTGTTTCCTTTCCTTTATTACATTTTGAAGTCTATTTTTGCTTTCCTTTTATTCGTTCGTATGCATTGTGTAGAGCATGTTATTAGTTGAGCACTAACGGCTTGTGATGATGTCATGGAAGAGTTGCAAGAAAAGGTTTATGATAAGCGTTATGTGTTATGACGATAATGGTTTAAGTGTGATGCCACGGAATGTGGATGCTTGGTTATCGTCTCGGAGTATGGTGCAGTCTTATGGTATGGATGTATTGATGGATTTTTAGTAGTTCACTAGTAGTACAAAATAGATTCTTGCACCTAGTTGACGAGTGTGGACTCGAGAGGAGCAATTCATCATATTGAAGTCGTAATCATGGTAAAGTCACAGTTAGATGTCGCATTGAGGTTTAACAGGTGGGCTATTTTTCATGATAAGGTTCAAGGTTGTATGGCTTTACGTATGAGGTTATTGGTTGTTCCTGGATGATGTGAATATGGCTTAGGGCCAAGTAGGGAAGTTTGCCATTGATGATTGAGTCATATGGGCGTGTGTTGTTATAGTTCTGGGCTGAGGTGCATTTGTGGGCTTGTTGTGAGTTGAATAGAGTGGCATGGACATTGAATCAGATAGAGATTTATTAGAGATGTTATATGCTACGCATAAATGATGTATAGGGATGGCTAAATGACTTAGGTTTCACATTCATTGTGGTTATAGTATGGAAGATATTCACTCAATTGTCTATGGACAAGGTTATTTCTTCTTAATGGGATGATGTGCAATGGGATACAGATTGTTTGGCATGTTCGATTATGTATTGTGGCACTGGAGTAGAGTGGTTGACATATGGTTCTAGTAGGTTTGAGCTTCATTATGTGATGCGTGAGGATTGACCGAACGCTTACTTCCGAAGTTGTGATCCACATGAAATTATGATGAGGACTTAGAGCACTTATGTATCATTATAGATGTAATCTATAGTAATTGAAAACGATAGGTCAGACAGCAAAAGCTTGAGCCAGCATGGTAATATCATTGGTCGGTTTCTTCGGTATAATCGGGTATCTAAGATGCTTTTGCCGTTGGACTTCTGGGTTTGGCAACCTGTGAGTATGTTAATTTAAAGAGATTATGTTTTGATGGCTTGGTTACGTGAAAATGGGTTTCGAAGAGTGTCACGACCCAAATCCAACCTGTCGCAACGACACCTAACCCAACCTGTTAGGTAAGTCAAATAACAATAGAACACAATATAATGACAATGATAAGAGTCAAAAATAAAATAACTGAACTTTTTAAAACTCCCCAAGGACTGGTAATACAAGTCATGAGCCAATAAGACTTAGATTTACAAAACTGAAATGAAGTAAATACAATATCTATTTGAAATATACATGAATAGAATTCGAATATAAAGCTACCAAGGACAAGTGATAGCCATAACTGGAATGCGAGTACATCTTCAATGTCATCTCCCGCCATACACAGCAATATCAACTCAAAGATCTGCACGCAAGGTGCAGAAATGTAGTATTAGTACAATCGACCCCACGTACTAAGTAAGTACCCTAACTAACCCCGGCAAGGTAAAAGAAGCAAGAACTATAAATGATACTCACTAACATCTGTACAGTTCATAATTTAAACAAGTATAGAGCAGATATATGATCAAATCAGGAAATCTCAGGTAAAACTATATTGATGCTCACAATTCTTTGTTTTAAAGTGTTCTGTTCAGTCATCAATCCAGCATATAAGGAAGATATACAAGTAAATCATGTAAATAGTCAATGAAATTGCAAGTAAAGTTGAAACGCAATAACCACATATCAATCTGTTGCGGCGCGCAACCCGATCCAATAACAGTAACCAGCTCTCCTAGCGCTCACATCAACCAGAAACTTGTCGGTTTCTCACAATACGCGTGTACACCATTAAGAGAGAAACATGAGAGTGTAACCGTAGGGGAATGGATCCGTATCCACGCACTTCATGGATAACTCATGTGCTGCACGGACAACTCACGTGCTAATATCTCAATTCGTCCGGCATGGTCACAGGTTAAACATCACAATCCGCGCAGCGTGGTCACAGTTATAACAACACAATCCGCCCGGCAGGGTTACTGGCATAACAACATAATCCACCCGTCGTGGTCACAAGCATAACAACACAATCCGCCCGGTATAGTCACAGGTATGCAACCCAAATCATATCACACAGAAATAATATTTTCCAAGTTTATTCAGGGAATTAGCTTCTTCATAACCTCAAACATGGATCAAATAGTTCATAATAATGTTACAAATAGGAGAAACATCATAGCCTAGATTAACAGTAAATTCTAGGCATATTATAGCCTAAGCACTATCCCGTGCATGGGTAAATACCCTAGGGCTTGTACATGGGCTCAAATTAGGCAACTAGTACCTCAACCAAGTTTAGATAAGATACTTACCTCAAACAAGCCAAAACAATTACCGAGCAAGCCAAGAAAGTGTCTAAAAATGTCAAAATCAAAGATAGATTAATAAAATATAATCAAATTGAGTAGAAAATATTTACCCCAATCCATGTGGTGAAAATCGCCTAAAACATTGCCTAAATCCAAGATCCATAGCTCAAAATATTATAAAGTAAACACAAAATCCCGAAATTTGATGTTTTTATACACTGCCAGGGGTCCTTATGCGAGATTGAGGTCTCCAACCTCGCGATCACTTCAACAAAATTTCAGCTTAGTTTTTACCCTTTATGATCGCGATGAACAAATTCTGACAAGCTTGTCCAACTCTTCGAGGCAGCCTCTAGTGTAATTGCTATAATATTTTGTACAAAACTCCAAAATAAACAGTTTGCTATTATGAATACTAGACACAAAGAGCTACAACTTTCATTTTTGGATCATTGCCAAATTATTTATAGAATGCAAGATATAAGCTTCCAACATCGGCGCAGTGACAGCAGAATTTCTTCTTCGCGAACGCAAAGCTTCCTCCGCGAACACGATTCACAGGTCCATTTTTTCAATCTTGCTCTGCCCGAACACGACCCAAAGTCTGCGATCATGATACACACCCCTCTAGACAAAAACCAGCAACTAAAAATGGCCTAAAAATGGTCCGAACCCCTCCTCTTCGAAACTCACCTGAGCCCCTCAGGACCCCGTCCTAACATACCAACAAGTCACAAAACATATTACAGACCTACTCGAGGCCTAAAATCACACATAATAACTTCAAAATCACGAATCGTTGATCAAGATCAGTCTCTTAAGTTCATAAACTTTAAACTTCGAACCAAGCGTCCGGTTCAAGCCTAACCAATCCCAAATGAATCCAAATTTTACATACAAATTCGAAATGACATATCAAACTTATTCCAACTCCCGAAACAACAATCCGAACCCGATAACATCGAAGTCAACTCCTGATCATACATATGAACTTTCCAAAGCTTCAAATTGCCAACTCTCGTCAAATAGTGTTGAAACCTTCTGGAACATCCAAATGCAAATCGAGACATACACCCAAATCAAAAATCACCATCCGGACCTAATGGAACTATCAAAACTCTTATCGAGGGTCAAATACACAAGTCAAAATTAGTGAACTCTTCCAACTTAAAGTTTATAAAATAAAAATCATTCTTCCAAATCAATTATAAATCACCTGAAAACCAAAACCGACGATACACGCAAGTCATAATACATCAAATGAAGCTACTCATGCTCTCGAACCATCGAACAGAATGCAAATGCTCAAAACGACCGGTCGGGTAGCTATATTCTCCCCCACTTAAACATATGTTCGTCCTCAAATGTGCCAAGAATCGTTCCAAAGCCATCGAATCACCGTATAATCTCCCAGTACACATTCCCTAGGTGATCCCACATCACCCCAATTCATATAAGCCTGACAACACAACCTAACTGAATATCTTTACTTTAACCTTAGTCCATAAACCTTATTATCAAATCCGCCAATCTCCAAAATCCAATACCAGACCCGATTTTCACTTCTATACACTGTATAAGTCTGAAAAAGCCGATTCAAGCCATAACCACAACCCAAAAGGTAATCATATGATATACCACATAGCTAAGATACTCATAGTAATAACTTCCGACCATAATAGCTGCTCAACAGCAAACCTAATATCGGTAACAAACCTCATATCAAATAAAACCTTGTTCAAAACCTCCAATGATGGACGAAACACGCAAAAAACTCATAACCACTCATCAGATCAACAAGTCATGGCGGTCTCTCGCTCGATAAGCTCCATTGCCAAATTATAAGCTGACGTCCTATATTATCCTTCAAAACATACCGTAATCAAATTTGATAGCGCTCATTCCAGGTGCAATAACCCCGTCTCATCAAATATAAGCTGCTCTACTACCATGCCACACCAATATTACCTAGAGGCACCAACCGTGCAATCTGTGCACCAATAAGCAACAACTCGAAAGTACCTAAAAATAAAAAATGACTCAAATGAGAGAACCGTCCTGCAAGCTCGACAGGTACAACCACAAGCGCAATGGTAGGAACCCATCACCCAAAGGAGAACCGAAATAGCCGAAATCAACACAAAAGATCATATCCCCACATAACTCCGCTCCGATGCATGACTCAATCCAAACACCGGTCCACATGAAATTCCTCGAGCCATAATGCTCAAAATCAACAACCATGCGCAAATCGATAACAAACACACGAAGTGCATGACCATAAACATGGAGAAAAGGATAGCACCATATACTACAAACAGGAAAGACCATAACCAAAGTGCAACCAACCATTCAACACCCCTAGAACCATCTTGCTCAAATTCTGCTACAAGGCTTAAACTGAACCGCATCATGTGTGCAAATAGTCAACAGTCTCACAACTCATCGTAGCATAGAAGAGTAACACATAAAACATATCAAAACACAAACAAGCTCAACTCTAACCGAATGACACAACCCTCAACAGTAATAGTGGTGAGTTAGCAAATCCGACTTGGTGTAGAATACACATCCTTATTAAGCCTAGCGATGGGCCCCCAAATCAACTCCAGCCATCCACAAATAGATAATTAACCCTCCAAATATCCACAATAACCTAACCATAATACATACTATCAGCTTCTAACGTTGGCCATACCTTCATTGTCCGCGACCAAGGAACAATTTGCCTCTGAGAACCCTCATAGCCTCCAAACCCTTGGAATACATGAATCACCATGTTCGATCCAATCTCCACCACTCGAATGACTAACTCATCTCTCAAACTCAATCATTCCACAAGAAATACTTCTATAATTCTCCCACACCACATAGAAAAATCTGAATATCATTCGTCGATCAACCAGGCGAGTACCACAATACCAATGAAGCATCCGTAAGTCAAAACAAAGTGCGCCTTCTGAAATACACCCCCTTGTCAGGTGATACCAAGTAATACTTGAATTCATCTCTACGTCTAAGACCGTCCCTACTATGACATTCCCTTCAAAACATAACTGCAAACTTATACATGCAAACCTCAATCCCCCGCGTCCTACTGCATCTACCATACCACCATAGAAAAACATGAGAACCCCTTTATCGCTAAGTCATCAATAGAATACATACTCAATTAGTTAGAAACCTTCCACTCGATCCCATCAAGGAGAAAATCACAATATGCAATGTACTCCTCATGTCGGTACAAAATATCCATCTTAAGCCGTGGCAGAAATTATCGAGAACACTTCAAAATCTATTTTTCACATAACCAAGCCATCAACATTGAATTCCTCTAAATCGACCAAGTCACGTAGGTCGCCAATACTCAAGAATATTTCCACAAAACACCGGTAAAGCCTCACCAGATCATAAAAACAAAAGAACCGACCATTCGCATTACCATGTCGGTCTAAACCACTACTAAGCTAATCTATTTCTTGGAGCTCTTTCCGAACTGCCTTCAAGTTAACACTTCTCCTTGCCAAAACACCACGATCCTCAACCAATGCTCACCACAAGAGATCCTAGCATGAGACCACGCCATCCTAAAGTCCATAAGCTACTGTATTCCCTTTTAAGCACTCAAAATACCACATCTGAGATACCCACATTGAAGAGATCTTATGTGAATTTAAAGATGTTCCTTTTACCTTTCTGCTAAACACATATTCATTCTTGTGATAGTCAAGTCAACTTCCTCAAGCGATCCAAGATAACATGGCGACATATGTAACCCACTGATAGAAAGAAACTCCCCACACAAACATCATAAGAATCACACAAACTCAGAACATTCCGCAGGAAATGACCCTCCTGCTTAGCCTCAAACTGGCATCTCTCTATGCCCTTTCACGGCCACAACTACTACGCAATCACTTAATCTCTCGAGTTTGAAATCGTCAACAAGACATAAGAATCTATTTCATCCCATAACTGGAAAACATGAAAGATCCCACAACACGCTCATAACTCGAGACTGTAAAACACATCAACATAGAAATCAAGCACCCAATAGTCCTTTTTGTGTTTCAAGCAACCCTTCTCATCTCATCAAATCCATCTAAAGACATCTCGCAATCACATCATACTCATCACATAGCCATCCAGACTTTCACCTAGTCATAAATCCCACTCCTTGGGACCCTACTGGACTTATAAGTCCAAAAGCACATGCTTACACAACTGAAACTATCGAGCCCATGCTATGGTCCAACCCTGCCCTCAAGTCCTCCAGACTGGAACATCGCTAAAACACAGAAAACACATCTCGTACCTCATTCATGGAATCACAAGCCGTCGATGCACAGCTGATACCGAGCACTCACACAGCATACGAGGGAGTGGAAAGAGATACACTTCAAGCTAAAATAATGTCGCACGATAAGAAAAGAAAGATGGAAAGTTTATCCAAGATTCCTTGCAACCTCTCAAAGATAGGTATGGACGTCATTATTCCGATCCGCAAGACTCTACTAGACACTTGCTTATAACTCGTAGAACCTATGAACCTAGAGCTCTGATACCAACTTGTCACGACCAAATATCCAATCCGGCGTGATGGCACCTAACACAACCTAATAGGTAAGCCAACTAACAATAGAACAAAATATACTGATTATGATAAGAGTCAAAAATAAAATAAATGAATTTCATAAAATTCACCAATGACAAGCAGTACAAGTCATGAGCCACTAAGATTTATATTTACAAAAGTGAAATGAAATAAATACAATATTTGTTGAAGTGTACATGAACAAAATTCAAATCTAAAGCTACCAAGAACAAGTGATAGCCATAACTAGAACGGGCGTACATCTTCAAGGCCAGCTCCCTCCATACACAGCAACATCAACTCCAAGATCTACACGTAAGGTGCAGAAATGTAGTATGAGTACAACTGATCCCATGTACTCAATAAGTATCCATGTGCCAGGGGTCCTTCTTTGTGATCGCGGTCTCCAATCTCGCGATCGCGATTTAAATAAAATTCCAGCTCAACTTTTACCATTCGCGATCGCGGCCATGTCACCGCGATCGCGATGAACAAATTCGGACAAGCTTGCCCAACTCTTCCAGATAGACTCTAGTATAATGGCTATAACATTTTGTACAAAGCTCCAAATGATAAACAATTTCCTTTTATGAATACTAGACACAAAGGGCGACAACTTTCCTTTTTGGATCATCTCTAAATACCTTATAGATTGCAAGATATAAATTTCCAAAGTCGGCTCAGTGACAACATAATTTCTTCTTCGCGAATGTGAAACTTCCTCCACGAATGCGATTCCCAATTCCATTTTTTCCATTTTGGTCTTCTCAAACGCGTCCTAAAGTCCACGGTCTTGATACATGCCCCTGAAATATGACTTAGAAATGGTCCGAAACCACCCCAAAACTCACTCAAGCCCCTCGGGACCCCCTCCGAACATACCAACGAGTCCAAAAATAATATTACAGACCTACTCGAGACCTAAAATCACACATAATAACATGAAAACTACGAATCATTGATTAATATCTATCTCTTAAGTTCATAGACTTCAAACTTTGAATCAAACATCCGATTCAAGCTTAACCATTCCGGAATGAATCCAATTTTGCATATAAATTCCAAATGACATATCGAACCTATTCCTACTCCTGGAACAAAAATCCAAACTCGATAACATCAAAGTCAACTCCCTGTCAAACCTATGAACTTTCCAAAGCTTGAAACTGCCAACTTTTGCCAAATAGTGTCTAAAACTTCTAGGAACATCCAAATACAAATCTGGGCATACGTCCAAGTCTAAAATCACCATCCGGATCTAACAAAACCATCAAATCTCTGATACAGGGTCAAATACAAAAGTCAAACTTGGTCAACTCTTCCAACTTAAAGCTTCTAAAATGAGATTCATTTTCTAAATTAATTTTGAATCACCCGAAAACCAAAATCAACGATAAATGCAAGTAATAATACATCATACGAAACTACTCATGCCCTCGAACCATCGAACGGAATATAAATGCTCAAAACGACCGCTCAGGTCGTTACAAAGAGCTTATGATTCTTTTAATCCTCGACTTTGAGATTGATGTCTTCTATGGGTAGGAAGAGTTTGTTGCATTTTGTGATGATTTCATGTATTTAGTTAAGTGGTAAGTTTTTTGTCGATGAAGTGCTTATGAGGTGGGCCATCCTATAGGTGAATTGTTGTTGATAGCGGGATTTTGGTATTTGCACATAATATCGTGGTAGATATTGTGAGCCCTGTGTGATTGAGATTGAATAGACAAGGTTGCGGTTCAGTTTCAAAAACAAGAATATGGGTTCTAGATAGCATGAGAGATTTTAGATGTTTAATTAAATTCTAGTATTATCTTGTATCTCCTGAGAAGAGTGTGCTTTGTAGAAGATGCATGGTGTATTGTCTTGCAGATGCCTTGACTAAGTACTACAAGAATCATATGGTTGGTAACGGTTGACGTTCATATTTTTGCTACTTGACGCAAAAGATTGATGGGAGTATTTTTCATGAGGTGATTGTGTATGTGCAACGTGGCCCTTGTTTAAGTGGAGGAGTTAGAGATCGACTATGGAGATTCTTGTATTCTTGAGGTTAAGAGATCGGATTTTCTTGAGGCAGACTATCCTTTTGGTTGCGGACGGTGGAAGTGTGCTAATGGTTAGACAATTGGTTGTATGTGTCACAGATAGGGTCACTGTGATCTTTTGAAAGACTATTTACCTGTTTTGATATGGTTTGAATTGGTTTGGGGGGCTATTTGTACACTTGATGAGAATACATATTCTACACTAGATTGGATTTTCTTACTCAGTGCAGTATTTACATGGGTGTGTCATCGGGTAAAATTAGCTTATTCGTGCTCTGGTCTGTTTCATGTGTTACTCTCTTATACTATGATGGATTGTGAGACTACTTAATTATTCACACACATACACAAGTTGTGGTCATGTTAGGGCCTTGTTGCGATATATAAGCAAGATGGCTCTTGAAATGTTGATTGCTTATTGCGCCTTAGTGGTGCTTGCTGTTTTAGGTGTATTATGCTTATTCATCTCTCCATGGTTATATTTATGTACTCTACCATGCATGATGTTGATGCACATGTGTTGGTGAGAATGAGAATCATTGCCCCATGGGTACTCCCATTTGGATTGATATGATTGGATTGGATTGCGTGCCGCAATGGTATCATGTTGGACTAGGTTGTACACCACAACGATATTATGTTCGGATGTGGTTCCTTGTGCTTATTTCATGTATGTTGTTTCTTCTTTTTGTAAATGTCTCATAAGGTTGTGATTTATTTATCATACCTATTAATTTCACCTAATAGTTCTCTTATTTGATTCTCATACTATTGTTCGTCATGCTTAGCTTATTGCTTGTATGGTGTATGGACGCGTTGTATGAGGTTCCATATGGAATCTAGTGTGCCTTGTCAGTCGAGCAGTTTCTACTAGATGAGACATAGTTATTGGACCTGGAATTAGTACGATCAGATATAGTTAAGGTATGTTTGGAACAAAAATGCCATTGAACAGCTCATAATTTTGCAATGGTTCTTATCGGATGAGAGAACTCCATGACTTATAGATATAATGAGTGGTTATGAGTTTCTACCGGTTTCTTTTATCATTGGCAATATTGTGAAGGATTGGAATGAAGATCTATTGAGTTGGGGCATTCAGCTGGTACTGAGTTTAGCTACAAGCAGTGTTATGACCAAGAAGTGCGACTAGAGATGCGAATGATGCAGAATATATCATGTGGTTGTGCTTCGATAGTTCATCCATGACATGATTGCAGTTATTAGGGTTGATACAATAGAGGTACTTGTGAGAATCAGATTTTTGAGGGAAGTTCCCGATATTGAAGTTGAGTTTGAAGGTTTAAAAGCAGTGTTGAGAGAGAAGATCTTCACTTGAGATGTATTAGCATATCGGTATGCATGGGATGAGATGAGATCACTCTTGGGAATGTGAATGATGAATTTATTCAAATATTTGACTGTTTGGCATGACTCTTGGCACGTTTGAGGACGAATGTATGTATAAGTGGGGCAGAATGTAATGACTTGATCGATCGTTTTTGAGTTCTAATACGCCGTTTTGGGATTCGAGACTTCGAGTAGGTTCATTTGATATATTATGACTTGCATGTGAGGTTGATTCTTATTTCTGAGAGGTTCAGGAGATTTTTAGAAGAAGAATTCTCCTTTGGAAGCTTTAAGTTATTGGAGTTGACCAATGTTTTACTTTTAAATAAATAATTCTGGATTGGTAATTTGACGGTTCCATTAGCTTCATATGATGATTATATACTTTTACATATGTTCAGTTCAGGTCTCAGATGATTCGAGGTTGTTTCGGTGCTTCTAATCGAGAGTTAGAAATGTAAACTTTAGAAATTTTGAAAATTCTTGGTGTGATGCTTGATTCCTTGTCTTAATGTTATTATTTGGTGATTTGAGCCTTTGATCAAGTTCGTATAGGGTATATAGACTTGTTAGAATGATTGAATAGGGTCTCAGGGGGCTCGAGTGAGTTTCGGGATGGTTTCAGACCATTTTGAGCTTTGTGGGAGTTTTTGGTGCACAGTAGTGCGTCATTATCACGGACATAAGTCATGTGATCGAGTAGAAGTTCTGGACTAGGTGGGGATTTTGTTTATGGCGATTGCATGGCTGTCGTCGCAATTGCGTATAGCATTTTGGGGCTTAGCAGTTTTATCCCCGCGGCGCAAAGCAATGTTCGCGAATGCAAAGGCTTACGGCGAATAGCCTTCATGAACATGGAGGTAGTTGCGCGAATGCATAGGTTCTAGACACTGGCCTTCGCGAACATGAAGTGTGTGTCACGTTCGCGAAGCGCACAAACACCAGGGGTATAAATAGTCCAAAAAATCGAGATTTAGCCATTTCACTATTTTTCATACCTAAAACTAGGGAGGAGTTGACTTTTTGGAGAGATTTTCACCCCAACTTCTAAGGTTAGTATTCTTAACTTAGTTTTGACTAATTCTCATGATTTCCCATAGAGTTTTACCCCTTTGAAACTAATTATATATTTTGACTTGAAGAAGAATGGGTCATCGAGATTTTGATTCGATTTCGAATTTAGACCATGTAGGCCCGGGTTGACTTTTTGTTGACTTTTGAGATTTCTTCAATGAATGAGCCTTTATTGGTTGGTGATATTTTCTTTAGCATTATTTGACTTCCTTAGATGATATTTGACTAGGTTTTGAATGTTTTCAAGAGACTTTCCAAGTAAAAGCGGTATTACTTTGTTGAACTTATTCCATAAAGAGGTAAGTGTCTTACCTAGATCTGTTTTGAGAGAATTTTCTTGAATAAATAATATTATTTTCTATATACGGGGATGATGCATAGGCAAGGTGACAAGCTTATATGCATGTGCCAGATTTATCCATGCTCGGGATAGATTATATGCTTCTTTGTGCCTTGTTAAACTTTGTGATCTTCTTGACTTATGTTTCATTTGCTTTTAAATTTTTATGAGTATAATTACCCATGCTAGATATCATGTTTAAACATATGACATTGTAAATGAGCATGATAGACTAATCTTGAGACTCTTGATATATTTGAATTGATCGTAGTCATGACTTATATCACAAACACACATCTATACTTGTTATCCTTGTGCTACTTGAGCTTCCTTATACATGTTAAAGATTATATTTAGGCTTTGTTGTGATATTTGACACAATCGGTATTTTCATGCGATTTGATAGGATATCGGTACAATGGATATTTCTATGCGGTTGACTATGATACTGGAACGATAGGTGTTTTCGTGCGGTGAGAATGAGAGTTAGGCCTTACATTATATTCATTCATTCTTTACACACATATATGCCTTCTACCTTGTTTGTTATTATACCAACTATGTCATGTTTGTTATTATTACATCTATGCTTCCTACTTGTTAGCTACCGTTACCTACATGCATTTTATTTTGTTTGTTACTATTACATCTATGCTTCTTACTCATTTATTGATGCTACAGCTATGCCTCCTGCCTTGTTTTTATTGTATCTATGCTTTTTGTCTTATTTGTTACTGTTGCATTTATGCCCTCTACCTTAATTGTTACTGCTACATTTATGCCTTCTACCTTGTTTGTTACTATTACCTTGATCGTTTGTTTGTTTAATTGTTATAATTTTTCGTGCTGATTGATGTAATAGGATCGGCTTGAACGCCAAAATTTTATGGGATCGAATGCGCACCACACAATTTTTGATTGGATCAGGTGCACTCCGCAAAATATGGCCATAGGATCGAGCTTACACGTCCTAATAATATTATGACTGGATCGGGTTGCTCGCCGCAACAATAGTGTAATTTATTGAATTTAGTTGTTGATGTTTAACACATATAGTTATGCATCCATACATGCAAGCCACATGCATATATCTCCAGATGTTATTAGATATTTTATTACGTATGCATAGGACTTGTTAGTGAATTGTTGGACACTTGGAAGATATCAGATTGATGAAAAAGGAAGTCTTCATACCTTAGCATACCGTACTCATGTAAGGGCATTCGTATAATGCTAATTAGTAACTGATATGGAATTGTATCTTATTCATGTATAAACACTCTACATTCATATAAAAATGTTTAAGTTAGTACTACTGGGTGCATAACTCCTTTTACATGCGAATTTGGTGTATTTGTATATGTCTTTGACATGGTTGCTTAGAAAAGCAGATTGTTATCGTATTCCATTTTCGTATACCGTATTGTTGATGTCTATTATTCTTTGACTGTTTCCTAGTTATGCTCTATTATGGTGTATGCTTATAAACTGCACATGTATATTAGATGAGTATCTTTTGACTTAAATCCTCCTCATTACTTCACTGAGGTTAGTCAAGATACTTATTGGATACATGCGGTTAGTTATACTCATACTACACTTCTCCATCTTGTGTGTAGATATTTGGAGCTAAGCAGCTGTGGAGTTCGTGGGCGAGTATTCAAGGCTACAACGTTCCAGCCATCTACTATCATCTTGTTCATGGTAGTATAAGACTTGTATTCCTGTTTATCTAACTTCCAAATCGATGATGTATTTTTTCTTGCCAGTGTTATAATTCCAATCTTAGTAGCTCATGACTTGTACCACTAGTTTTTTAAATTAGTTGTGTTAATTTTTGCATTCTTATTGATTTATTTATTAATGATAATAAGTTTATATGGTAATTTGTATTAGTTGGCTTGCCTAGCAAATTGTGTTAGGCGTCATCACGACTTGATAGGATTTTTTATCGTGACATAATATGATGAAGAAATTCAATCACCAATTTACCCCTGAAGAAAAAATTAATTAGATGGTGTAGGTCAAGGGTATGATACTGGGCCCATGTACGCGATTACAACTCACGTTGAATCTAGTACAACAACTAAGAGCTGTGTTCGCCCCACCCAAACTCCCTTTCTATATAATTGAAATATTTAAAGACTGATGTAAGTGGTATTTCACATTTTCGTGGCAGTTACCTACCTGATAGTGTGCGCATGCCGTGATTTCTAGTGGTCTACCGTTCTTTTACTTTGATTAAGTAGATTCTACAGTTTAGAAAGACCAATATTGTAAGTCAAGATATTTTATGTTTTCATGACAGTGTTTTACCTAAGCAAAACCAGACTTTTGTTTCTTCACGCTAGCACGAAAGCAACCGTGGCAGACCTCTTTTGTCGTGAAGAGGGTCAACTTCCACAGGAAAATAGTTTAAAAACTTTGAATTAAAAAGGAGGTGGGGGGGCTTCACCTAAACAAAGTGTCGTCTTCCGTATTAAACAAAGACAATAATAAAGACGGAACTTATGGTACCAACGAAAGGGTCGCTTAATTAGGTAAGGATCAAATACTTTGTTGAAGACTTGGCTCAATTAATAATGATCAAATAATTTGTTTGCAAGAGTTGGTTTCTGTTTTTCTACCAATAGTTCCTTATATCTAGTAAATTCAATAGAAGAGTTCCTTGCGACATGTGTTATGTGAATAACCTTTCCTTGTCTATCTTCTTTTCTAATCTCCGCAGTGGGTTTTTTCCGGCGTAAAATCTGGTAGTATTTGGGGTGTGTGAATCATAGATACCAAAGACCCCCTCCATCACATTTATGTGAATTTTTCTTCTGGCTTCTCAACAACTAATTTGATTAATTCAAAGTTAAGTTGGATTAAATTGGCTCAATATTTTAAAATTATAATTTAGATATTTAAATAATATAAAAGTACTATAATTATACTTATTATCGTGTCAATATAATGAACAAATACATTTTAAAATGTTGATCACAATGTCACATAAATTAACCCCGTGTTTAGAGAGCTGTTTTCTGTGGTTCATTATGTATTATTTTCATTGATACTATGTTTGTTTTATACTATTCTTAAAATATATTGTATGGTGTTGTAAACTTGTTGTAACTCCGTTACTATATAACCACTAGTCATTTGGTACGCTCGTTGCACGTGTATCTCACATAATTAGTATAAAATTGAAAAGAATTATATTATTTTATACATAAATGGCAAAATGCTTTGAATCATGATTACATTTATAAGAAAAAAAATTACATTTAGAAATCATACCAATATGAATATTTAAACTAAGAAAAATAGAAGGAGATAAAGTATAAAAACTGTAAATGTTAGCTCAAAAAAATTGTTATACGCATGGAAAGTTAAAGAGGTTAACTTTGTAAAGTGAAGAATTTAGATACATATACCTTAATAAATTCTTTGACAATCCCACGTCAAATTTAACATTACAAAACTAGCTTTTGCAGCTTACATATTTTGTTTATTAATATTGAAGGTATTATTAATATAGATTTTACGGGCATAAACGTCAAAAAATATTATAGGGTTATTTTAGTCTTTCGCATTCAACTTTTGATCTTTATGCTTATAATATAGTATGATGATGATGAGGATGAAAAAATTTAACTTTTGTAACCACATACTTTGGTGGTTTTTGCGTTGTTACTTATTTAATTTATCCATTAAACCGGTGTTACTTATTTCATTTACCCATTAAACTACAACAAACTATATATTATATTAAAATATTATATTCATTAATATAGTACAATATGATATAATACGATAGTGTATGTTAAAGAAACCATTTGCAACGACCATCAAGCAGCAGGCCATAACACAGAGGGAGTACTTTAAAGGAAAAAAGAAGACATTGTCTCCGAAATGTTTTTGGAATAGTCATTATTCCTTCTCCCATATGTAAGTAAGCATAATGACATCACAATGAACGAAGTCTTCGAATAAAGACAACAAGGGACTTATCAAGGAACGAAGTCTTCGGATAAAGACAAATTTAGTATAGTATTTCAAGATTGGCCAGTAGAAAAGGCGTCCCACCTTGGCATCTACTCAGCAGTTTCTTCAATTGTATATGGTCAGCACACCCTAAAAAGAAATGCTATTCAAACTTGGAGACCAAAGAAGAGGTAAGTACGTTGGTGCTCTATATATATATATAAAGGCCATCATTTAGTGAGCAAGAATTCACACTTGAAGTGTTCTTTTATATATTGCAGTTGAAAGAAGGACAGAAATTAGATGATGATGATGCAAGATGTTTGGACTCAGTTGGGTCCTACTATTGCAACAATCATGTTTGCCTGGACCATGTACCAGAACTATTTTCCTCACGAGCTTCGTGGTCATATTAGGAGGTATACCGATAAACTCTTGAGCTATTTCTATCCTTATATGCACATTATTTTTCATGAGTATGAAACTGATGGCTGGTTCGAGCGTAGCAAAGCTTATGTAGCAATTGAAAGGTACCTAAGCAAGAACTCCTCCACACAAGCTAAGCATCTCAAAGCCAACGTAGTGAAAGATGGCCAATCTCTTGTACTAACCATGGATGATCATGAGGAGGTAACCGATGAATATAAAGGCGAGAAAGTCTGGTGGATTTCTAGCCAACAAGTAGCCAACAGACAGACAATTTCTTGGTACCCTAGGGAGGATGAGAAGAGGTACTTCAAACTCAAGTTTCACAGAAAGAATCGCGAGCTTATCACCGCTTCATACTTGAAGCATGTGTTGGACGAAGGGAAGGCAATTTCAGTAAGAGAAAGGCAGAGAAAGTTGTACACAAACAATAAGGGAGATGGTGGGTATGGATACAGGAGGAGAATGTGGAGCCAAGTAGTGTTTGAACATCCATCAACATTTGATACTTTAGCAATGGAGCCAAACAAGAAACAAGAAATTATGGATGACCTTCAAACATTTAGCAAGTCAAAAGACTATTATGCCAAGATTGGCAAGGCATGGAAGCGTGGTTATCTTCTTTATGGTCCTCCTGGAACCGGTAAATCTAGCATGATTGCTGCAATGGCTAACTTCTTACAATATGATGTCTATGATCTTGAATTGACAGCGGTGAAGGACAACACCGAGCTAAGAAAGTTATTGATAGATACTACTAGTAAGTCTATCATTGTGATTGAAGACATCGACTGTTCGCTTGACCTTACCGGCCAAAGGGAGAAGAAGAAAGACGACAAGGAAGAGAAAATAAAAGACGAGAAAGATGCCGTCAAGGAGAAGATGAAAAATCGAGAGGAGAAGAAGCAAAGCGAGGTGACTTTATCTGGGCTTTTGAACTTTATTGATGGATTATGGTCAGCTATTAGTGGTGAAAGGCTTATTGTTTTCACTACCAACTTTGTGGAAAAGCTTGATCCTGCTTTAATTCGGAGGGGGAGGATGGATAAACACATTGTGTTATCATACTGTTGCTTTGACTCCTTCAAGCTGCTTGCAAATAATTATCTAGACATTGAGTCTCATGATCTCTTTCCTGAGATTCGTCGTTTATTGGGGGAAACTGATATTACTCCTGCTGATGTTGCTGAGAATTTAATGCCCAAGTCTTCTAAGGAAAATGCAAACACTTGTTTGGAGAGACTGATTAAAGCTCTTGAAACTGCAAAGGAGGAGGCAAAACTGAAGGCGGAGGAAGAAGAGAGAGAAAAGGCTGATCAGAAGAAGAAGGAAGAGAAAGAGAAAGAGAAAGAGAAAGAGGAGAAAAATAAAGAAGCAGCTGCTGAAGAGGCCAAGAATACTGATAAAGTGAACGAAGATGGGAAGTCGGCGAGTAATATTGTCAAGGAAAATCCAGAGGGTAATGGTGCTAAGGAACATGGTAAATCAGAAATTAATGGTGTCAAGGAAAATGATGATGTTAGTAAAGGTTGATGAGGAAAATGTTTGATTAATTAGGAGATCCACTTAAAACTAGGATCCAATAATTTTGAATATAGTTTTGCTGTGTTTACATTGTTGACTTTGTTATTCAAACTATTCTGATGGAAGTAGTAGATGTCGCAAACTACATTAAGTATTACTACCTTCTTGTGAAAGCATAACGTTTTCATTGTTTAGTGATATCAATTTTTCATTATCTTTTAAAGTTTTAATTTCAAAAGCTTGATATAAGCTCAACTATGCCGGACTAAGCGTTGCTAGAAATATAATCCGATTTAAGTTTCGGAGTCGAATCCCACATAAATCTAACATATTCACTTCAACTTTTCGGTATTACCAAGAAGTTTAATCAACTTTCTAAATGTCAAGATTCTTGTGTGTGAATTAAACTAAATTACTTGCAGAAAAAAGAAATATGAACTACAAGAACGGGGCTGATGAATTCATGATTTAGAAGACCTAGGGTTGTGATTTTCTTAATTATTAGATTTCTTCTTAACGTTTTAGCTATAATCTCGCCGAACCACTCTTACGGATCATGAGTTCTTTTATCAAAATTATCCCTGGATCAAAGTTTATAATTTACTAGAAATACTCTCTCGAATTACTCTAGCTTATACTTCTAACAACTCATTACGACCACGTCAAAGCTTTGTTATTCCTAAACCCGCTTTAAACTCAAGTGATCAATTTCTCAAATAATTAGGAGTGACGATTTTCAACAACAACCTAATTTAATGCTCTTTCTCAAGCAACACAAGATAAATAGTGCATAGTTAATCAATGGCCCTTCAATTTACAATAATAATCACATAATTAAACAAATAGAGAAACTTTGCTTAATTATAACCAAACGCAATTAAAAAGTTATTCAATAGTTAGTTCCATTAAATTCTAGAGTAAGAATTTAGCTACTTATAATAGTATATAGAAATACAATATTAGAATTCATAACCAACAAGAGAAATAAGAAGAGGTATAAAACTCGTTTTCGAATCCGTTTGTCTTTGCTCCTTGCACTTTTTTGCCAAGTAGTCTGTAATCCTCAAAAAGTCATTCTAGGATGTTTTTATATAGTTTAGGATTTGCATGGTGCAGCTTCAACAACTAATTCAAAAAGTTATTCTAGGATGTATTTATATAGTTTAGTTTATGCCTTTCCTCAAGTTTTAACATGCCAAGAATAATTAAAACATTCAAGTGATTTCTTCTAGCATCCTAGCCTCGGAACTTGGCTCCAATACCCTGCTTCCAATGACTTATACTCCTACACCAACACAAGACTCGAGTACGTAACTAATATTTAGTAAACCACGTTACTTTACCAACAAACCAAGAGAGAAAATCGTCCTGTCACGATAAAAAATCCAACTAGTCGTGATGACACCTAATACAACCGGCTAGGTAAACCAATTAACAATAAACCAGTTCAACTGATATTTATTAAGAGAAGAAATGATAATACAACTGAGCTATTATACAAAGAATTCCTAAGGACTGGTAGTACAAGTCTGAGCTTCTAAGATTTAAGAGTTTACAAAACTAGTGTAAAATAATTACATTATCTGTCCGAATTATACATAAAGAGATTTTTCATAAGTCTAGAGCTACCATGAACCAGAGGCAACTATAATCGGAATGCAGGTACGTCTTCAATGCTAGCTCCCGTCATACACAGCAACGTCACCATCCAAATCTGCATGCAAGATGCAGAAGTGTAGTATGAGTACAACCGATCCCATGTACTCAACAAGTAATAAATCTAACCATAGGTTGAAAGTAGTGACGAACTGGCAAGGGTCAGAGACCAACTCCAATAACCAGTAACAATTCATAACGATATAATAAAAATGGTACATGAAGTAACTCAGAGATATGATGCTCAGCTCATTCACAGTTGTGGAAAATATGCTTGCTTTTCAAGCATATTAGTAAATCCCAAATCTTTCAATGAAAACACCAAAATAGGAGTAAGTTTGAAATTTGTGATTTTTCCCAAAAATTTCCAACAACAGGTAAGATGTTTCATTATCAAGTGGCAAGAGGAAAGTACATCTCTATGCCTACATATCAATGTTTGCATGCCAACTGTAATACAATGCAGTGGTAAAACCATATGCATACTCTCGGTGTATCAATGCACTCAGTCCTCCCAATCACTCAATCCTCACAGTCACACAGTCCTCATAGCCACTTAGTCCTCACAGTCACTCAATCCTCCCAGTCACTCGGCACTCACACTCAGTAGGTACCTGCGCTCACTAGGGTGCGTACAGACTTCAGAGGGGCTCTTTCAGCCCAAGTGCTATAATAATCCAATCATGGCATGAATCAATAATAACTGTTGCGACGTGCAGCCCAATCCCATCAATATCCTCACAATCAGGCCATCGGCCTTGATCAGTCATTAATCTCTCTAGTCTCTCGGGCTCATAATGTCATGAAATCAGCCCAAAAATAATGATCTGATGTATCAATAAATGATAACAGAGACTGAGATATGATATGCATATGAATGCGTATGACTGAGTATGTAAATGTAATGCAAGTAAATAACTCAATAGAAAAAATGACCTCAGTGGGTCCCAACAGGATAAGCATATGGCCTAGACGTGGTTTCTAAAACGGATCACAGCTCAATTACTCTAGCACGTAGAGATTTCATATATACAAATAAGATTAGGTAAAGACACAGTACAACAAAAATAACTAAGTCACAATTCACACGGTGCACGCCCACACGCCCGTCACCTAGCATATGCGTCACCTCAACACCAAATACATATCACGTATATTCAGGGGTTCATACCTAATGTGCCGGAGAATTTCTGCACATTTTGATACTACTTGCTTAGATTTTAACTTGTTTTACATGCAATTTCCTTTGGTACTTATGTAATTTTAGTGTTTTTGCAGTATAAGAAGTGTAAGGACCTAGGAGCATGGAAAAGAGTTCAAAAAAGCCACATAAAGACAAGGAAAGAGCAGAAAAGCATCACAGAGGTGAATATGCGATCGCAAACATCATGCGAGCCGCAGACTTCACATCAAGATCGCAGAGCAAGACAGACTTATGGGAAAAATTTCACGTCAAGAATGCGATCGCATAATTGGTATGCGAGCCGCAGAATTGCACACGGAGATCGCAGACCAAGGTAGAGTCCTGGGCGAAGTTTAGAGTCAGAAATACGATCGTATCTGCGATCGCATAACTGGTATGCGAGCCGCAGAAGCAACCGCGAACCAAGCACGAAGTCTACTGAAGTAAGAAACCGCGATGCAAGATGCGGTCGCATTTCTACAATGCGGACCGCAAATCACGAATGCTATGAAGACAGACCTAGGAGTGAAATCTGCGACAGACGTGTCAAAATTGCGGACCACATTTCTGTTATGCGACAGAAATGCGGTCGCATTGTTGACTTCGGGGCAGATCAGTCTGAATTTTTACCTCGATTTTTGGGCCTCTATAAATAGGTCTACTAGGGTTATGTGGGGGTTATCTTGTCAAACTTTGGAGCAGAAAGTACAAGGCTTGAAAATTCTTATTTCTTGGAAGCTTTTGGGTCAATAATCTTCTACTTTGTAAGCGTCATGACAATTAATATTCTTTTGATTTCAGATTTTAGTATGAGTAGCTAATTTTAAACACTAAGGTTGTGAACCCTAAATGGGTGTGATGTTATTGGGTGTTTGATATTGAATATATATTTAACGGTTGATTGATATTTATTTACTTCTCATTCCTTAACAATTGTTGGTGGTTGCAAACATTAACAAACGCCATTAAATTCCATCTTTGCTTGGAAAAGCAGGGTAGAATTTGGTAGAAGTAAATATCAAAGACTCAAGGCTTTAACTCTTGTTTAATAAAATCGCTTAGGAATAAGTGGGTTTTAATTTGGCATAAATTGATTGTTCTTAATCACAACTCTTTTATATTTGGAAAAATCATAAAGAAGAAATACTACCCAACTATTGGAAAATATTGGGTAGTCAAGTAGACATCAATTGCATATCAAAAGATTCTTCCATTAGAAATATATCATATTGATATCGATAGCATTACACTTCATTAAGGGGGACACAACCTTAGTTTCTTTAATCATATTATTCATATTCTCAATATTGCAATTAGACTCTATTTAAAACTAAATTCAATTCATACTTTTGTTACAATTACTTGGATAGAATTATGACTGTAGTTGAGTAATACGCTAATCAAGTAAACTTTTCATACATATTCCCTGTGGGATTCGACCCCAACCTTGTTGGGTTATTATATTTGACATCGACTGCTTACACTATTTATTAAGGTGTAATTTGAGCGTATCAAATTTTGGCGTCGTTGCCGGGGAATACGATTTTGAAATTACTAATTAGTGTATGCTTTACTGTACGTCTGATTCTACTCTATCACACTTTATTTTTTTTGCTTGGTGTTGATAGGAAAACATGTTGGACTGTGGTGATGATGTGGAGGTAGAAGTGGAAGGAAATCCTTTTGCGGACATTGAGGAGTACATTTAGGATACAAATGCTATTGTACCTCCTGCTATTGGTGCTGCAACTTTCAAAGTGGAACACGGGTTAATTCTTATGCTTAAAGCGGAGGAATTTTTCAGGAATTCCACTGATGATGATCCAACACAACATCTCAAAAATTTCTTGGGTGTATGTGCAATGGATAAGCAGAACAATGTCTCCGATGATGCCCTAAGGTTGAGATGCTTCAAGTACTCTCTAGCTGGGGACGCAAGGAAATGGCTTCAGAATCTTCCTCCAAACTCCATTCATTCTTGGCCCGAACTTGTCCGAGCTTTCTTATCGAAATGATTCCCACAAAGCAAGAAGTTCGAGCTCAGGGATAAAATTTTCTTCTTCAAGCAATTACCAGGAGAACAACTACATGAAGCATGGGATCGCTTTAAACTATATTTGGTGAGGTCTTCAAATCATGGTTTCCCGGATTCCATTTTGTTGGAAAAATTTTAATGGGTTTGGATCCGATGAACCAATCAATAGCGAAGAATGCAACTGCTGGATCTTTCATGGATAAATCATTCGCTAGGGTGACTCAAATACTGGATAAAATGGCAAAGCATAACCAAGCATGGCATTCTGAGGACTCCACAGGCGGAATTGCAATTGGATCTCCTTCCTTGAACAACATGATCAAGGAAAATCAAGAGAAAGACCAAGTGATTGCAGAACTTGCTACAAATGTTAATGTGTTGAAGAAGATGTTCACTTAAAATCAAAAGAAGAAAGTGAATGTGGTAGAGAATGTGCAGCCCGTACCAAATGAAGATTTTGAGGAAGCAAACTATGTCAACAACTCTCAAGGAGGGTATCAAAGGTAGCACTACCAAGGTCAAGGATCACAGAATCAATGGAGGCCAAACCCGCAAGGGCAAGGTCACCACCAATGGCGAAATGACCAAGGTGGCTCCAATCAAGGAAACTGGAACAACAACAACAACTTTTCAAATCGAAGTTCCAATCCCTATGTTCCCCCAAAGGGTCAGTACTCAAATCAAGGTTCCTCCAGTGAGTCTAAATTGGAAAGTATGCTTGAAAGGATACTGCAAAATCAAGAAAAATAAGACAATTCCATGAGGAACATGACCGAGTTGGTTGGCTCTCATACTGCAGCTATTCAAAAACTGGAGATGCAAATGAGAGATCTTTCTCATGAGCAACATCTATAGCAGAAGGGAACACTCCCTAGTGATACAATTGCGAACCCAAAGGGAAGTGGGAGTGGCCCAACTTCTCATGTCGTGGCAATCACTACTAGAAGTGCGAAGATACTACAAGGAAAGGGTGAACAAGCGGTTGATGTGGAAGAATTTGAAAAAGGGGTTGAGGTTGAAGATCCTAATGTTGTTGAAGTTGAGAAAACTCCGGAAGTTATGCAAGTCCAAGAAGAGACCCGAGAAGGGGTAAAGGAAAAGGCAAGAGAAACATCAAACATTCTTCTGCCTATTCCTAGACCTCCTCCTCCTTTTCCTCAAAGACTTGAAAAAAGGGTTGATGATAGCAAGTTTGAGAAGTTTTATGACATTCTCAAGCAATTATCTGTGAACATACCGTTCTTGGAAGCTTTTCAAGAGATGCCTGGTTTTGCTAAATACTTAAAAGATTTGATTACCAAGAAGAGGACCACCAAGAACGAGGTGGTGAACATGAATCACCGGGTTAGCTCTATTATTGCCACAACCCCCATTCAGAAGAAAGAAGACCCGGGAGCCTTTACTATTCCTTGCACTATAGGGATGTGTGATTTTGCAAGGGCCCTTTGTGATAATGGGGCTAGCATTAACTTAATGCTGCTTGCCATCTACAAACAAGCGGGATTAGGAATACCAAGGCCAACAAATATGAGATTGCAAATGGTTGATCGTTCCATCAAGAGACCGGTAGGAATTGTTGATGACGTGATTGTGAAAGTGGGAAAGTTTCATATACCCGCTGATTTTGTAATTCTTGATTGTGCTGTTGACAAAGAAATCCCTATTATCTTAGGTAGACCATTCCTAGACACTGGAAGAGCACTTATGGATTCAGAACGGAATGAAATCAAATTCCGAGTGAATGATGAAGAGGTTACGTTCCAAGCAAGTAAGGGTATGAAGCTACCGAATGAGTATGAAAGCATTTCGGTGATTGATATTGTTGACGACGTGGAAGATGCAGTTGAAAAGAAGATGGAAGAACAATGCCTCGGTGAAGCATTGGCGGCTATCTTGGTGAACTTTGACGGTAAGGATATGGAGCATTTTATGGAGTCGGTAAATGCATTGGAGGGGCGTAGTTCTTACTCTTATGCTCCACCAAAGCTCTCTCTTGACTTGGAGAATAGATCTATACCTCCCGCAAATCCATCTATTATTGAGCCACCACAACAAGAGCTCAAACCACTTCCTCCGCACTTGAGGTATAAATTTCCTGGCTCAAATGATACTTTACCAGTAATTGTTTCTTCTTTGTTGAATGATGTGCAGGTGGAACAATTGTTGAAAGTATTGAAGGAGCATAGGCAAGCCATTGGATGGACAATTGCAGACATTCGAGGGATCCCTGCTGGAATTTGCGAGCATAAAATTCAATTGGAAAGTGGGACCAAACCGAGTGTGGAACACCAACGACGGTTGAACCTGTCAATGCAAGAAGTGGTAAAGAAGGAAATAATCAAATGGTTGGATGCCGGGGTAGTCTACGCCATTGCCGATTGTTCGTGGGTGAGCCCGGTGCAATGCGTGCCAAAAAAGGGAAGCATGACTGTGATTAAAACCCAAGAAAAACGAGCTTATCCCAACAAGAACGGTAACCGGATGGAGGGCGTGTATGGACTATCAGAAACTCAACAGTGCCACATGCAAGGACCATTTCCCTATGCCTTTTATTGATCAAATGCTTGATCGGCTAGTGGGAAAGTCCTTCTATTGTTTCCTTGATGGATACTCCGGCTACAATCAGATCAACATAGCATTGGAGGATCAAGAGAAGACGACATTCACATGCCCCTATGGAACATTTGCTTTTCGCCGGATGCCATTCGGTTTATGCAACGCTCCGGCTACTTTTCAAAGATGCATGATGTCCATCTTCTCCGACATGGTAGAGGATTTTCTTGAAGTTTTCATGGACGATTTCTCGGTGGTAGGTGAGTCTTTTGAGCATTGTCTTAATAATCTTAAACAAGTGCTCAAGAGATGTGAAGAGACCAACCTTGTGCTAAATTGGGAGAAATGTCACTTCATGGTGGATGAAGGCATTGTGTTGGGGCATAAAATTTCAAGGCATGGCATGGAGGTAGACTGGGCTAAGATAGAGATAATTTCTAAGCTTCCTCCACCCACTTCCGTTAAAGGTGTTCGCAGTTTTTTAGGGCATGCCGGTTTCTACAGGCGTTTCATCAAGGATTTCTCAAAGATTGCAAATCCTATGTGCAAACTCCTTGAGAAGGATGCCAAATTCGTGTTCGATGAGAAATGCCTCAAAGCTTTTGAGGAGTTGAAGCACAGGCTCACCACGGCACCTATTATTGTCACACCCGATTGGTCACTTCCTTTCGAGCTTATGTGTGACGCCAGTGGTGTAGTCATTGGAGTAATGCTTGGCCAACGTCACAGAAAAGTTCTTCATCTGATTTACTATGCTAGTAAAACACTCAATGGGTCATAGATGAACTACACATTGACTGAACAAGAACTTCTGGCCATTGTTTATGCTTTTGAGAAGTTCCGTCCTTATTTGTTGGGCTCCAAAGTGATAGTGTACACAGATCATGCAGCTCTTCGCTATCTCATGGCAAAGAAGGATGCAAAGCCTCGGTTGATTCGATGGGTTTTGTTGCTGCAAGAGTTCGACTTTGAAGTCAAGGATCGCAAGGGGACTCAAAATCAAGTGGCAGATCATCTGTCAAGGGTTGAAGAAGCAGGAAGACCAAAGAGAGATCTTGAGATAAATGATGCATTCCCGGATGAACACATATTGGCCTTATCTAATACTTTTGCTCTTTGGTATGCCGATATCGCTAACTACCTAGTTAGTGACCATATTCCAGACGGGTTGGAGTCATATCAAAAGAAGAAATTCTTGAGAGATTGCCGGAACTACTATTGGGAGGAGGCTTTCTTGTTTTGGGTTTGTGTGGATAATATTATCAGAAGATGCGTGCCAGAAGAGGAAATTATGCAAATTCTAAAGGCTTTTCATGATTCACCGGTTGGGGGTCATCATGGAGGAAAGAACAGCGGTGAAGGTTCTGGAATGTAGTTACTATTGGCCTTCGATCTACCAGGATGCTAATCAATTGGTTAAGGCTTGTGACCAATGCCAAAGACAAGGTCCAATCTCTAAGAGTCATGAAATGCCAATGCATTTTGTGATGGAGATTGAAATCTTCGACGTTTGGGGAATTGACTTCATGGGCCCCTTTATAAGCTCATGCGGGATGAAGTACATTTTAGTGGCTGTGGACTACGTGTCCAAATGGGTAGAAGCAATTGCCCTACCAAACAATGAGGCACGGAGTGTGACCACATTTTTAAAGAAGAACATTTTCACTCGGTTTGGCACTCCCAGAGCCATTCTTAGTGATGGGGGGTCTCATTTCTGCAACAAGGCCTTCAAAGTGCTCCTTGAAAAGTATGGTGTCAAGAACAAGGTAGCCACACCCTATCATCCGCAATCAAGCGATCAAGTGGAGGTATCTAACCGGGAAATAAAGAGCATTCTAGCAAAAACGGTTAATGCAAACAGGACTGACTGGTCGAAGAAGCTAGATGATGCACTGTGGCATACTGCACAACATACAAGACTCCCATTGGTACGTCTCCTTATTGGCTAGTTTTTCGAAAAGCTTGCCATCTACCTGTGGAATTAGAGCACAAGGCTATGTGGGCCTTAAAAAGATTGAACATGGACTGGGCAGAAGTTGGAACTTTGAGGCTAACACAATTGAATGAAATGGAGGAATTACGTCTCCATGCTTATGAAAGTGCAGCTGTGTATAAAGAGAGAATGAAGTTTGTCCATGATAAAAAGACCCTGAAAAGAGAATTCAAGGCGGGTGATTTGGCATTGCTTTTAAACTCCAGACTCAAGTTATTTCCGGGCAAGCTAAAATCGAAATGGTCTGGTCCATTCAAAGTAGTCGATGTCCCTTCTTTTGGAGCCGTAGAATTAGCATCGGAAGATGGGCTCCGAACTTTCAAAGTGAATGGGCAAAGAGTCAAGCATTACTTGGGATCAGATGGTGAGAAGCATTTGGTGGAGCAGCTGGCTCTCAAAGATGGTCAGTGCCCGACCATTGAGTAAATTCAGAGGAGTCTCAACTTCGTCGTGCCGCGATGTTAAATCAAGCGCTTCATGGGAGGCAACCCATGTGTGGTAACATGTATTTTTGTTGTAAATTTCTTTAAGTTTTTGATAGATAGATTTACTCAATCTATTTGAAGGGTGTGTTAGAATGCAGGAGTTTCAAAAGGACACAATACTGGGAAAGAATGCTTAAAAAAGGAAGAAAAACCACTGTGTGAAGTTTGCTGCACAATTGCGGTCGCAATTTCAGTATGCGAACCGCACTTCAATCGCAAACTGAAGCAATGAGTTTGGCTCAAATTGTTGACGAAAATGCGACAAGGTAATGCACAAATGCAGTCGCATTTTCACTATGCGAACCGCATTTCAATCGCAAACTGAAGCAGTGAGTTTGGCTCAAATTGTTGACAAAAGTGCGACAAGGTAACTCATTATGCGGACCGCATTTACATTATGCGATTGCATAGTGCCTCACATTAATACCCTTTCAGCAGAACCCACCGCGTAACACGTATGCGATCGCATAGTGTGTTATGCGGTGACTTTCCCCTCGCACAATGCCAGGTAAGGCGCCGCATTCTCTCATCTTTTAATCCTTCAAAACACCGCAAAACAACATTAAAAAAAAATGAAAAAATGAAGAGAGAAAAGAACGACCAACAGCAAGCACAGTTCGAATCGTACCAAAGACAAAGACCTGTTTAATATCTCCATACTTCTTGTAATATTTTTCATTGATATGTGTCCTGATCTCCTCATAGTCGCTCCTATCTCTGCCGTTTTTTTTTTCTTTAGTTTTCAGTCTGCATTTTTTTCGATTTTGTTGCTAATCGTACTTGCTTGGTTGTTTCTGGGGTGATGGGTAGAGAGATCTAGGACTGTTGGGGGGATGAACTGAATCGTGAGACCAAAGGCATTTGCGGCCCACAAAATCAAAATGTGGTTCGCATTTTGGTCGTATCCTTAAACCCTAGTCTCCTGAAGACGATGACAAATGCTGTTCCATTTGCGGTCGCATAATCATTATGCGAACCGCAAAGGCATCGCAGATTTGAACAGAACACCCTGTTAAAACCTTGACATCTGCGTTTGTTTTGCGATCGCAATTCCTACTTTGCGGTGGACTTTGCGATCGCATGTGTTATTCTTATTTGCGTTTGTGCAAGTAAATTCTGCGATGATTATGCGATTCGCATAGTGGTTCTGCGATCGCATAATCCATTGCAGACTGAGTCCCAATATTGCACAGTCAAGTTTGCGACTAGTTTGCAGTTCGCGTAGTGGTTATGCGACCGCAAACCATGTCGCATTCATTTACCTGTTATTAATTTCTTCTGTTTTCTTTTCCCTTTGGCTTAAAATGTCGCTCACATTTTACCCTTATACAGATATGGCACCTCAAAAGCATGTCGCAAGGAAAAGGGCACCATCCGGTCGTCACATGTCACAGCCAAAACGTGTGTGAACGGAACCAAATATGCCAAGCACCTCCCAGTCTGATGAGGAGGATATCTTGCCCTCAGTCGATCTACAGGCTGAGTCTAGAAGGAAACACGAAGATAACTTCCATTTCCGATTTCTGGTCGAAGGCTCAAGGGAACTGTTTAGAGAGGGACTCACCAAAAGAAAAATATTGGGTGAGAAGCAGTTGAGCGTGAATGGCCTCCAAGAACAGTACCCCCACATTCTCGACAACATAAACGCGAGAAAGTGGGAGTGCTTTACTGAGGCTCCTAAGGGGTTCAATGAGTCACTGGTTCGGGAGTTCTATGCATATTATGGAGTTTCCAAGACGGCGCACCATAAACGCAACAAAGTGTTTACTGGCATCGTACTGGTTCGGGAAAGAATGTGTTCTACAATAGCAAGGAAATTAATGAAATATACTTCCCCAATTGGCAAACAGGCACAGCCGAGTACGATGCCAAGTACTCAAATAGAGAGAACGAGCGTGGGTGGATAGCGTCCATCATTGCAAAGGGGACCCCTGCTTGGATAAATCCTGGAAAGAAGATATATAAAGAGGATCTCACAAGGGAGGGTCGATTTTTGCTAAGCTTCGTCACCTCCCGTTTGATACCGTCCCGGAACGAAACTGATATCAGCATTGAGAAAGCTCTTCTCATTGCAATAAGTATAGAGCTACCATGAAAAAGAGGCAACTATAACCGGAATGCAGGTACGTATTCAATGCTAGCTCCTGTCATACACAGCAACGTCAACATCCAAATATGCATGCAAGGTGCAGAAGTGTAGTGTGAGTACAACCGACCCCATGTACTCAATAAGAAACAAATCTAACCTTAGGCTGAAAGTAGTGACGAGCTGAAACAAGGGTCAGAGTCAAACCCCAATAACTAGTAACAGTTCAAAACAATATAATAAAAATGGTACACCAAGTAACTCAGAGATGTGATGCTCGGCTTATTCACAGTTACGGAAAATAGGCATGCTTTTTAAGTATAACAGTAAATCCTAAATCTTTCACCGAAAACACCAAAAATAGGAGTAAATTTGAAAACTGTAATTTTTCCCAAAAACTTCAAACAACAGGTAAGATGTTTCATTATCAAGTGCCATGAGGAAAGTACATCTCTATGCCTACATGTTAATATATGTATGCCAACTGTAATACAATGCAGTGGTAAAACCATATGCATACTCTCGGTGTATCAATGCACTCAGTCCTCCCAATCGCTCAATCCTCACAGTCACTCAATCCTCCCAATCACTCGGCACTCGCACTCAGTAGGTACCTGCGCTCACTGCGGGTGTGAACAGACTCTGGAGGGGCTCCTTCATCCCAAGCGCTATAATAAGCCAATCATGGCATGAATCAATAATTACTACTGCAGCGTGCAGCCCGATCCCATCAATATCCTCACTATCAGGCCCTCGACCTCCCTCAGTCATCAATCTCTCCAGTCTCTATGGCTCACAATGTCATGAAAATCAGCCTAAAAATAATAATGTGATGTATCAATAAATGGCAATAGAGACTGAGATATGATATGCATATGAATGCGTATGACTGAGTATGCAATTGCAATGTAAGAAAATAACTCAACAACAGAAATGACCTCATTGGGTCCCAGTAGGATAATCATATGGCATAGACATGGTTTCTAACATGGATCACAACTCAATTACTCTAGCACATAGAGATTCCATAGATAAATAAGATTAGGTAACTACACAATACCACAAAAATAACCGAGTAACACTTCACACGGTGCACACCCACATGCTTGTTATCTAGCATGCGTGTCACCTCAACACCAAATACATATCACGTATATTCAGGGGTTCACACCCTCAGCATCATGTTTAGAAGTGTTACTTACCTCGAACAAGCCAACTCCAATACCGAGCAAGCCAGGCGATACTCTAAAAATACCATCCTGCACGTACCGACCTGCGAATGGCTCGAAAGGAGCCAAAAGTAATTCAAATAGATCAAATAAAGCCCAAGAAAACAATTCCAAATGATAAAGGCCGAGTATTTAATCAAAAGCTCCAAATCAACGAAAAGGTCAAACTTGAGCCCGCGCCTCGGAACCCAACAAAACTTAAAAAAATCCGACAACCAATACAATTATGAGTTCAACCATACTAGTTTTACTCAAATCCGACTCCAAATCAATGTTCAAAACTCGAAAATTCACTTTATGAACATTTTGGCAAAAACCCCCAAATTTCACTTTTGAAATCATCAACCAATTGCCAAAAATGAAGATAGATTCATGAAATATAATAAAAAATAAGTAGAGAACAATTACCCCAATCCATGTGGTGAAAATCACTTCACAAATCGTCCAAATCCGAGCTCCCAAACTCAAAACATGACCAAACAAACAAACCCTTGATTTATATGCTTCCGCCCAGTTGTTCTGCCTCGATTCTCATGTTAAACGATCCCGAAACTCACTTTTGATGCCTCCATTCGATTCCTTGTGAAATTCCAGTCAAGTTAGACTTTTGAATTACTCCATTTGACCTTATAATGAATGATGTTGGTTTCAATATTTTGCAAATAGTGAAGATTTTTAATTACGAATTTAGGGGCAATTTCATAATTTATCTGAAAAATATGGCAACCCAATTCTTAGTAAAATGATCATAAATTCCTCATACGATGTCGAAACTTGATGATTTCAGTTGCTATAGTTCCAAAATTATGATACAGATCTAATGCTTCAATCAAAACAAAAATTGGAGCTTATTTGCTTAATGCAGTACCACTTATACTTGACGAAACATTAAAAACGAGCGCAGCACAACACAAATCTATCAGAAACTCACCCGAACTCATCGGGACCCCAAACATACCAGCAAGTCCCATAACATAACACATACTTATTCGAGGACTCAAATCACGTATAACAACATCAAAACTACGAATTGCACGTCAAATCAAGCTTAATGAACTTTGAATCTTTCAACTTCCAAAACTCGTGCCGAACCTTATCAAATCAACTCGGAATGAACTCAAATTTTGCACAAAATTCCCAAATGACATAACGAAGTTATTTCAATTCGCGGAACCACAATTCGAACTCGATATCATCAAATCAACTCCCAGTCAAACTTGTGAACATTCCAAACATTTAAATTTTCAACTTTCGCCAATTAGCGCTGAAACCTTCTTGAAATATCCAATTACAAATCCGAGCATATGACCAAGTCCAAAATCACTATCTGGACTTTACGGAACCATCAAAACTCCAATCCTAGCTCAAATGCTAAAAAGTCAAACTTGGTCAACTATTCCAACTTAAAGCTTCAACAATGAAATTTATTCTTCCAAATCGATTCCGAATAACCTGAAAAACAAAACCAACAATTCACATAAGTCATAATACGTCATATGGAGCTACTCGTTCCCTCAAACTATCGAGCAAAGTGCAAATGCTCAAAACAACCGGTCAGATTGTTACCCGTCCACACATTCAAATTAGTAATCAAATATAATTTAAGGACTCAAATGTCGAAAGAATTCACTCTGTCCCACAAAGAAGTTCGTGTGCCTCTCAATGTCGTACCATAGGCATTAGGACTTTCAATGATTGTAGGCTAAGAGACGGATATAAAATGTTTGCAAAAATAGTGGCGAACCCTCGTAAACACTTTGGTACACAACCTTTGATGCTGAGCGCAACTTATTATGGCCCGACTCCATGTAGCTCCACTAATTAGACAGAATGCACTTCTTTTTATTTAGTTACTTCACTTATGTATCATCACTAGCCAAGAACATGTGATACCTTTTTTTCCAGTAATTTTCTTTTACAAACATGTGGTTTTTCTTCTTCTCTTTTCTTTCAGCTAGTGGGTCTAGTCTTCTGAAACAAGTGCATCGAACTTCTTATCATTTATTTTACTCAAAAGCTACCTATGTTCCCTTCTTAATTTTTGTGGCACTTCTTCTTGTGACTTAAGTAATTTTACAAGTATAAACGAGTTAATTAAGAACAAAAAAAGTATAGGCTCTTAATATGATTGCCAAAAGACAGGCCTATAGGCTCAAAAGAGTTGGCTAGGGATTATGTCACAATGGTAGGGCATTATAATTTCCACAACTCAACAAAACTTAACTATTTCACTTCAACCCCCACATAAAAAAGTTCTAGACTAACAAAGTGTGGCACAGAACACAAACTAAATCTCAATTCACACAATGTATATGATCTCCTTTAGACGGTTCAGGACCAATTCCCACATTACAGCAATAGAACGCAATCAAAAGATATAATCAAGCACAAGAGATAATCATAAGAGTCAAGGAATGAACCACAACATCAAAGGCAAATCACAAATGATTTCAAGGTAAAGTTTTCACAATATGTCATGAACAAAGCATACAATATACATGCTCACCCCAACATAAAGCACATTACAAAGTCTATCTACCTAACTTCTTCATTTCTACTTGTTAATTCAAAAGAAAAGGAACATTTTTTTGTATTTTTTTATACTCTAATCCCTCAAGAAAACTACCAATTGTCGGGCAAAGTCCAAATTTTGAAAATTACAGAGATTATACCCAACACTAAGTTTAAAGAAATTGGTATCCTCGGGAAAGAATTGCGATTTAAAGAAAACTCGATATTAGGTCAGCAAAGAAAAAATAACTACTACAGTTATAAAATTACAATAGCCTCAAATTTTAATCTTTCACATAAAACAAAAGCATAGCATATCAAAATATCAAAAAGTAATTAAGTACATGTCAATCAAAATAGTCACTCTAACTCCCTCACCCCACACTTAAAATGTGCACTGCCCTCAGTTGCACAATATCACAAAAATATAAAAATAAATTAACAAAAATAGTAGAGTGGGTGCCAGAATCTCCCTCATCATGTCTCTAGCTGTAGCGATGATCAGTCTCGTCAGATCCTTCAAGGCAACACTAGACGCATCAATAGCCTCTATCAGCTTAACCTCCCTAGCAGGAGGGTCTCCAGTGGCAGCAATCTCAGTAGCACTCACATCTACTATCTCGCATTAGAAGTTCCCTTTACACCCATTATATCGACTGATGTCGTCTCCTCAAGCCGCGTTAGGACTCTAATAGACCATGGCTTCTTCTTCTCACGAATGTCTGCAAGCATCATAGCAAACTACTCGTGCATATAATGATTTGATCCTCTTAGAGAGTTACCAACACATGATCATGTTACTCCAAATCAACCCTTAGTTCCTTGAGCTTAATCTCCACGACTGTGATCCTCTCATCTAGCCCTTTTTATAGATATTATCCTATATCGGATCCTGAACAACACAAATATAATAAGAGCCATGACGCATCATCTATCTTTTCTAGCTTGTACTTGGCCAACAGCGCTGTCAAGGTGTGCATGGAGTACAAAGTTCACTTTATATTCTTGTGGTTCTTTGCCATCAAACTCTACAAAACATCACCAATGTTTACAAATATGCCTGTCATAAGAGCGTATATGAGGAACACTCCTCTCCAATATCACATCTGACTTGTTTCTAGCTGGTATCTACCTGTTGCAAATCCAACTGAGCCAAGCATGGACTTTCGTGTTCATGAAAGTCATTGCCAAGGTGGTATGTTTGCTTGATAGGTTCTCGACCCAACATGCGTTACTCGGGTCCTCACATAACACCTCAAGCATCCACTACAAGTCTAGATGTTGCTCCCTTCTCAAGTAATCAGTCATGGCATGTTGGTTGGTGTGGTAGTACTTGTTTATAGCTTGGGATAAAATGTTAACTCTACTTCTCGCAGCCAAACATTGTCACCCCGGTTCAGGTCACAATTTGAGTATAATACCCTGGTAATAGTAAGGTTAGCCTAGCCCTTAGGTCCTTGGGCAGAGCGCACCCAACCCCGCTTCTCAATTTGTTTTAGTATCTCTAGGCAAGACTTTTTAGTCACCTAGAAGTTTTGCGACTTCTCAAGCAGTTGCGGGTTGACATATTTCTGTTTGATGCTATCCTATAGCTTTTATGAAGCCTTTCTAACAAAGCTATCTTCCCGTTCTTTCCTTTCACTCGACTCCATGTCCCCCTTAGGTGGTGAACAATCACATCATCACTAGATGAATCAGACTCAGACTCCGACTCTATAGTTTTCTTCCTATTCGCCTTCCCTTGAGTCTCTTATGATCCGAAATGGTAACTCTATCAGTCTAGTCAACCGTGGCAATATTTTCTAATTTTGTAACTTTGCGAGCAATTCAATCATATGCTCATGGCCTCAGTATCCACCTTAGTATGAGTACTGCTCCTATCTTTATCATGTGCATATTTCATTCTCCACTAATTATTAGCCTTGCCCTGGACACGCTTGTTGGTTGGTGGCTTATTTAGTGGAGGCTTTCCATCGCTTCCTGTATGATTTTTTGTTGGCTTTTACGTTACAGCCATAGTACCTACAAGAGGAAAAATTGTCAGTGCGTATTCCAAACGACAAGACGTAATAGCATATGACACACCCCACACATAGCTTTTAATCTTAAGTGTGCAAGGCAAGGTATGAGTGATCATTACAAGTCATATTGCACACCCAGGCAACTAGGGTGTTGATGCACACATTTCGGGCCAAGTTAGGCATGGTGGCACGAAGTCGTGCCTAACTTGGCCATGGTAGCACCAAGTCATGCCTAAGTCGGCCCTAGGTGATATTCGTCCAAGAAATCATGTCGAACTTGTCAAAGACGGACCCGATCGGATGCCTTACACTTACGGGATTACTCACATTTATCCTCGATAGACTTGTGCTACTCAGACTTGGTACAACTCTATGAAGTATCCATTGAGTCATTCTACTAAACACATGGATTGTTGATTTTTATCTGGCCTATGGGAATTCTAGTTTTCCATCTCACCCTATGTAACAACTAATCCAAATAACCCTTCTTGTTCCAAAAGTAGCTCCCACTGATTATAGCTCATTAAGAAGAGAAAATAAAAAGGAGAACAAAGTTACAAAACCCCATGGGAACTAGGAATGGGGCTGTCGTTGGAAAAGAGAGAAGGAGGAGGGGGAAAGGTGTTACTTGGTGGCGGTAGGGCAGTTTGCCGTAGTGGTCTGTGGCAATGAAAAATCAAAGAAAAGGAGGGATTTTGAGTGCAAGAGAGGTGGGTGAGAGACACATGTTCGGAGGGAAATAAGGTTTGAGGTGGAAAGTTCATGTTGAAAGAAAAGAACGTGGGCTTACCTAGGAATGCTGAGGATGCTCGCGATTCGAGGCCCTCAGGTGATCGTGAAAAATGGGATGCAATGAGGGTTCGCAATCCCCTGGTTAATTTACACCGCAAAACATGAGGCCCCCGGGACATCCAAGTTCCTCGCTTGAGAACCTAAGACGAGTGTAGAAGTGGCTATTTTCTGTAGCTTTGCCATTGTAACATATTTCTTCGATTTACTTGCTTCCACTTCTTATCTTGAATCGTTCAAAACCTACAGAACTCAGTAACCAGGTGAAGTGATGTAAAACAAACTAACACTCATAAAATACAAAAATAAAGAATATTAAGTTGCCTCTCAACAAACGCTTGATTTACCATCACGATACATCAAACTACAACAATACCATGGGTTGGCTCCCATGCAATGCTTTATTAAAAATCATGACATGATGAAACCTCTTGTTATCAATGATTACTCAAGGACCAAGGTTCGCTCGAGTATATCACAGAAACTGCCCTCTCCTTTTCATTTATGTCGAGATAGTGCTTCTATATTTGTCCATTTACATGAAACCTGTTAATCCTATCTTCGGACTCTATTGCCACACCTCCACTTGGAAATACTTGCACTACTCTAAACGGCCCTGACCATCTTTATTTTAACTTGCCCGTGAACAACCTCAATCTTGAGTTGTATAACAACAACTTATCTCCAGGCTTGACGTTTATATCTTGGATATGCCTATCATGCATCATCTTCATTCTTTTGTTGTACAATCTTGTAATCTCAAAAGCATGAAAGCGGAACAGTCAAGATCATGTAGATATGTAGATCTATTCGAAGTAGTAGCTTCGATATCTAAGTTGAATTGCATGAACGCCCAGAGAGCCCTATGCTCATTTTCCACCGGTAGATAGAATGCTTTTCCAAATACCAATTTGTATGGGGACATACAAGTTGGAGTTTTAAAATATGTGTATTAAGCTTATAATACATCATCCAGCTTCCTCTCCCAATCAGTCCAAGTTGCATTCACAATCCTGATCATTGATTATAGCTCTTGGAGTGAAGCAGTGAAGATATTCTTCTTTAGAAACCCTATTACTCCCTTCACATCATTCATCGGCAGTGCAATGACTTCAACCTATTTGAAGACATAGTCAACTGCTACCAATATGTACTTGTTATCATACGAGCTGACAAATGGCCCAATAAAGTCAGTCCCTACCTGTCAAATACTTCAACCTCTTTAATTTTAGTTATCGACATCTCATGATGACGAGAAATATTTCTAGTTTGCTGGTACTCATCATAACTCTTGACACTAGATTGTGCTTCCTTTAATAGAGATGACCAGTAAAAGTCCGATTTTATCACCTTTGTAGTTGTCCTAACTCCTCCAAGGTGACCACCATAAGGTGATGCCTGACATGCCTGCAAAACACAATTTTGATCTTTCTCGAGGATACACCTCCAGATCATATTATCTATAAAAATCATAAAAAGGAGAGGGTCATCCTAGTAATAAGAATTGCAATCACGAAAGAACTTTTTAAGTTTGAACAACAACGAGTTCATAGGGTACAATACTGCTCGCTAGGTAGTTTGTAATGTCTGCATACAGTCGCATTTCCTCAAAAGATGCTACCAATGGTTGTTCATCTGAGCACGTCTCCGAAATATTTTCTGGTTCTACCTTTATTTTCGCTCATTCCAATCTTGACAGGTGATTTGCCACTTGATTCTCAGACTCTTCTCTATCGCAAATCTCCAGGTCAAACTCTTGCAGTAATAGCACCCAATGGATCAAGCACATAGTTCATTCCTTCTTTGACATTAAATACCTGAGTGCTGCATTGTCAGAATAAATCATGACTTTTGATCTTATCAGAGTTGATCTAAACTTGTCGAAGGCAAACACCACTACTAATATCTCATTCTCAGTTATGGTGAAGTTGAGTTATGCTTCACTCAGTGTTCTACTTGTAGATTGGATGCATGATTGTGTCCTTCTATTGTCCCAACACTGCTCCTATAACATAGCTGCTTGCATAACACATGAGCTCAAGTTGTAGTTCCCAGTCGGGTGAAACAGTGATTTTTGGAGTCACCAGTCTCTTCTTCAACTCCTCAAATGCAACCTTGAAATATTCAGAAAACACAAAAGGGTGATCTTTTTCAAGAAATTTACACAAGGGTTTAATAATTTTGGAAAAGTCTTTGATGAACTGTTTGTAACAATCGGCATACCTAAGAAAACACCTTATTAACTTTACCAATGTGGGTGGTGGCAACCTTTCTATTACTTCAACCATAGCCTGGTCAACATCAAATCTTTACTCGAGACACGGTGTCCTGAGACTATACCTTCCTGTACCATAAAATAGTACTTTTTCCAATTCAGTAACAAATTTGTCTCTTTACAGATTTCTCAAACAATTCTCAAATGAATCCCCGACCACTAAGATGTTGAAAATCTCCATAATATCTTTCATCATGTTGATGAAGATGGCCGTCATGAACCATTAGAATGGAGATGGTGCACTACACAGGCCAAATGGCATCTTCCGAAAAGCATAGATGTGATACGAGCAGATGAATAATGTATTCTCTCAATCTTCAAGGGCAACCGATCTATCTAGCACCCGACCAATGAATTACAAGGGGAAATGGTCCTTTCTATTGGCATCGCTGAGTCTTCCATAGTGCATGCATATGCGCCAACCAGTCACTATTCGGGTAGGAATCAATTCATTATTCTCATTTTGCACGATTTATCCCACCTTTTTCGTGATGCATTGGACAGGGCATACCCAGCTAAATAATTCTAGCGTACAACTACTTGATCACCTCTTTCTTCACTGCTTCTTTTATAATTGAGTTCATCCTTCCTTTATGTTCTATGGAAGACTTGTATCCTTCTCTTCTAATAGAATCTTATGCATGCAAAATTGTGGGCTGATAGCCTTAATGTCTGCAATCGTCCATCATATGGTCGTCTTGCACTCCTTCAATATATGTATAAATTATTATACTTGTACATCTAACAAACCAAATGAAATAGCAATAGGTAAAGTAGAGTTAGTTCCCAAGAATAAATACCAAAGATGACATTGCAGTGGTTTCAGTTCCAATTGTGGTGGTTCCTCGATTGAGGGTTTGGCCAACGGAGTAATTCTTTCAAACAAATTAAGAGGTTCAAACTCGGGTTCCCTTTTCCAATATCCATAGCCTTCAAGCGCCAAGACCCATTCTACTAAATTTTTACCATCAACTTCCTCCAAATCCAACAAACACACTTCCAACAGATTTTTAAGGTGAACAATTGTCATGTCCTAAATCTCACCAAGTGATGATGGCACCTAACCTAACCAGCTAGCTAAGACAACCATCATCTAACACAGTTCAAATTGAAGATTATCAAATAAATATTAAAATAAGAAAGCAAAAATTAATAAAACTATCCTCAAGAACTAGTAGTGTAAGACAAGAGCTACTAAGATTAAGAAGTACAACATGGTATGAAGAAAATACATCTTGTGTTTGGAATATACATAAACAGAAATTCAAGTCCTAAACTACCATGAACAAAATAGTAGCTTGTAACTGGAATGCTAGTTGTCACGACCCCAAAATCCCACCGGAGATAGTCGTGATGGCACCTAGTCCCTAGGACTGGGTAAGCCTAACACATAGCGAGTTATTAACAGATACCAATTAATCATTAAACATGAACCGGTAACTCCCATACATAACCAATAACCAGAATAGATATACAACATCCCATAACTGGTAGAAGAAGTCATATGCTCTACCGAGTTCACTAGAAATCTCTAGATACAATACTGTTTCTGGAATAGAAATAAACAGTAGTAATAAATGACAACAGAATGTGACTTCGAGTCCTAAGAACGTGATGGCAGGTATACCTTGAAGCCTCCGCAGAAACTCACAGTTAGCTAACTAACGACCGACACACTCCGAGGTACCTTTATCTGCACAAAAATGTGCAGCAAGTGTAGCATGAGTACACCACAGCGGTACCCAGTAAGTATCAAGACTAACCTCAGTGGAGTAGTGAGGTATAGTCAAGACACCAACTAGACATAATAAAACCAGAATAGAATACAATGAAATCTGTAGCAGAAAGCAAGGACAAAAGTGACAATAGAGCAGTGCAAAGATGTAAGACTAACAATGAAGAATTGAAAAAAATAAAGGACAAGCAAGGGTAAACATGTGATAGGAACAACAATGATCAAATATCATAAAGGTACAAGTAAAAGTATATGAAGGAAAGACATTAACTGATCAAATCAACATGTCTTGTCACATAGAATGTACAATAACAATCACAACCGAAGTACCACACCTCATATTCACAAATCACGAGCCCGAATCCCAAATCATAAATACATGGTATCTCATGCCCACTTTATCAATCACAACTGCCTGGCAATTTACGTTCTGCACGGACAACTCACGTGCCAATACCATTAATAATAACCTCATACCCCTACGGACAACTTGCGTGACAATAGTAGGAGTATCTTATATCCACACGGACAATTCACGTGCCAACAGTAACAATATCTCATATTTGCACGGACAACTCACGTGCCAACAGTAACAAATATATTACACACGAGGCAAATATACAAGAATACACGTGCATGATCAATGAACATCAAGAATTATACTCTTGAACTAATATAGGTGACATATTACGGTGTATGCTTGTGCAAGTGTACTACCACATCTAGAGTCAATAAGTAAGATTAAAGACACCAAATAGCACATTGGAAACAACACAACAAAACCCGTAATATGCATGACCCACACAAGATAGTCACACCACCACACAAATATCATAAATGACAATGCCCCCAGGCCATCACAAATCATTTGCGACATAGCCCACCTTGCCTCGTCGCGTGCACAAAATAAAGTAAATGCCCTCTTTATCTCGCCACACATGCATAATAATTATCCCACCTTGTCTCGCCACATGGACAAACCTAATATATATAGCCCGCCTTGTCATGCTGCATGTGCAAATATCAATAATGACACGAGAGTATGGAAAGTAAACCAATACAAGAATACAATGAAACAGAAGAATAAGAAAACAATGAAATAACAAATAATAATGACTTCAAGTAAAGAGTAGTTCAACAATAAGAGATATACATGTAACAACGACTTCTAATAAGAATAAGTCAATAAGAGAAGAGATAACGTGTAATAATTACTTCGACTAAAAATAACTCAACTATGAAAGAGATAGCATGACAATAAAAGAGGCAACAACTTCAACTAATGCATATAAGAGTAAATTTAGAAATAAAAGATAAAACATGAACTAACAATTTCAGATAAGGCATGTAAAGGTAAATTTAACTGTGGGGAATCTAACATGATAGAGCAAATTCAATTAAATGTACATAACAAACCTAAGGGTCTAAACCGGTCAAATTCCACATATAAGACTGTCTACTCACTCGTCACCTCGGGTACACGTCTTCCACGTAATTCAAATAGTGCAATCAAACCAATCCCTACGAGGTAGTTCTCTCAAATGAAGTTAGGCAAGATACTTACCTCAAAGAACCTAAATAAATACTCTAAAAAGCCCTTAATGTGTGAAACAACCTCCGGACGGCTCTAATATAGAAATAACTTAATATCATAAACAAAATCCATAGAAAACAATTTCAAATAATAAAGCTTCGATATTTAATGAAAAACAAAAAGTCAACATTGGGCCAGCACCTCGGAACCCGACAAAACTCACAAAATCCAAAGACCCGTTCCGATACGAGTCCAACAATACCAAAATCATCCAATACTGACCTTAAATCGGCCTTCAAATCATCAATTTATATTTTAGGAATGTTTTACAAAAATCCTCAATTTCTCCAATTCAAATCATTAATTAAATGATAAAAATAAGGATGGAATCATGAAATTTAACCAAAACCGAGCTCTACAACTCAAAATATGATAGAAATAACCAAACCCTTGATATGTATGAAGCTGCCTAGGGATTCCGCATTTGCGGACCAAAACACGCACTTGCGACCACCACTTCTGCGAAAAATCTCGCATCTGTGAGAACCACTAACCCAGACCCATCGCATCTACGGACATGCAGATGCGGATTCTCATCGCATTTTCATATACTTCCAGCATCCACTAACATCGCACCTGCGGCCACCTAGCGCTTCTGTGCTTACACTTCTGCGATCCCAAACTGTAGGTGCGCTTCTGCTTCTGCGACAGGATGACTGCATCTACGGTCCTTGCCTTCTCTAACCAAAATCCAAACCCACGCTCCCTTGGCCGCTTCTGCGACGTCGCATATGCGGTCCCTCATCCGCATGTGTGAATGCATCAGCACTCATACTCTTCAGCAACTCCACAAGGCTAAAAAATGACGCGCAACTCATCTAAAACCCACCCGCGGACCCCGGGACCTCGTCCAATCGTACCATGCAATCCCAAAACATAAATGCAGACCTACTCGAGGCCTCAAATCACACCAAACAACATCGAAACTATGAATCGCACCCTAATTCAAGCCTAATGAATTAATGGACTTTTAACTTCCAAAACTCACGCCGAAACATATAAAATCAACTCCGAATGACCTCAAATTTTGCATGAAACTCTCAAATGACACAACGGACCTATATAAACTCTCGGAACCACAATCCGAGCCCGATAACAATAAATTCAACTCCCGGTCAAACCTCTCAACCTTTAAAACCTTCAAATTTTTAATTTTCTCCAAAAAGCATCAAATTAACCTATGGGCCTCCAAGTCCAAAAACGGACATACGCCTAAGTCCAAAATCACCATACGAAGCTATTGAAATCATCAAAACACCATTCCAGAGTCGTCTACACAAAATTCAAACTTTGTTCAACTCTTACAATTGAAGCTTCTAAAATAAAAACATTGTTCCAAATAAATCCTGAATCGTACGAAAACAGAAACCGGCCATACACGCAAGTGATAATACATCATATGAAGCTACTCAAAATCTCAAACCACGGAACGGAATGCTAGATCTCAAAATGACCGGTCGGGTCGTTACATTCTCCACCCTCTTAAACAAACATTCGTCCTCGAACGTGCCAATAGTCGCTCCAAAATTATCAAGTCACTGAATGAACTCACTATACACATACTCACGGGTGATCCCACGTTACCCAATCCTCATGTCATGACATAAATCCCAACCCATCGTGATGGCGCCTAACACACAGGCTAGGCAAGTCAAAACATGATAACGAAGGAAATAGAATGATGAATTTCATAGAAATAACATAAATCTGAGGTCTCATTACAATCAAACTGCTAATACAAAGTAAATCCCCCCATAAACTGCTAAGTACGGAGTCATAAGCTTCTGCAACAGGATAGAAGTCTGAAACTGAACCATAAATACATTGTCTGAATCATAACAACAGTATGCAAGGAAAAGACAAGTTAAACTGCGTTCAAGGATGTAGCTCTACCTCGCCTCGCAGATAGTCCAACAAGCAAGCCTACTGCTGTTAACTTGTTCCCGCACATGGATCTACATAATTAAGTGCAGAGTGTAGTGTGAGTACAACCAACCCAATGTACTTAATAAGTATCATAAATAAATACAGCAAGGTAAGAGAAGCACAAATTATTAATGATACCAGCTATCATCTGGGTAGTTTCATCCTTTAAATTGGTACAGAACAATTTTGGAATAAAATCATAAAGTTCAGTAAGAAAAAATCCATGTGTGTATGTGTGTAATTCCTCAAATACTCTGCTCAGACAATATCTTGGCATTTAGAGGTGATACGCGGTTAAATAAGATAAATAATCAAAGAAATTGCAAGTAAAGATGAAATGCAAAATCCAACAAAACACCGGCCAGATTCCCTCAACTGTTCCATATTCGTTCCAAACCGTTGATCAGTATTCTCAATAACCGCGTGTACTCCATCAAGAGAGAAAGATGAGAGGGTGACCCTAGGGGGATGGATCTATATCCACACACAAGCACAGCCAATTCCACGTGCTGCCAGCCCGGCGTGATCACAGGCTCAATATCATTATCCGCCTAGCATGGTCACAGGCATACCATTGCAATCGGCCCATCCTGGTCACAGGGATAACAACACAATCCAGCCCGGCATGGTCACAGGCACAACAACACAATCCGCCAGGCGTGGTCACAGGTATCTAGTCCAATCATATCATACAGGAGCAAATAAATAAGCATACATGTGTTAAACGAGTGAATAACAACTCTTATGCTCCTCGACTGGTCTAAATGACCTACTAAAGTGTAGGCATGTACAAGTGTACTATTAGAGCTCAAATCAGCAATTTCATCAAAGAATAACATTTAACAGTTCATTCAGGGATTAAACCCCTATGAAGCTTCAAACATGGCTGAATAGTTCACAACAATGAAACAGATATGGGAAGCATCATATCTTAAGGTTTAATCAAACTCTAGGCTTATAAGAGCATGAGCAAATCCAGAACATGAATAAATTACCCCAGTGCCCGCACATGGGTTCAACCCCACGCATGTAGCTATCACAATAATTCAGGCAACTAGTGTCTCAACCGAGATTAGATAAGATACTTACCTCAAACAAATCAAATCACTCTGCTAGCAAGCCCTCCCCACGCGTATCAATCTCTGAAAGTCTTGAATCCAGCTAAAAATAATGTAGTACTATCAATATAAGCTATAGGAATTGATTCCAATTGATAAAGCTAAGATCTTTAAACAAAGTCAAAAATTAAACCCAAAACGTCAACCCCGGGTCCACATCTCAAAATATAACAATATTTACAAAATCTGAAAACCCATTCAAAAACGAGTCCAACCATACCAAAATCGTCCAATTCCGACCATAAATCGCCTTTCAAATCCCAAAAGTTCGGACTATGAAATTTCACAAATTTGTCCCAAATTTTCCAACCCAAAACAGAAATTAAATGGTAAAAACAATGATAGATTCATGTAATTTAACCAAATTCGAGTTAAAATCACTTACCCTAATCAAATCCTTGAAAATCCTTTCAAGAATCTCCCAAAATCGAGGTCTCTAGCTCAAAATATGAAAATGGGTTCAAACCCTCGATTTTGAAATTTAACAACTGCTTCCCAGAGGTTACCCTTCGCGATCGTGGAAATCCTCTCGTGATCGCGAAGAAAAACTCACTGCCCTCCAAAAATAGACTACGCAAACACGAAGCCCAGTCGCGAATGTGATACACACTAGACTTGACAATTTGCAAACGCGCTCACACCTATGCGATCGCGTAGGCTTAAAGCCTGACGCTCCAGTTGATCACTCCTCTACGCAAACTCGTGAGCCTCCCGCGTCCACGATGACCTGAGCCTCACAAAGCTACATGAACAGAAGCTTGCTATCGCGAACGCGAAGGACAAATTTCTAGCTGCCAGCAACAACTCCTCACGATCGTGTCCGTTGCTTCATGATCGTGAAGGAGGAAACTAGATACAGAAATCAGCAATCCAACAAGGTCCAAACTGACGTTGAAGCTTATCCGAATCACACCCGAGGCCCCTAGGACCCCATCCAAGATACCAACAAGTCGTAAAACACGATACAAACTTAGTTGAGGCCTCAAATCACATCAAAAACACGAATCGCACCCCAATTCAAGCCTTATGAAGCTAATGGATTTCCAACATCTACAATCGATGTCGAAACCTATTAAAACCAACTTTGATTAACCTCAAATTTTGCACACAAGTGAAAAATAACATAACAGACCTATTCCAATTTTCGGAACCAAAATCTGAGCCTATTAACAACAAAGTCAACTCTCGGTCAACCTTCTCAACTCTCCAAACTTCAACTTTTCTAACTTTCGCTAATTCAAGCCAAAACGTCCCCCAGACCTCCAAATGAAAATCAAGACATACTCCTAAGTCCAAAATCACCATATGGAGCTATCAGAACAATCAGAACTCCATTCCGGAGTCATTTACACCCAAGTCAATATTTGGTCAACTCTTTCAACTTAGGCTTCCAACCTTGGGACTAAGTGTCCCAATTCATTCCGAAATATTTTTGGAACCAAATGGACACAGAATAAGCAATAAATGGGGGAACGGGGCTACAATACTCAAAACGACCGGCCGCGTCGTTACATTCCCCCTCTTAAACAAACATTCATCCTCGAACCGGTCTAGAATCATACCTAGAGTCTCAAATAGGTATGGATAGATGCTCCCCATCTCCCCCTCGGTCTCCCAAGTAGCCTTCTCAACTGGCTGAGCTCTCCACTATACTTTCACTGAAGCTATATTCTTTGACCTCAACTTTCGAACCTGCCGATCCAAAATGGCCACCGACTCCACGTCATACTTCAAATCACCATCTAACTAAACCGTGCCGAAGTCTAGAACATGAGACGGATTGCCAAAATACTTCCAAAGCATGGAAACATGAAACACTAGATGAACACTAGATAGACTAGGTGGCAATTCCATCTTGTAAGACACCTCTCTAATCCTCTCAAGCACCTCAAAAGGGCCAATATATTGAGGGCTCAACTTCCCTTCTGCCCGAACCTCATAACACCCTTCATGGGCGATCTGAGCAATTCCTTCTCTCCCATCATGTAGGCAACATCGCGAACCTTCCGATTAGTGCAACGCTTCTACCTAGACTTAGCCGTGTGAAGCCCATTCTGAATCAATTTAACCTTGTCCAAAGCATCCTGAACCAAGTTAGTACCCATAAGCCTAGCCTCACCCGGCTCGAACCAACCAACCGGAGATTGACACTGCCTCCCATACAAGGCCTCATACAGGCTATCTGGATACTCAATTGGTAGCTGTTGTTGTAGGCAAACTTTGCAAGCGGTAAAAACTCAAACCAAGAACCCCCAAAATCCATGACACAAGCGCATAGCATATCCTAAAATATCTGAATTGTGCGCTCGGACTGACCGTCTGTCTGAGGGTTGAGTTGAAAGCAAGTGTGAGTTGAGTAAAGAGAGTTTGAGAGAGTTTAGGGAATTATGAAGTGTAAAAGGGGAAGAGTGATGCATATAAGTAAAGGAATAGGTAGCTAAAATCGTGGCCATGATTACCTCGTGAGCCGGCGAAAGTGTTGCTAAATCATAGGATGACGCGTTTTCGAGGCATTAAATGCAGAGAGACGTGCGTCTAATCAACCGTCAGAAACTTTTCAGAGGGGGTCAGAAAATTTCCTGCCAAAAAAGGTATCTTTACCAACTTTCTGGTGACACAAGGATGAACCACCGGAAAGCAGGGGGACTATCTGTATAGGGTAAAATATGTTTATATTAAATGCTCGCATGATAAAGCGACACGTGGAGCTGAAGACAGAAGGCAATCAAGTCTGAAGGCAACAATCTCGTTTATTCTTGAAAGGAGTGGTGTTCATTATGGAAAATTAAATACCTGTCACCCGGTAGCATCTAATGGAGAATATTCTATAGAATTAAGTGCATGGTCCATTATAAAGAATATGGCATTTACTGCCTACCGTTACACATTCTTCAATGGCCCTCATAATTGTCATTTGAGAGGAGCTTGATCCTAGGACCTTGTACCCTAGGTGCAACTATAAATAGTGAGCTCTGTAAAGGACACGAATTTTCTGACAAGCACATACTATACTTTGTTCAAAGCTCAGTAATATTTTATCTTCTTGCTTACTATTACTACTGCTTCCGTAAGCTCTGCTCCCGGTACCAGGATTTCTGCTATCTCACCTCGATTTCAATGCTAAGTCTTACATTCTTGTTTAATTTATTTATCATTTTAGGATCAAATCAATTCACTTGTCTATAAATCATTGTTGCTCCCAAACGCACACGCAAGTATACGTGGTCGTACAAGTAATAAAATGATAAGTCGAGTGTCGAACCCACAGAGACTTGTATTATCTACCCATTAAATTCACCAAGATTGTTATTAGTCGAGTCAATCTGAGTTCAAAAAGGGTGATTATACTAAACAATAATTCTAACTAGTAACTAAATTATCAAGCAGCAAAATGGTTGTTGTGTATTAAGTAGAGACAAATATTCTAGGGTTGTGATCAATTCACCAATCCTATTGTGTTCTAATTAACTCTCCCTTTCATACAATTCACTCATGTTTTCTAATTAATTGAACAATTGCTCTTGTAGCCTTCTTCCGGAGTACTACTCGCCTATTCAAAATAGATTAACGCCTATATTCCTATGGAATCAATCTATTAAGAACGCATTAAGATTACAATATTTGATTAAGCATGATGACTAGGTATATTACTATCCTAACCACAACCCCCC